>CAUYUJ010015229.1:35000-180970 GCA_963575745.1 Prorocentrum cordatum
ACGTGTGAGGGGTGTGCCGAAATGGATGTGCGGGGCGCCTGCGGGCACACCCACTAGGACCTTCGGTGGAGCCCCATCTGGGGCCACGCAGCGTTTGAGGGATGTGCCGAAATTGGGGTGCGGGGCGCATGCGGGCACACCCAATCGGACCTTCGGTGGAGCTCCCTATGGGGCCACGAAACGTGTGAGGGGTGTGCCGAAAAGCGTGTGCGGGACACATGCGGGCACACCCACTGGGACCTTCGGTGGAGCTCTCCATGGGGTCACGAAACGTGTGAGGGATGTGCGGAAATGGGCGTGCGGGACGCATGCGGGCACACCCACTGGGACCGTCGGTGGGACCCCCTATGGGGCAACGCAACGTTTGAGGGGTGTGCCGAAATGTGCGTGCGGGACGCAGGCGGGCACACCCACTGGGACCTTCGGTGAAGCCCCGTTTGGGGCCACGAAACGTGTGAGGGGTGTGCCTAAAAGGGTGTGCGGGACGCAGGCGGGCACACCCACTGGAACCTTCGGTGGAGCTCCCTATGGGGCTACGGAATATGTGAAGGGTTTGAAGAACTGGGCGTGCTGGACGCTTGCGGGCACACCCACTGGGACCTTCGGTGGAGCTCCCTATGGCGCCACGAAACGTGCGAGGGGTATGCAGAAATGGGTGTGCGGGGCGCGTGCGGGCAAATCCACTGGGACCTTCGGTGGAGCTCCCTAAGGGGCCACGAAACGTGTGAGGGGTGTACCGAAATGGGGGTGCGGGGCGCCTGCGGGCACACCCACTGGGGCCTTCGGTGGAGCTCCCTATGGGTCCACGAAACGTGTGAGGGGTGTGCTGAAATGGGTGTGCGGGGCGCAGGCGGGCACACCCACTGGGAGGGGGGCAGCGGGAAGTGGGAACGCGGGGCGGTGTCTCTTCAAAACGAGGGCCCAACACCACATGTTGTTCGGGACAAAAATGCCACTTGGGCGCATGCGGTAGCAGCCTTTGGGCTCCCCGGTCAAACTTTATATAGGGTTACGATGCGCGTCAGGGGTGCCGAAATACGTGCGGCGGGCGCCGGCAATTGCAGCCACTAGTGCCTTCGCTGGAGCTCTCCCTGGGGCCGCGGAACGTGTGATGAGTGTGCCGGGGGGGAGGGGCGCGGCGGAGAGGGCGAGGGACACACAAGTGATTCTTGAAATTTGTAATTGCGCCAGCGCGTTGCAGGAAACCTCGGGGCCCTGCGCAAAGCCCGCGCTGAGCAGGCCGGGACTCAGCCTAGCTCACGCTGGCTGGCGGTAGGTCCCCGAAGGCAGCCAACTCTACCTACAAGCACCATGGGGCTAAGCACCAGGGGCTGAGCCCCAGCTCCACGCCCGCCCATAGGATTGCCGCTAGCCGCCCTTGCCCGCGCTGGTCCCGACGGCTGCTTTACAAAGAGACGGGCGGAGGGAGAGGCCGTGGAGCAGGCCCAAGCAGGAGGGGCAACGACAAGGGGGGGACTGGCGTAGAAGCGGACCCGTCGACATGGGATCGGCGATATGCCCCCGACCTTAAATCCGCACCTTCGTAGGCAGGTTGGGGCTGCCGGGTCCCTATCGGCGATCAACGGGCGTGGATGGGTCGATGCCTCCCCCCCTGCGCCTGTCCCCCTTTCGTTGCCCCTGCAAGCGCTGGGGGCCAAGGGCCGCGGGACCCCCGGTGCCCCTGGGGTGCCGCCACACGGCGCTCGCCCTGCCCCGCCACCAGGGGGCAGCGGACCTGCTTGCAGCGGCCACGCCCGGCCAAGATTCGGAGCTCGGCGCACCCGTTGGCGCCAGGCAGCGCCAGCTCGCAGTCCCTTGGACGTGCATTTCCCCGCAAGTTGAGCAACAATCATCCTCGATGGTCCCTGCCGACGAAGAAAAGAAAACAACCAAACAAAAAAAAAATCCGAGCGAGGCCAATCCGGATGCATGACACACTGGGTGAGCGCAAGGCGGCCAGGCCCATGCGTGGCGTAGGCGGACCTCCACCGCATCGTGTCGGGAATCTCGAAGCGACCATGGGGGATAGCAGAACCGAGAGCCGTGCCCTGGCGTGCGCCCGGCCTACGTGCCCAACCTTGCGCAAGAATTAGCGGCGAGCGCGGGGGAAGTGAGACGGAGAAGGCTTTCACAGAAGGCGGCGGGACTTCTCAGAAGACCTCGCGCCTTCTGGGGTGTGTCCGTGTCTTTGAAGTCAGGCGTAGAAAGTTTCTCTGAAATCCGGGCGACTTCCGAGCCTTCTGAGGAGAACCGCCCCCGCCCCTGTTCACTTTCCCCCCTCGATCGCCTCCGGAAGCGGAAAAAATAAAAAAGATCAAAAAAAACGCTTTGGGATTTCCCCTAACCTGGCCTGAGAGGTCAAAGTTTCGCGTAGATCCGCTGGCTAAGCGCAACGATCGGCGAGTGAACCTGGGCAGAGCCGCGAAGCCATGCGCGATCGTGGGTCAGCTTGTGACACATAAAACAAAAAGCGGGAAACAATATCGCTTGGGCGGGGTGGGACACGTCGGGGAAACGAGTGCGCCGCGATCGCCGTAGTGTGCGCGCGAGAACCAGCATGTGAGGGTGTCCAAGCCCCCCCCGACGTACGATCGTTGCCGTCGGCCGCGGGGGGTGTTGAGCTCGTGCCACGACCGTTGCGCGCCAAACCACTTGCCGTGGAGCTGGCGTGTTGCTAGGAGGGGGGGGGGGCAACATAAACGTAAACTTTTGGAGCTCCGCGCGGGTCTCTTGGATCGGCGTTGACCCCCTCCCTGGCGCGCGGAGCCCGACAGTGGCGGCGCTGCAGGCGCCGCCGCCGCCAGGCGGGGCCCGGCACATATCCAAAACATTCAAACAGGGCCCCTTGGAACTTTATGTTCATGCAACTATTGTTCCTTCATTATTTCTCTTCTTCTTCTTCTTCTTCTTAGTCCCACCAGCCCTTCAGGGCTACGGTGGTATAACGAGTTTGTTCTTCTCTCTTCCCCCTCCTCCCCCTGCTCGGGGGAGAGGTTTACCCCTCCCCCTACCCCCTCCCTGGACCTGGAGGGGGGGTGGGCGGAGACGCCGCAGCGTCCAAAATGGCCCAGGATGGCTCCAAGAGGCGCTCCAAGTCGCAAGATGGCCTCCAAGATGGCCAAAGGCACTCCAAGATGGGTCAAGATAGCCTCCGACATACCTCCAAGAGGCCCCAAGACAGCCCCAAGACGGGTCCAAGTGCCCTTCGAGCCCTCCACGGCGCCCTCCAATGTGTTTGGCATTATCGCCTTTTCGCGTCCGATGGGCCTCTGGGACCTCAAGATGGCCCAAGAGAGCCCCAAGAGGGGCCCAAGAAGGCCCAAGACAACCCCAAGATCGCCCAAGAGGCGCCCCAGAGCGCCCCAAGAGAGCCCCAAGACGCAAGTTTTGAGCCTCCGAGGGGGCGGTACTAATTGAGAGATCTCCTCTTTTTGAGCCATGGGGCCCAAGATGGCCCCAAGAGGCCTCCCAGCCTCTCCCAAAGACCCTCCACCCCGCCCTTTTTGGCCCAAGATGGCTCCAAGAGAGCCCCAGATAGCCCAAGATTGCCTTTAAAATGGCCTCAGATAGCCAAGCATGGCTCCAGATAGCCTCCGACAGCCCTCCAAGAGGCCTTAAGGCAGCCTCAAGATGGCTCAAGATAGCCGAGCATGGCTCAAGATAGCCTCCGACAGCCTCTAGCCGAGCATGGCGCAAGATAGCCTCCAAGAGGCCTCCAGAAAACGGACAATCAATTATGGATGGGCTGCTGGGGGTACGTTTTTTTATTGGTCCGCGGCTCCGACGTGGGAGACAGGGAGCGAACACAACGTCCGGGGCGCGGCACGTCATTAATTGGCGCGAGATTGCCGCGGATCCCAGCGGACAACACTCGCAGCGGCACAGGCACGTGCCAGGGACAAATGCCCCTCATTGAGACGCATTTCAGCGTCTGCTGGTGACCGGCCCAGCCAGCCCGGCAGGTGGGGAAGCAAGAGGCGCGGCAACGAGGCGGCAAAGGTTTTTTTTTGGGGGGGGGGGGGGCTGCTGGGGATACGCGAAGCGTCAAGAATTGCCATTTTGTTTATGGTTTTCTTCTTCTTCTTCTGATCATTATCATTTTTTCTTCGAGTGGAACTGTCGCTGTCGGGCCGGTGGCGCGGTTTAGCGCAGCAGCCTCAGCAACGCAGGTGGCATGTCAGATCGACGGCGGCGCGCCGCAAGCCGGGCGCCAGGCGGATCGGGAGCGCCTTAGTGCGGGGCGCCGGCTTGTCGAGCAGAGGTGCACACGGCGGCGGGCGCAGCTGGGGGCAATCGGCCCTCGCCCCCCTCGAAGCGGTGCACCGAATCGGTCGATGGGATCGAGTCGACATGTGCGTGGAATTTGTTTTGCTCGCAAGGCTCCAGCTGCAGTGACAGGTGGCCGTGGAGAAAGCCACCCACCGGACGGGCTGCGCCGGGATGCGCAACAACGCCGTGCAAACGTCGGGCCGCATCGGGTCGCCGGAATATGTCGGAATCGGATCGGGCCAGCCGGGAGCGGCACCGAATCGGATCGGCCGGATCGAAGCGGACCCTGAGCGGCGATCCCAAAAACCCAGTGTCTCTCAATACCTATCCGTCCTCCCGCCCCTCTCTCCCGCCTCCCCGCGCTTCCTGGAAGGCTTGCTTACGCGGTTGTGCGGACGGCTTGGAGTTCAGCGCTATGCCTCTATAGCTGAAGAAAGGGAACGTCAAACTCGTGTCCAAAGATCTTCGATGATCGTTTCCACTGTTTGTCCTGTGCCACTGGGGTGTTGTGAAGGATGCCCTTACCCCATCATTAAATACGCAGCAGGAACACTACTCTCTTCTCTTCTTTGGAGATGGCTGGGGAGTGGAACTGCCCCATCCGCGTATTGTTCTCCAAGGATTTCAAACATGTGTGTTCCCAATCTGAACGTCTTCGGTGGCTCAAGATGGCGCTCACGCTGCAGCGCTGACCTCATTTTAAGATCGGCGATTCGATCCCATCGTGCAAAGTGGCGCTCTCTCCCCAACGTGGGTCACTTCTCTGGATCCGAATGCTTCATAATTTGTCGCCCCCCTCGCCCGCCTTCTCCTGGTCATCTTGCTCCTCCCAGCTCTCCCACTCCAGCTCCTGTTGCTGCTGTCCCTCCTCGCCATCCTCCGCTCTCATCCTCCTACTCGTCCTCCTGCTCACCAGCCACCTCCTCCTCTTCCAGTGTACGCACCTTTCCTTTTCCCACTGCGCAGAGGAGGAGGAGGAGGAGGAAGAAGATGATGATGATGATGATGATGAGGAGGAGGAGGAGGAGGAGGAGAAGGAGGAGGAGGAGGGAGGGGGAAGAAAAAGGGGGCCAGTGTAAACCCAAAGGTCACCAACGATGTTGGAATACCCCTCCCTTCGCGGCTTCAGCGCTGCGATGTGTTTCCCTGAGAACCGCCATGAAGCACTGTTTGGGCGCTCCGCCTGGTGTTGTGAGGGGAGGAGGAGGGGGAGGAGGGGGAGGAGGAGGAGGAGGAGGAGGAGGAGGAGGAGGAGGAGGAGGAGAGGAGGAGGAGGAGGAGGAGGAGGAGGATAAGGAGGATAAGGAGGATGAGGAGGAGGATGATGATGATGAGGAGGAGGATGAGGAGGAGGAGGAGATAAAAAGGAAGAAGAAGCAGAGGATAAAGAGGAGGAGGAGGAGGAGGTGGAGGAGGATAAGAGGAGGAGGAGGAGGAGGAGGAGGAGGAGGAGGGAGGAGGAGGAGGAGGAGGAGAGGAGGAGGAGGAGGAGGAGGACGACGAGGGGGAGGAAAAGGAGGGGGAGTAGGAGGAGTAGGAGGAGTATGAGCAGGAGGAGGAGGAGGAGGAGGAGGAGGAGGAGGAAGAGGAGGAGGAGGAGGAGGGAAAAGAGGAGGAGGAGGAGGAAGAGGAGGAAGAGGGGGAGGAATGGACTGGACTGGGGTGGGCTGGGATGGTATGGGATAGGATGGAATGGAATGCTTTCGCGGGGAGTGCACAGCACGAAATAATGAGCTCAAAACTTAAGCTATTGGCCTCTGCGAGAAGGGGGCGGCCCCTGGAGCCGAAGGAATATTCACCGCCGTAGTCTGACAGAGGACTGCCCTCTGGACGGGAAACCACCGATGGCTTCCTCGGGGCCAGCCTGACAAGGGGCACGGTGCTACCAAGAAGCGCCTGGCACTTTCGGTTCGGAGGCTTGCCCTGTTGAAAGCGATCGATCACCTCCTAACACTTCTTGGTGGGGGGCAAACAGGGGCCAGCCAACTTTAAAGCTCGCCCCTGGGACCACCCCCCCACATCTTAAACACACGTAGGATTGCTTCTCAGGGACCGCGCGCACCACATCCACCGAGGCAGAATTTCGATGGAACCCAGCCGCAAAGACGAGGTGCCCCTGGGGGTCCTTGAGCAACTTCTCGATGCGGGGGGACAATCCACAGCAGCTTGTCATATCTAACTGATCACGCGCTTTCCCGCCTAACCGTAGGCAGCGCCTGCAATGAAGTCCAGCAGGTCCGTCATCGCACTGGTGCCGGCCTGGTTCCAACCTGGACCTACCGCGCCGCGGGGCACGAGAGGGCCGAGGCCACCTGAGCTCGTCGTTGTACAGAGGCAGCACGACAGTAGCAATCTTCACAAAGTTCGAAACTCTCTCGAGGGCGAGGTTGACAGAGGAGAGGGGCGCAGGATCCGCACCGTCATGCCTCATGAGAGCCTTCTTCGCGTGATGATCCACTACCGAATTGGCCACCGCAAACTCTCTTTCAGCAGTGGGCAACGCATCGATGGCCTCCCGGGAGCGAGGGGCCTTCACTGGAGCCACTGGGTGCCCTCAAGACTGTGAGCGAAAAGCCGAATCCCAGCAACTTTGGACGAGGCTGCAATCTGCTGGTTCACGCTCCTCTTGATTTGTATTACTGTCAAGCAGTCTGCGCCGAGCACCGATTGTCTTGCACCTGTCCGCGCAACGTAATGCCGACGTGCTCGGACAGAGCCAGTGTCTGAGGACAAATACCGTGGACTACGCCGCGCATCGCTGCCACAAGCTCAAGTGCTTCCCCGCTAGCTGGGAGCGCGCCAATGGACCGCGCCGCTCTCTGGGGCGCGCGGAGAGGGTGCTTGGGGCAAGAGCCGCCTGAGGCCAGACGGAGCACCTGGTCGCTGGACAAATCAGCGACCGCGTCGAGGTCTCAATCTAGCGGATCGCCTGCAGCATCAAACAACTCGCCTTCAATCGAAATGCCCAGTTTGGGCAGCTCTGAGTCCGGATGCGCCAAAATGCATCGAGTACAAATCCCCTCATCAAGGTCATCGAGGGCCGCCTGAATGTGCTCGGGCGTGGTTCCCGACTCTACTCGCGCCAGCTTTACATCTTCTCGCGTTCAAGTGTAGAGCCTGTGGTGGAGTGTGTCGACCTGTCCGCGCTCGCACAAGCCGTCCGCAGCGTAGCCAGGCAGACGATCTCTCTCATTGGCCCACGCTCCATTGCGCCCGCAGCACTTGATCAAAAACGTGGCGCGCCTCGCAAGACCACTTGCTTCTGGCCCCGCACGGTCCCGCATGAGATCCAGGGTGGCCCTGTGCCCTGGGGGTGGCCTCATTTAGCTGCCAGTGCCAGCTCGTGCTGCTGTTGCTGCATGCTTAACTCTAGCATCTCAGCTAAAAGGGCTGGCGTGGTCAATCTGAACCGTTGAACTGTCATGGTCGTCCCACTCCAGCGGGCCGAAGACCTCCCAATCCGCCATCTGGAGAACTAGCACCGCTCGACGCATAGGGCCGCGAGAGGAGCTCCAAGGGCCAACCTCGAAAGGCTGGGCCGAGTCCTAGAGCCTAAGAAATTCAGCCTTACTCACTCGTGCTCGCTCGGGCTGAGTGGAGGCCACCTAAATCATCCTGCGCCAGCGAATCGCAGGGACCATCGCTAAACGAGCACTCTTGTCACGTAACAGGACGAGCTTCGCCGTTAAAGAAAACCTTCCGGAAGAAGGGGCATCGGCACTGCAAATCATTCGCTGACGCCCCCCCCCGGCCGCCAGACTGAAGCCTGGGACCTCGGTCGGTTCCAAAACAACTCGCTGGACCAACCCCGCCGCGGCAAATCTTGGAAAAGGGGCTTCTCTCTTACTCTTGGACCGTTCTAAACCGTAAACTTACGCGCCATCGACCTCTTGCCGCGAAAACGCATGGCCCGCGAGCGTGGGAGACACCGCATTGACAGAGAAGCGGACGCTGTATCCGTTGTCCACAACTTTGAGCAAAACAAAGCGATGAGGCCGCCTACCCCAAGCCATAGCTGCTGCAACCCCTCGGAAACCACGGAGCGCAGCGTCATTGGCTGCAACGTAATCGGTGGTCGTCGATCCTGCGCCACTTCGGCAAGTGACTTGAGCTGGGGCCGCCGCTGTGACTCGAGCCGTCCGAGGGAAACCACGATCAGCTCGTCTACTGGCGTATTCCAAGTCGGCACCCACATGACAAGGCCCGCGGCAATCTGTGAGACACTGCCCGATGACTGACAGCAGCGTTCCGTTGATGCCTGTCCGGCCCATCGAGTCCTTACGGCGCGCAGTCAGCAAGCTGGAGGCCGGCCGGCCAGGGAGGTCGACCATAACATGATGTAGACAATGTGATTGCAGAGCGCGGTCGCCGCGCCCAGGCTTTCGACGGCCGAGATCAGAACGAACTAGAAGGGCAACTCCAGCAGAGGGGTTGCCCCTCGAAGCCATGCCAGGGACAGCAATCAACTCCACGCCACGATTGTGGGCGCATGTGTACAAAGACTCCACGTTCGATTCATCGTGGCCTGTCTCTTGAATAAAGAACACATGGTTTCAGAACGTTTTATGCGATCTGTGAATGCGTTGCGTCGTCCGTTGGCGTTGAACGATTCGAAGATGCAGGTCCCCTGGGAGGGCGAGGACTGCGCAGCCTTGAACTTGCCGCAGGACAACTGCATACCTGACACTCGCTCATGAGCGAAACCGTCGGCCAGTATCTGGGACGAGGTAGTCGTCGCTGTCGTCAACGTCGACGCAGCGCCTGCATTGAGCCGTGAGGTGGCGCGCGCTACCGACGGGGAAATCGACGCTGACAGTTTGGTCCTGCAGTGAGCATGGATCACAACCCTGCAGCAGCAGCGCCTTGCTCCAACTCGCTACCCCGCACGCGGCTTCTTGCCGAGCCCCCTATGCCTGGAAGCGAAGCTGTCGAAGTCGCCTATGCCAGCCTCGAACAACTCCTTCTACTCTGACCCCAACAGGTCGCCAAAGCTCCACTCGAACGAATCGCTGCCAGCGGCCACAGAGCTGTCGCCGCCATCAGCACCAGCAGCAGAAGCAGGTGGGACAGCAGTCGGGCGCGAGGCCCCCGCGAACTTGGACCGGAGGTGGCACTGCAGCTTCTCCCACAGTTCAGACGCGGGGAATCCCTGCAGCTCGGTGTCCTCAACCTCTTCTGATGTTACCTCGAAGTTGAATATGTGAGGAATGGGTTCGCCATGCTCGGCGTGGACGCGCGCTGGAATTCCACCTCCAGCGCGGTGATCTCAACTTCATTGGCGGCCAACTGAGCGCCGCGAGACTGGGGGGCCTCCTGCATCTTCTCGAATTGCACAGTCTTCTCCGTGATCTCGGCCTGAAGCTTCGACTGACTCGCCTTTGCTCTACCCAAACTTTACTGGGCGCGGCGATGGGGCTGCGCTGGAATCCGCAGCGCGTTGACCTGCTCGCGCAAGACGCCAAGCTGCTCCTTCGCAGGAATCTTGACACCAGGAGGCGCTTTGCGGACGGACTCGCACTGGGCGATCTGCGCCCGAAATTTCGCCCTCTTCGCCGAGTAGCCCCCATCAGCCTCCACTCCCGTCGCGCCAAGATGTTTCTTGCATGGTGGCACTCCCTCGCCTGGGGCTGGCCTGGTATTGGGGGGCGTCGTGCCCTCGCAGCACTCGCGCCGCCTCGAAGCTGCTTCTCGATGGCCCCCATTCGCTTGCTCGTGTCATCCTTGAGGCTGGACTTGCCGCCGGAGACCGCCATGTCCCCGGCTGGGGCGCTGCCCGGCGCGATCTCATTGCGGGCGTTCCAGGCGGCCGCCCCGGCGCGAAGCGGCGCTTCGCTCCCGCGCCGGCAGCGGGCCCTCGTAGAACCGCGGGGGCGGAGTGTGGGGGGGGGAGGAAGGATGAGGAGGAGGAAGAGGAGGAGGAGGAAATATCGAAGCATCGAGAACCAGAGGCGCGGCCAAGTTGCCGGACCTCGCCCTGCTTTAAGACGCAGCAGCGAGACCCTTCCACGCGCCCGCGCGTCGCGCCCGCCCCGCGGGCCTTGCTGCCCAACAACTTCACCACGATAAAGAAGATGAAGGCGGCGGGGGGGGCCGGCGACGGCGACGGAGGCGGGGGGTCAACAATCGCGCCGGGCCCCCCCCCCCCAGCTTGACGCCCGTCCTAGGGCGCAGCCCCTCCCAAATATTCGCGAGATATCTCCTCGCGCCCTGGGGCAGGGAACCTGGCGCTGGCGGCTTGCAAACAGCGCGTAGATTGGGCCCCAGACGATGGGCGCAGTTGGGCCCGCGCAAGCAGCGCAACAAATGCGCGGCCCCGCCTGCTCCATCGAGTGCCCCAGAGCAGTGAAGCAATCAGATTGCCCATCCCCCCCCTCTCGGGCCTTGGCCCGCGGGGCTCTATCCCAAGGGCATTCAGACCAGGGACAGGGCCCAGGCCACCTCCTGGCCAGATCCACGACCCAGGAACGCACGCGCGCCAGAAATCGCCACCTGCATCGCCTCGGGCCTGGCCGCCAGACGGGCTCTCTCCCCCTGCAACGGGGAGGGGTCAAGAGCGCGCAGTACTCATGGTTGGCAATCGCGTCGCGGTCTCGCGGTCTCTGTCTTAGCCCTGGCCAGGCACGAACGACAGACCGGCCCCGGCGACGAGACGCCTCGGGAGCTCACGAACGGCGTCCAACTGCTCGCCCAAAATTTCCTCATGGGCAGCGTTCTGGGCCAGTGTCCATCCAAAGAACTTGGCGCTGTCGTGTGAGATCGACAGCAGATCAGACCAGGACTCAACAGGAGTGTCCGCACTTGTGTGTTCTTGAGCCGAGCTTAGCCAAGCAATTCGCCCCGTGGTTACCGAGCCGCCACGACGCGGGCAATGCTGCGCGCAGGGGGGGATCTTCGAGCGCGCGGCGCGCAGGCGCCCACTCGAAAGCTGGAGGCTCTGGGAGGGGCGGCTCCGAACAAAACTAAACATCTGCCTCCAAATATTAGCGTGGGTGGCCGTGGCCGAGGCGCGCGCCCCAGACCATTCAGCCCCCTCACGCACGGCCCCAAGGATATCCGAAACAGCCGCCCGAAGACCAGGGGACAACTGGAGCCCCCGCAGCAACGCATATCCCTCATAGCGGCCAACGGACTGGATAGGGCCTGAGAAGGGGGCCATATGCGGCTCAAAAAATTATCCTGGCGAAGGACCCAACCATATGCAATTGTGAATGCCGCAATTGTGAATATCTTCTTCGGTGGCGCTCCCTATGGGGCCACGAAACGTGAGAGGGGTGTGCCGAAATGGGTGCGCGGGACGCGTGCGGGCACACCCACTGGGACCTTCGGTGGAGCCCCCTATGGGGCCACGAAGCGTGCGAGGGGTGTGCCGAAATGGGTGTGCGGGACGCATGTGGGCACACCCACTGGGACCTTCGGTGGAGCCCCCTGCGGGGCCACGAAACGTGCGAGGGGTGTGCCGACATGGGTGTGCGGGACGCATGCGGGCACACCCACTGGGGCCTTCGGTGGAGCTCCCTATGGGACCACGAAACGTGTGAGGGGTCACGAAACGCGTGAGGGGTGTGCCGAAATGGGTGTGCGGGACGCATGCGGGCACACCCACTGGGGCCTTCGGCACGAAACGTGTGAAGAGCATGCCGAAATGGGTGTGCGGGACGCATGCGGGCACACCCACTGGGACCTTCGGCGGAGCTCCCTGTGGGGCCACGAACGCGTAAGGGGTGTGCCGAAATGGGTGTGCGGGGCGCATGCGGGCGGCAGCACTGGGGCCTTCGGTGGAGCTCCCTATGGGGCCACAAAGCGTGTGAGGGGTGTACCGAAATAAATGTGCGGGGCGCATGCGGGCACACCCACTGGGACCTTCGGTGGAGCTCCCTATGGGGCCACGAAACGCGCGAGGGGTGTGCCGAATTGGGTGTGCGGGACGCATGCGGGCACGCCCACAGGGGCCTTCGGTGGAGCTCCATATGGGGCCACGAAGCGTCTGAAGAGCATGCCGACATGGGTGTGCGGGACGCGTGCGGGCACACCCACTGGGACCTTCGGCGGAGCTCCCTGTGGGGCCACGAAACGCGTGAGGGGTGTGCCGAAATAGATGTGCGGGGCGCATGCGGGCGGCAACACTGGGGCCTTCGGTGGAGCTCCCTATGGGGCCACGAAACGTGTGAGGGGTGTGCCGAAATAAATGTGCGGGACGCATGCGGGCACACCCGCCGGGACCTTCGGCGGAGCTCCCTTTTGGGGCCACGAAACGTGTGAGGGGTGTGCCGAATTGGGTGTGCGTGACGCATGCGGGCGGCAGCGCTGGGGCCTTCGGCGGAGCTCCCTATGGGGCCACGAAACGTGTGAGGGGTGTGCCGAATTGGGTGTGCGTGGACGCATGCGGGCGGCAGCACTGGGGCCTTCGGCGGAGCCCCCTATGGGGCCACGAAACGTGTGAGGGGTGTGCCGAATTGGGTGTGCGTGACGCATGCGGGCGGCAGCACTGGGGCCTTCGGTGGAGCTCCCTATGGGGCCACGAAACGTGTGAGGGGTGTGCCGAATTGGGTGTGCGTGACGCATGCGGGCGGCAGCACTGGGGCCTTCGGCGGAGCTCCCTATGGGGCCACGAAACGTGTGAGGGGTGTGCCGAATTGGGTGTGGGTGACGCATGCGGGCGGCAGCACTGGGGCCTTCGGTGGGGCTCCCTATGGGGCCACGAAACGTGTGAGGGGTGTGCCGAATTGGGTGTGCGTGACGCATGCGGGCGGCAGCACTGGGGCCTTCGGTGGGGCTCCCTATGGGGCCACGAAACGTGTGAGGGGTGTGCCGAGCTTGGGTGTGCGGTGACGCATGCGGGCGGCAGCACTGGGGCCTTCGGTGGGGCTCCCTATGGGGCCACGAAGCGTGTGAGGGGTGTGCCGAATTGGGTGTGCGTGACGCATGCGGGCGGCAGCACTGGGGCCTTCGGCGGAGCTCCCTATGGGGCCACGAAACGTGTGAGGGGTGTGCCGAATTGGGTGTGCGTGACGCATGCGGGCGGCAGCACTGGGGCCTTCGGCGGAGCTCCCTATGGGGCCACGAAACGTGTGAGGGGTGTGCCGAATTGGGTGTGCGTGACGCATGCGGGCGGCAGCACTGGGGCCTTCGGTGGAGCTCCTATGGGGCCACGAAGCGTGTGAGGGGTGTGCCGAGGGGGTGTGCTGGGGCGCGGAGCGGCGTGAGGGGACGCATGCGGCCAGCGGTGTGAGGGGTGTGCATGCGGCGGCCGCCTGGGTGGGCCACGAAACGTGTGAGGGGTGTGCCGAATTGGGTGTGGGGGACGCATGCGGGCGGCAGCACTGGGGCCTTCGGTGGAGCTCCCTATGGGGCCACGAAACGTGTGAGGGGTGTGCCGAATTGGGTGTGGGGGACGCATGCGGGCGGCAGCACTGGGGCCTTCGGCGGAGCTCCTATGGGGCCACGAAACGTGTGAGGAGTGTGCCGAATTGGGTGTGGGGGACGCATGCGGGCGGCAGCACTGGGGCCTTCGGCGGAGCTCCTATGGGGCCACGAAACGTGCGAGGGGTGTGCCGAATTGGGTGTGGGGGGCGCATGCGGGCGGCAGCGCTGGGGCCTTCGGCGGAGCTCCCTATGGGGCCACGAAACGGTGTACTGGGGGGGTGAAACGCAAGGAAGAGGGGGAGGAGGGAGGAGGAGGGGGAGGAGGCAGCGGGAGGAAGGAAGGAAGGAGAACGCGGGGTACCGTCTCTTCAAAACGAGGACCTAACACCACAGGATGGTTGGGAAAAGGGAGCCATATGCGGCTCAAAAAATTAGCCTGACGAGGGACCCAACCATATGCAGGTGCGAGTACCGCAATAGTGATTCATTTTTTCGGTGGCGATCCCTATGAGGCAACGAACCGTGCTAGGGGCGTGCCGACATGAGTGGCGTGGTACACAAAGTGAACGAAAACGATTGATCTGAGTACGTAGGGAGACTGAGCGCGGGTGAATCTGCGCGCGTGCGTCTGACTGTGAATGATCTGCGTGCGAGCGAGTCTACGTGCATGAATGCGAATATGACAAAGCGTGGTGCAAATGTGTATGAATGCCAATAGTTTGACAACGACTGCCTCTGAATACTCGTGACGCTGGGCGTGGCCGCCGCAAGGAGCTTCCCCGGGACTCCCCGACGGCATCGCCCGCGCGCCGCGACGCCAATGTCGGCGCGCCCCCCCGCGAGGATCGCGCCCGCTTCCTCCCCTTCCTTTACTCCCTCTTTGCCCGCGCACTCAAAAGTCCAAGGCTGCGGGAGCAGCGCAGCGCGGAGCCCCCGCGACGCGCGCAGGTCACCCCGGAGGGGTCCCAGCGACGCGCGCGGGTCGTCCACTGCGCGGAGCGAAGAGAGCTAGCTGGCTGGCTGATAGCGGGCAAGGCTCTTGCCGCTGGGCAGAGCGACGACGGGCGAGCGAGGCGCTGGGCGGAACGCAGCACGGAGCCCCCGCGACGCGCGCAGGTCGCCCCGGAGGAGTCCCAGCGACGCGCGCGGGTCGCCCGCTGCGCGGAGCAAAGAGAGCTAGCTGGCTGGCTGGGACCTGCGGTGGGGCTCCATATGGGGCCACGTAACGCTGTACTGGGCAAAGGAGACGCATGTGGACTGCGCCACGGGGACCTTCGGTGGAGCTCCCTATGGGGCCACGAAACGTGTGAGGGATGTGCCGGAATGGGTGTGCGGGACGCATGCGGGCACACCCACTGAGACCTTCGGTGGAGCTCCCTATGGGGCCACGAAACGTGTGAGGGGTGGGACGACATGTGTGTGCGGGACGCATGCGGGCACACCCACTGGGACCTTCGGTGGAGCCCCCTATGGGGCCACGAAACGTGTGAGGGATGTGCCGAAATGGGTGTGCGGGACGCATGCGGGCACACCCACTGGGACCTTCGGTGGAGCTCCCTATGGGGCCACGAAACGTGTGAGGGGTGTGCCGAAATGGGTGTGCGGGACGCATGCGGGCACACCCACTGGGACCTTCGGTGGAGCTCCCTATGGGGCCACGAAACGTGTGAGGGGTGTGCCGAAATGGGTGTGCGGGACGGTGGAGCATGTGCCGAAATGGGTGTGCGGGACGCATGCGGGCACACCCACTGGGACCTTCGGTGGAGCTCCCTATGGGGCCACGAAACGTGTGAGGGGTGTGCCGAAATGGGTGTGCGGGACGCATGCGGGCACACCCACTGGGACCTTCGGTGGAGCTCCCTATGGGGCCACGAAACGTGTGAGGGGTGTGCCGAAATGGGTGTGCGGGACGCATGCGGGCACACCCACTGGGACCTTCGGTGGAGCTCCCTATGGGGCCACGAAACGTGTGAGGGGTGTGCCGAAATGGGTGTGCGGGACGCATGCGGGCACACCCACTGGGACCTTCGGTGGAGCTCCCTATGGGGCCACGAAACGTGTGAGGGGTGTGCCGAAATGGGTGTGCGGGACGCATGCGGGCACACCCACTGGGACCTTCGGTGGAGCTCCCTATGGGGCCACGAAACGTGTGAGGGGTGTGCCGAAATGGGTGTGCGGGACGCATGCGGGCACACCCACTGGGACCTTCGGTGGAGCTCCCTATGGGGCCACGAAGCGTGTGAGGGGTGTGCCGAAATGAGTGTGCGGGACGCATGCGGGCACACGCACTGGGACCTTCGGTGGAGCTCCCTATGGGGTCACGAAACGTGTGAGGGGTGTGCCGACATGGGTGGTGATAATGATGATGACGACAGATGATGATGACGATGACGATGATGGGGATGATGACGATGATGATGAAGATGGGAGGAGGGAGGGGGCAGCGGGAAGGAAGGAACGCGGGGCGACGTCTCTTCAAAACGAGGACCCAACACCACAGGATGGTTGGGAAAAAAACATCACCCATCTGGACAGCGGCCCGCCCGCAACGCCTAAGCCCGGGCCAGGCACTATGCATGCCCAACCCGTCAAAGAAAGCAGCGGGCTCCCACAAGGCCTTATCAGAGCTCCGGCCACCCAAAAGTACGCGGGAGGGTCCCAGACAGGAGGAGGGGGCCTGCGAGGAGCCCGGGGAAGCACAATGCAAAACTTAAGCAGAGAAAACTACTTTGCTCCACGAAATTTACAGCATCATCAGACAGACGATCACGCATTTGTTGGTCCCAACTCCCTGTGCCAATGAGGCAGTCCACGTGCGTCGTCCAGCTCGAGCAAGTTCGGGCACCCGTAGAGCATGTGGCCCACGTCCCCGATGTCTTGTCGAGCTCGACATTCAACGTGGAGAGGGAGGCGATCCTCGTCGGTGCCTTGTCTCCACGGTCGTGAATCCGCCAGACCACAGACAACGAATAGCACCAGCTAATTACCTGCGCAGACTTGATGGTAGCCGCCTTGCCTCCCACCGTCAACGTGAGGGCGCGCGCCCAGGCGGTCTCTCCACCTTCGAGATGCTCGGCGCGGTGCTTCAGAACGCGACGACCCTGCCATCGCTGCACTCCCGGGCGAAGAAGCTTCCGAACATCGCGAGGGGCCACCTGGAGGAGCGATATGGCAAGGCCCTCGTCGCTGAGGATAACTGCGCTGCGCAGCGTTTCCCAGCCCGCTCGCCGAAGCGAGAGCCAAGTCGCAGCGGTGGGGCCTCGAACCCCCTGCCATCCAGGAGAACGATCTTGCCAAATATCAACGGGCACTCGCCAAGCACGCTTCAACCTCCCCATCTCCAGGCGCTGCTCGAACACAAAGCACGCGTACGTGTAGTCAATATTGAGCGTCGTGTCAAAAATGAGATCCATCCAAAAATCCTTCTGGGATGCCAGATGCGCCGTAATGCTCGCACCCTTGGAATGCACAGCTGCCGCCGCGCTGGAACTCCTTCAGGTCTGAATCAGGAACGCCGGGCGCCCAGATGCCATGCGCCGCCCCTGTCAGCAATCCAGTGCGCCAGATGGCCCCGACCTTGGAGCCGGCCGTGGCCTGGGGCAACTTGACGCGCCCCATGCGCTTCTGTAGCTTGGATAGCCTGCCCTTGGCCACGGTGCGAATGACCCTGCCGCCCACCATGGCGTGTCCAAAGATGCGCATCTGAACCCTCCGCGACAACCGAAAGAGTCGGGCCCATGGCAAAAGCTGCTTCAGCGCTTCCCTGGCCGTGCCAACGTGCACTGACTTAGCAGGCTGCGCCAAAAGATCAAACCTGCGCATGCCACTCTTGAACTCCCGCGCAGCCTTGGCCAGGTCTGTGCTCCCCTTAACGCCCTGACAGATCGATCCACTGCAAGGCCCCATCGTCAGCGAGAGCGCGAGGAAACACCTTTGGACAGAGCTCCTGCACCTGCACCAAGGTGCGAATCATGAGCACGGTGGGAAGGGTCGCGGCATGGGCTCAACCAGGCATTATGCCCTGTCCCACAACACGTATAAAAGGATATTGACCAACAACCTTTGACCGCCCGAAGCATGTCGCAGGAGGTGACTAGCTGCCACAACAGCCTCAACGGGAAACCCGCACCTCACGCCTCCTGGGAGAGTGTATCAAAACACTTCTACCTGTCCATCATGAAGGTGAGCGAATGCTCGCCCCAAAGCTAGGACATCTCAGCCATCGCATGGCGCTTGAAGGCTGAACCAGACGAAATGTATCCTCGGAAATTGCCCCACGCCGTCTCTGAAGGTATCTGCAAAGCCATGCCCGTGAAAGTGGACGCCTGGCCCTCGCCCACAGCCTGACCGGCGCGTGAAACAAGGCAACCAAACGCGCACCACCTCCATCCTTTAGGAACCCGAGCCATCTCGGACTGGATACGCTGGGCTGGCCACAAAAGAAGGCTCTCGCATCTCATGGCGTAGCCAGCAAGAGCACGAAGAGCCTCAAACGACAGGAACCAAAGGGAGATAAGCTGCAGCTTAGACGGTCCTGCTGCCGTCTTCCACGTGAATGACAAGACCGACTCCTTCATCATGTCCACTGTAATGTACGGCAGGTCCTCCCAGTCTGCGTGATCACCTGGAAGCTCCATGTCGTCGTCCTCGTGCACTGTCCAAACCTTGACCCACGTGGCCGTCTCCCGATCAGCAAGCTCATATGGGGGCCTGTTCTCCAGCCTCGAGAATCTCCTGCGCACCCTGTAACCGAGTTAAGCGATACGCACCACTGGCACCATTCTCAAGTCCTTTGTCAACGAAGGCCTTCCTTCTGGCCCTGTCACGTTCGTCATGCAACGCTTGAAGCCCATCGTGCTCCATCTCAATATTGCCAACCGTCTGCTCGAAACCCGCGTCGTCCAACATGTCGAAGCACGGGCCATGCACAAGAAGCTCCAAAGCCCAAGTAGGCGGAGCCACAAGCGTGTCCGTGCACCCTCGCAGACCATCGACAAGACGGACATAATCAAACAACAACCTTCGCGGCTTCTTCGCGTGATCCGCTTGATCCAGAAGTCGCTGCCCATCTTCCCGCGCTAGAAGCTAGAATCTTGCCAATTAGCGTGGTAACCTGATCGCGCGCCCGCTTGCAGCGTGTAGCCCATCGTAGAACCACCCCCCAAGTCCGTAGTTGAGCTCCACGTTGCAAACGTCAAAGAGGAGGTCGCCATCTGGACTGCGCGGGTTGGGTTCGCAAGGGGCCACCGCGCCCAGATGTGGAAGCGGCCATTGCCCCCTTCCGCGCAGTCATGCGCGCCTTGAAGCTCAAACTCGGCACCAGCAAGCATGGCGCCCCGCGCAATGCCCAGGTCCTCTGCATCCCGAGCGCAAAAGATGAGGCGATCCACGCGCCGCGAGTCATGCGGGAAACGGGCGCAACCCATCGGCGGCGCCCCCGGGAAAAGAGCGGGCTCAAACGCGCGCCGTGTCCACGCGGGGCGATCTCCATCAAGAACAAGGAGATCCACAGGAATACGCACCTTCACATTACTCTTGTCCACCACCATGGGCCTCTCGACCCTCGCGGCAAAATTGGAGCAGACAGGCGCGTGGACGAGAACGTTGCCAGGCTGCTCCGACTGGCAAACGGGCCTGATCGGTGCACGAAGGAAACCGCGAACGCCTCCAAGCCAGCAAGGCGAATGTTGATCTGGTGTAAGATTCCAGCCCCTGATCACGATCCAGTCGCGCCTAATATAGTTGAACACCGCCAAGTACCGAGCCAACTGAGCGAGCAAAGCCTCATTCCCTGCGCCCATGCCAACTCCCGATATCAATTGCGCTGCCACAGTTACCGCGCCGCCTGGTACCGTCCACGCCTCGCCAGCAGCGGCAATGCGGCCCTGGACAAGCGCGTGGCCAGGTAAATCAGGGGGGGCGTTGATCGCGACGTGCGCGGGGGCCAGAATCGCCGCGCCGCCAGCCCTGCCCATCTGCTCGGTCTCGATTGCTTCTGCAAAGAGACCGCGATAACCCAGGTCTCGGACATGGGCCTGGAGAGAAGGAAGGTGCGATGATCATGAGCGACCGCGATCTGCGACCGACGCGTCTCCATGAAGAGCCCCCATGGACCAGGCCCTTACATTGAGAGCGGCGATGGCGCCATTGAGCTCGAGCTCGGGGCAGCCCGCGCCAAGATCATGGCCAGCGGCTGGAATCCCTGCCTCGCGCGGCGACGCGGCGCCCGGCAGCCGCAATGGCACGCTGGTCCTTTGCGAGCCGGGCGCCCGTGGCGACTGAGCCTAATAGCCGCAGTGGCGCATTGAGACTTTTCCAACTGACGTCGGCCAACGAAGCCATCCGACCTGCAGGCGCCCCCAGCCCAGGGGGGAAGCGCACCTGGCCAGCTGCGGAAGTAGCCGACGCCGCCATCCCACGCGCAGATGCCCCCAGCCCAGAGGAGGCACATCCTGGGCCATCTGGGGAAGAAGCCGAAGTCGCCATCCGACCTGCCGTTGCTCTGGCCCAGGGGAGAAGCACCCCTGACCACCTGAGGAAGTAGCCGAAGCCGCCATCCGACATGCAGATGCCCCCAGCCAAGAGAAGACATACCCCTGTCTAGCTGGGGAATAAGCTGACGTCGCCATCCGACCTGCCGTCGCCCCCGGCCCAGGGGAAGCGCGCCCCTGGCCATCTGAGGAAGTGGCCGAAACCGCCATCCGACAAGCCGACGTCGCTTCCCTGGCCATCCGGGGAGGTAGTCGACGTCGCCATCCGACGAGCCATTGCCCCCAGCCCAGGGAAGCGCATCCCTGGCCATCTGGGGAGGTACTGAGCGGCGCGGAGGATAAGGAGGACCCAGCTCGCATGGAACGGTCGCGCGGCTGCGCCTGCCTCGGGGGGGGCCCTAGGGTGCTCAGAGAGCTGCTTCCTCACGCCCCCCCCGGCCATCGCGCCGCCCCTCGTGGCGGCCGGATCCCGCCCGCGCTGCCCCGCCAGCAGCGGCGCGCCCCCCGCTCCTCGCGCCGGCGGCAGCCCCCAGAAGGGGGCAGCGGCACTCGGAGGGCCCACGGGCCCCACGACGAACATCCCCCAGGGGAGCTTCACTGAAATCAGAAAACTGCTCATCAAATAGCCCCCCTCACTTCCTGCTGAATAAGCAATAGAGGTTCTCCTTTACGGGGCATCTCAATACGGACGCTGCGCGACTGCAAGTCGCCGTCGGGGATTGTCGAGCAAAGGCAGAGAGACCAGACGACCAGCAGCCGCGCGAAGGCCCTCCAGACCGGCAGGCAACTTGTCAGCCATGTCCGACGGGTAGAGCGCCTCCAGAGACGCGCGCAAACCTTCTCCTCGGCGTCCGCGATGATGGAGCCTAACGACATGAGTTCAGCTGCAGTGCTCGCCCCGGCCGCGGCAGCGGGGGCGGCGCGCGCCTCGCCCCCGCCCGCCACGGGCGTCTTCGGCGCAACGGCAGCGGGCACCTCCTCGGGCTTGACGATCATCTTCGGCTCCGGCTGCAAGAACTGCCCCACGCTGGACGCCGACGCTTGTGCCAAGACAGGCGCCTGCTCAGCCCCCGAGCCTTGCTGCGCCAGCATCTTGCCCAGGGCCTGCACGTCAATCTGCATATGCTTGCCTTTCGCTTGAAGATCTGCTTCCCCAGGCGCTGCAAGCGCCGGCGTCGTGAGCTCTTGCACCTGCGCGCTGAGGGCAACCACTTCGTGCTCCTGCTCCTCGGCCTGTTTCAGGCTCTTTTGGACCTCCAGTAACTGTTCTTTCCTCGCTGGCTGCCACCAACTCACGTGATGCCACGGCCCTCTCCTCCGCCGACTGGAGCCGATTGGGCATCGCCTGCAACTTCGCATGCATAGAGCGGGACCCGTGAAACTTGGCGCGAATGGACTCCTTCTCGGCCCGCGGCGCCTCCACGAAAGCTCACGCCTTGGCATCGCCAGAATATTTGGAAACGAAAGCCAGCTGCTCCTCGACCACTTTGAGTCTACGACGTGACTCAGCCTCGTCCTCTTCGGCGTCATCGTCGACCAGCATGGCTTCGCCGAGAGGGGCACCAACTCGGGGGGCCTCCGACTGCAGAGCACGGACTTGCGCCTCGAGCTTACGAATGCGTTTGGCCTGCACATGTGAAGCATCCGACCCCCCACGCCATGGGCGCTGTTTCGGCTGCTTGGTGCGGGTGGAAGGCTCCAAGGGAATGACGTTGCCCCCAAACGTAACCCCTTTGGCCAATAACACAGCACACACTTCTTTGCGTGTGTCATATCCCACCATTGCTTGCCCGCGCGAGCTTTCTTGCAACTCATGCAGTGCCACTTGCAAGCGGCCTGCTCTCGTGTCTTCATGATATATCCGTGCAGCACTGAATCAGCTCATTTGCGGGCGCAGGAGGCAGACGACGCTAGGGGCAGACCAGACGTCGCCAGAAAGTGGACACGAACTGCGGTGACAGCGGTATCCGTTTTGGCCTGGAGGCTGAGTGTCTCCCCAACATGAGATATTGAGCCAAAACGGTTACGGAAGAGGAGCAGGAGGAGGAGGAGGAAGAGGAGGCGGAAACGGAGGAGGAGGAGGAGGAGGAGGAGGAGGAGGAGGAGGAGGAGGAGGAGGTGTGTTTGCCTGGCCACGCGCGGGCCAAAATGGTTGTTCCTGGAAGGTGCCCCCCCCCCACTGCGTGCTTGCCACCCGCCCCGCGCCGTTGCCGCTGTTTTAATATATTTCCTGCGAGCCTCGCAATGCAATCGTCGTTTTCGCCGAACTTGCCCTTGCATTCCCCTTCCAGAGCTGCCGTGTTCCGCTGCGGTGTTTTTAGGGGAACGAAGGATGGCATTATCCCAGTGCGACCCTACCTAGGAGTTGGAGCCCCCTAGGAAAGCAGCATTAGTAGTAACAATAAAGCTAAGCTAAAGCTAAGCTAAGGCTAAGTTAAGGCTAAGCTAAGGCTAAGCTAAGGCTAAGCTAAATCTAAGTTGAAGCTAAGCTAAAGCTAAGCTAAAGCTAAGCTAAAGCTAAGCTGAAGCTAAGCTAAAGTTAAGCTAAAACTGAAGCTAAAGATAAGCTAAAGCTAAGCTAAGCTGAAGCTAAGCTAAAGCTAAGCTAAATCTAAGCTGAAGCTAAGCTAAAGCTAAGCTAAAGCTAAGCTAAAGCTAAGCTAAGTTAACACTAAGCTAAAGCTAAGCTAAAGCTAAGGCAAAGCTAAAGCTAAAGCTAAAGCTAAAGCTAAAGCTACGCTAAAGCTAAAGCTAAGGCTAAAGCTCCCAGGGGACTGGGGGAACCGCGGGGCGGGGACTGGGGGAACCGCCCGGGGCGGTTAGCACTGCCCGGCCCTTTAAGCAAAGAGAGTAAGAACCCTTCTAGGCAGAGCCTAGGTAGGGAATAAACAAAAAACTCGGAGATCCGCGCGGATTTTTTGGTTCCGCGCTGGACCCCGCTCCCTGGCGCGCGGAGCGTGCCAGGGCAGCGCCGGAGGCGCTGCCAAGGGGGTCCAGCGCCGATCCGAGCAATCCGCGCGGACCTCCGAAGTGTTATGTTTACGTCATTTTTCGTTCCCCATATTGCCCGTGCGCTCCCGTTCCAGAGCCGCCGTTTTCCGCTGCGGTGTCTTCCCGGGCTGGGCAGCGTTGGTGTCGTCTTGCTGGCCGCCTTGAGAAGCAAGACCACAGTGCAGCGGGCCGTGCCTTGCAGACCATACGAACCCATGCCACAAGACCCAAACTCAAGGGACACTGGCCGCGGAACGACGGGCCAGGCGGACGAAGGGCCCAAGCAACGCGGTGACACAACATGCAGCATGGAAGGCCTCAGGCAGACCCTACACCTCCTGCGCCAACAGCCGCGCCGACGTTACCTCCGCCCGCTTCCCCAACAAGACAGCGCACCGACAACAACGCCGCCACTAGCACGAACCGATTTCCAAGCAAGCGCGCCGGCGGTAGGGACCGACCGTCCTGGCATTCTTATAGTCCTACCACGAAATGTTTCTAGAACCCCAAAATGTTCTAATTAGAACATTCGCCCGATGTGTTAAAACAAGTCAGTTTCAGCCAGGAATGTTCTACGAACGTTTCGTGGAAAGCACACAAAGTTCTTAGAACATTGTTTGGTAGGGCTGTAGGCGAGCCAAGACGCTTCGCCACTGCTTGACGAACACCTCCTCGGCCGGCAAAGCTCGGCGCGACTGGAAAGCCACGATCGCATGACCGAGAGAGTGGTAGAACGACGTGGCACGCACGAGGGAGCGCCGCGCCGCACGGCCGGGCAGTGCCAGCGAGCTTTCCTTCGCTCGCACCCTTCTCCGCACCACTGTGGTGCTGTGAGTGAGTGATATCTCTCTCTGTCGTTCTCTCTCTCTCTCTCTCTTTCACTATTTCTATATACATATATATATATGTATATTATCTCTTTCTCTCTTTTTATATATTTATATAGGCGTGTGAATGTTATGTTATATATATACATAAATAACTCCCTCGATCTCTCTGTCTGTCCAGACCGCTGTAAATCTGTCAACAATCGGGGCAACGTTTAACTTATCTACCTATATGTCAACCATCGGGACAACCACCGGGACAACCATAAGGACAGCCACCAGGGCAACCATCCGGACAACCATCCGGACAACCACAACCATCGGAACAACCGCCCCGGTCAACCGCCGGGACAACCAAGGGCCACGCCCGGCGCTGGGGGAGCGGCCTTTTTTGGCAATAGACGGCCTCTACTGAGGATGGAACTCGCGCAATTTCGCCTCGCCCGCACGCACGAACCGAAACCGAAACCGATTTCCCGGTTGGGGTCACCTCCGCTCCAAGCCCCCAACCTCCGACTTCAGCTTGGCCGAACTACTCTAGAACTACTCCGCCTCTGCCTGTCTTCTGGCCCTGGCTCCGCAGCTGCTTCACAACTTGTCTTACCTCGCGCACTGTGCATCGGCAGCGCCCGCGGGTGCTCCGACGCCGCGGCCTGGCTGCTGCAACGACCCCCGCTGCCGCTGCTGGCCGCGCCGGCGCACCCAACATGGAAGTCTTCGGGGATCTTCTGACCCGGGTCAATCCAGACCAGGGTCTTGGTTACGAAGCCAATCTGGCGCCAATCTGGCAGGCCCAATCTGGCAAACGGGGGCAATCTGGCGAGGGAGCCAGCGCGAATCCAGTCTGGCGAATAACCCAAATCCTCCAGTTTGGCCAGGCCAAATTGGCCCTTGGGGCCCAATCCAATCTGACAGTCTGGCCTTCGACTACCCAGCAATCCAGACCAGGGTCAGTCAAGCCTCGCGGAATCCTGCAAGATCCTGCAGGATCCTGCACCCACACCCGGGTCAGTGCGAAGGATTCTGCAACATCCCGCAGGATCCTGCACCCAAGCCCGGGTCAATGCGACCCTGGCCCTGCAGGATCCTGCGAGATCCGGCGCTCTGGCTGACCCCTGTTTGCATTGCTCTCTGTCTCTTGAGCCCCGAAGTCTTCCGCGTCTGAAGGCCCTCCGCCTCCTCCCTTCCTCCGCGGCCGCCCCGTCTGTCTTGCCCCTCCCCTCCTGCGCGCCGGCCAATTCGCGCGTCGGTCGCCCCAACCGCTCTCCGCTGGTGCAATTCTTCTGCCTCGCCGCAGACGATTAAAAGGTGTTCTGGACCTGGCCGCCCGCGCCTTACTTCTGCCAACCTCTACGGCAGGGCTGGACCTAAACGCTGTTTTCCCTTGTGTTTTCGTTTTGCTTCTCGCTTTGCTCTACGTACCCGTTTTCCTGTACCTCTCTGCCAAAACGAAAAACACAGCCGAAGTCCAGCAAAACAGCGTTCAGGTCCAGCCCTGCTCTGCGAAACCGACCTTTGTGGGAATCCTTCGCCGCGGAGCGCCCGAGCTGACGGAGCGGGCGTCTCCTTGGAGCGGCTCAGCTCGCCCCCCGCTGTCTCAACGGGGTCCCTCTCGCCCCAGGAGGACGAAGACACGTGGTGGAAAAACGAGGAGGTGCCGTGGTCTATGAGCTTGGGGTACCAGCTCGAGTGAGACGCGAGAGAGGGAGAGAGATAGATCCGAAGATACGGCGTGACCCTCGAAACCCGACGAGCAACCCGCGGTCCGAACATTGATGACAAACAAACTGCATAAACGTAACCTTCCAGAGGTCTGCGCGGATGTCTTGGAAGGGTTGGACCCCATCCCAGGCTGGCGCCAGAGGCGCCGCCAGGGGGGCCAAGCGCAAATCCCCGAAAGTTTATGGTCATGTGTATGCCAGCCCAAATGTGTATGTGTATGTCGTTCAGTTTCGTCTTAATTTGTTATGTCTCCTAGATGGGGTCCCAGAAGATGGGTCGGAGGATCGCGCCGCATCGCCAATGCATCGTCGACGTGGGCGATGCGTCGGTGACGTCCGCGTGGAGCAGATCGGGCTCCACGTCGAGCCGCATCGGCAATGCGGTCAGATCCCCCGACTCCATCTGCCCGGACCCCATCCGGCATGCTCAGAACTCCGAGCGGGCCCCCGAGCCACGGCGATGACGATGACGATGACGACGACGATGGCGACGACGATGGCGATGACGATGGCGATGACGATGGCGATGGCGATGGCGATGACGTCATCGTCATCGTCATCGCTATGTTCATGCCGCTCGTTCTTTTCCGAGGGCCACGTGGGCTGGGCCATCGAACGCACGGGCGGCGCGCCCCCCCGGCGCTAGCAGGCCGCCGCCGACGCCGCCGGGCCCCCGCCGGCACCTGGCGCACCCGCCCTCATCTCCTGCGCCCGCGGCTGGGGGACCGCCTGGAGGGGTGGCCGCAGGAGGAGGAGGAGGCGGCGGAGGAGGCGGAGAACGAGGAGGAGGGGGAGGAGGAGGAGGGGGAGGAGGAGGAGGGGAAGGAGGGGGAGGGGGGGAGGAGGAGGAGGAGGAGGAGAGGAGGAGGAGGAGGAGGAGGAGGAGGAGGAGGAGGAGGAGGAGGAGGAGGAGGACGACGAGGACGACGACGACGACGACGACTACGATTGGGGGCGAGGCGAGGCGAGGCGAGACGAGACGAGGCGAGGCGAGGCGCGGGTCAGTCGTCCCAGGGGATCGACCCACGAGAGCCTGGCGGTGGCGCCAGAACGCCGAGAAAATAACGCAAGTGATTGATAAAGATCTTGACCGCTAATAGTTGTCATTAAGCGTGAGCAATGAGCCGACAATGAGAGCGTCTTCCAGAGCTGATGATCGTGACCAAGATGGAACCGCAGGCAAGCGTCAGGTGGGTCCTCAAGGGCAGAAACCTGCGATCAATCGGTCACGTAGTAGTGCTCTTATGGATGGAAAACGACGGGGGGGAAGGGGAACGGCAGGAGGGGACCGGCCCAAGGGGTGAAACGTGGTCTCTCGTCGCATTGTGCCAGGAGGGCTCGGGACAGTGACGGGGGAGGGCCGCGGGAGAGTCCCACGGAGGGGGGCGGGGAGGCCGAGAACGCCCCGCGAGGTCGCTTGGTCCGGCAGCCGCGTCGCCCGAACCTTCCTCCCATCCTGGCTTTTTTTGAGCGCATCTTCGGAGGTGGAAGGAGGAAGCGGACCCTCAGAGAGCCCAGGATGGTTCCCAAGATGCTCCAAGATGTTCCAAGACCGCTCCTCTCCTCCTCCTCCTCCTCCTCCTCCTCCTCCTCCTCCTCCTCCTCCTCCTCCTCCTCTTCCTTTGGCCCCACCCCCCATGCGGGCCCGGAGATGGCCCCAACACGCCGTCCAGGCCGGCATCCCTCGCTGTTTGACTATGCGTGTCTCTTCCTCTCTCTCTCTCTCTCTCCCCCCATCAGCTCTCATGGGCATCGTTTCTGAATGGGCTGGTGGCGACATTTTTGTTGGGTACGCGGGCGCGCGAAGCCAAGTCGAACGCCAAGCACGCTAGGGCGGGCCGCGCCGTGGCTGGTGGGGATACTTTTTTGATCGCAAGCGCACCAGAAACGCCGGACGCCGTCCGAAAGTCGTAACTAGCGAAGCGTCAAGAATTCCACTGCATCCTAATCAGGGCAACTTTTTTACGACGACATGGGAGCTGTTACGGATGAAACTAGTTCCACAGGTGGGGTGTCCACGTGTGGCGGGTGCGACCGCACCAGCAGCACCTAAGGCCCTGACTGGTACCGCCGTATCCGCTTAAAGATTGGATACATTCTTTGCTCATCGCTGCAGTGCCGAACTGCCTCTTGCCTGCTATGCATGGCCTGACGCTACAACGGTGCAGCTCGCGATATGCGGGCTGGCATGCGCTGTGCGTTGGAAAACCCTGGGGGCGGCTCTGGAGGGAGGCCTCGCATTGGCCAAAGCTGAAGACTTGCAGACAAACAAAAATCCTGCTATGGCGGGTGACGATAGTGGGGGGAGGGGTGTGCTCCTCATCTCCTACTCCTCGGGGAAAGCAGGAAAGAGGGGGAGTGAATAGGAGTCTAGCTACGGCTCTGGCCGAGGGGGCCTTAGAAGGGACCTCTTGGGGCACATCATGAAAATAAAAATTCAGCTGCCTCCTCATCGGCGGCCAGATCGTGGGTCTGCACCTCAGGATCTGCATTCTCTAGAGGAGGTCACTTGTGTGATGTGCGGGGTCCGTCTCGGGAGCTACTGAGGGCCTCGCTGCAGGGGGTATGCCGCCAGAGACGAAACGCATCATCCTGTCATTCGTCGGAAGTGGTCCAGCCATGTCGATATCTCCTCCTCCAGCCAACCTGCTGGGGCTGGGCCCAGGTGGTGCTTCGCGATCCCTTCTGAGCGTAGGCCAGCGAGCAGGAGGCCTCTGCCCTGCCAGTCCTTGGCGCCAAGGATCAGCTTGGCTGTGTTCGTGGGTCTTGTCGATGCGCAGGAAGGCGACTTCGGTCTGGAGGGTCTCTACGTCGATCAGTGGCTCGAGCTGAGGGTCCTCTGGCTGGCATTTCTCGAGGTACTCTTCGATCTCTTTGCGCACTCGACCTCCCGCTTCGCACGCCAATAGCCCCTCCAGCATGGCGAGGGCGAGTGCGGGGGTCGGTGGGCCTAGCATTTTGAGCGCCTCGGTGTCCTTGTTGGTGCGGTAGTTGTTGACCCGTGTCTTGAAGCCCTCGAGCTCCGTCGAGATGTGGGAGACTGTCGGGTGGTTGATTGGTAGCGTCCATGTGTCGGCCACCGTGCACATGATCATCCGTATTTTTTGTGTGTTCTGGAGTGTGAGTGTCATCAGCGAGGTGAGCAGCATCTGCATGTTCTTGTATTTGTTCGTCCACTGCTTGTCGGTGCGCTGTCCTCGGTGAGCTCGTCGTCCGCCTCTGCGCCGTGCACGGCGCGGCTCGTTCTGTTGCTCTTCCACGTCCATGTCGTCGTCCTCCTGGTCCGCTGCTGGCGTCGGCTGGCCCTTGTTGCCCTTGGCCCCCTCGACCTTGCGTCGGCGCTGGGGTGGTTCGTCGGCGTTGGAGTCGTTCCCAGAGGTGCCAGACTTGGTCGAGGACGGTGGCGGGCCTCTCCACGGGGCACGTGCTCCGCGTCGCGGTGCTGCTTTGGGCTGGGCTATGCTCGGCGCCGCTGCTGTTGGCGTGCTGCTGCCCGCTGCTGAGGCCATCAGGTAGGGCTGGTGTCGAGCTGCTGGCTGGTTCTGCTGGTCGTGGAGGTCGCGGTAGTGTTGGCGTGGACGTCAAGGCTGTAGTAGTCGCACTGCTGGTGTCGTGCGCAGGTAGTGGTCGTCGATGTTGCGGCCGTCGGGCTCGTGATGTAGTTGATGCTATGGCTGAAGCTCGAATATGTGTGCCCAACTGAAGCGTCGCTGCCTGTCGAATCTCTTGTCGTAGCAGGGCGGTGTCAGATGGTCGCCACAGTGGGGCGGCGAAGAAACGCTTAGGCACTGTCGGTCCGTGCGGGCGCGCCTCCCTCGCCGAGCGAGGCAATGTCTTGAGCCAAGGGCCACGCGGCGACGGAGGGATGTGCGTGCGGGGGTGGGATCGGAGCTCGTCGATGTCGTAATCGTCTCGCTGACAATCGATGTTGGGGCTAATGTGTTCGAGCGGGCATCGTGTGGCAGTGGTAGGCTGCCGCGTGTGCGCGTGTAAGGTGCGATCGACGAAGCATCGCCCTTCGATCCAAGACCGTCGGTGATGGGCCTGGCAATATTTAATAGAGCCATATGCATTGCCACAAACCAAGCATTTGTTGTCGAGAGTGATCGATGATAAAATAGTGGGGGCTCCGTGTCCTGGGAGTGCTGCTGTTGTTTGATGTGCAATAAATGCTGAAAAAGTGCGGAAGGCCTTGATGCAGCCCTCGATGTTGCAGACGAACGGGTTCGGATCCTCGGGGTCGCTGTCGGGGTCTCCCAGGAGGGCCTCGGGTGGCAAGTAGTGGTGACTTGGTGGCGCCCAGGACTGCTAGACATACGCCTGCCGCAGGTAGCTGAAACCGATCTGCTGGAATGCCCCCTGGATCTCGGGGTCCCTGAAAATCTTCCGAATGTCGTCGTCGATGTCCCAGAGGCCACGGAGGTCGTCGCTGATGGGGGCTGCAAGGGCACTGAGGAGGTCCCCGCGGAGCTGGCGGGCCCAAGGGTGTACTTTAGGGTCCGTGTTGAGAGCACCTGATTCGGCGAGGGCATTGGCGGAGGTGGGGAGGCCTTGCGAAGCATATCGATCTTCAATCTGGCACCGTCCAAAGAACCCTGAGAGAAATTGCTCGTGATGCTCAGCCTCTTTGCTAATACTCTGCCACCATTTCAAACGGCGAACGCATAGCTCGAGAGACGTGGGGGCGATGCCCCAGACAATGAACAGCTCGCGGGTGGTGAGGGAATGATGCTGGCCGTCGCTGCCAATACAATGTGCATCGCCCATGAGCATACACCGAAGTTTTTTTTGCGAGGCTCGCATCGATCCGTGCCGTCTCGGCACGGGTGAGTACAAGTGCTGCCAGGCCTGACCATGCACGGCTCGCGACATTGGCGAGGAAGACGAGGCGTTTGCAACGTCTTGGTGTGGCTGAGGTCCAAACATGAGTAAGCCGTGTCCAGCCCATGTTACAGGCTCGAATCCGTTCCTCCACCTGGCGGGTGTTGTAGCCGTCGGCATGAATATAGGAGCCGAGGTGGATAAGATTGGTCATGCATGTGCCGCTTAGTTGTCGTTCGGCCTGCTTGGTGGCGTTGCTGGTAGCGAGTCGTACTAATGTCGCCTGCTTGTGCGCAATCTGTGCATATCCGCCATGACGGAGCTTGGCATTCATAATAGAGACGTCGGTGCCGTCTAATGCTAGGGCCTGTCGGAGTGCGCCGTCGGGGACGATGATCACACGTACGATGTCGTCGATGAAGGCGCCCATGTCGATGCGATGGGCGGTGCCTGTGATGGGGTTGGTGCAGATAAGGCCGTCTCCAATAACGGCATTGAGCTCTGCGTCCCAGTCAATGATGAGTGGATAGAAAGATTCAATGAAGAGCTCGGGCTCGTTGCTGTCGCCCATGCGGCCTCCACTGCCTGGGTGGAGCCCGGTGATGTCGTCGCTGGCATCGATGCGCATGGTGGCGCGGAGTCGATGTTGCGTGAGCATGTCCTCAAAGTGGGGGTCGTCGGTGCGTACTCGATGTGCTGCCAATAGTCGGTCAGTGTCGCCTGTGCCGAAGGCGTTGCGCATGTCGTAGCTCTTCACGAGGTGTGGGATGTGTGCACTGCGTAGCTTGAAGGTCGCGATGCGCGTGAACGTCATGAGGCCTTCTCGTCTTCGAGCACGGATGCCACCATATGCCCATGGTGGGGGTGTGTATGTACTGCCAAAATCCACCAATCCGCTTCGGAGATAGAGCCGCCAGAAAGGACAAAAAACGTGCAGCATTCGTAGGCAAGTGTTGAGGTCGTGGACTGGATCTCCGCATGGGTGTTTGCCTTTCTTACTGATGGCCACGGTCTGGCTGGTGTAGGACTGAACTGGTAGGGTTTCTGAGTCGCGGACGTGTTGGAGTAAGTGGGTGAGCATGGTGCATGGGGCGCGGGCGTGGTCGTCGTCAAGAGTGAGCTGGCGTTGGTCGGGGCGTCGTGGTGGGCGTTGTGGTGAAATTGTGGGGTCGTCGTGAGTCGTGTCGTGTCCAAGTCCATGTCGGGTCTGGTGGTGGTTGGGGTAGTCGGTGGGTGCGTATCCAAGTCCGCTGCGTGGAAGTCCTGGTCTGCTGAGATATGTCGGGAATAACATCATAGTAGTCAGTTCAGTAGACCATGACATGACCAGACAGGGGAGCATTTGCGATGCTTGTTCGTCCAAAGTCGTTTGGCCATAGCGTCGAGGTCCTGTGCCGCAGAGAGGGGGGAGTCTAGTGCGGGGTCCACGCGGTACTCGCCGACGATGTGGATGTCGTTCTCGGGGCGCTGGTGGAGCTCCTGGGCGGGCGGCGCCACTCGAGACATAGATGCTGAGGTGTGTAGGTGTCGCCGCGAGGCCGCCGTCAGTGGCGGGCTTGCCGAGGGCGGCGCGGTAGTGATCGGATGCGGGTCGTACACTCGGGAATGCCAAATAGTTGCGTTTCTTCGGGCCTGCCTTGGTGCCTGCACGAAGTCTGCTGAACTCGGCGACTCGTGAGAGGTCGCGGTGGTGGCAGGCGCCGGTGATTTGTTCGTCAAGAAAGTGATGCCAGCATGCCCGTTTCCATTTTGCATGTTCACGGAGTCGGCGAGAGATGAGCTCGAGGTGGATGTCGTCGACCGCCATACCTTTGTCACGTAGTCGTGCACGTTCTCGGAGGAGTTCTTGTCGTGTACGCTGAGCGTCTTTGAGCCAAGCTGGATGGCCTCCGTGACGTGAGTAGTGAGGGATCGCTGCTTGCTGGGCCAGATATGCAACGTATGCTGCATGTCGGTCGGGAAGCTGGTCATGTTGGAGAACTCGGAGAGTATGTGCGTGTTGGGTGAGCTGCTGATGTAGGTCACGTAGAAATTCAGCGCGTCGGCATCCTGTCTGTAGTCCTGCTGCCAGCAGGGCCCAGTCCCATCGCGGTGCGTAGTCTGTAGAAGATGACCTTGGGCAAGTAAGTTGAACATGAATGAGCATTGGGATGTGGTCGAGCATGTGGGGAAGGACACGCCGGCGTTGATGAGAGCGCCAGCATAGTTTGAGCTTCGTGATGATGGGGAACGCGTCGGTCGGGCCGATCCAATAGTCAATTCTGCTGCGAGCACCGCCATTGCCGAAAAAAGTCGGCCCAGTATTCCAGAAAGTATTATACGCGCAGAGCTGGTGAGGATGAGACTTTCATGAATGGATGTGCCTACGGTAGTCTCTGGGGCGGGCTGCTGTGGTCCGATGCTGTCGTCTGTGCATAGGGCCCGATGGCGGCGTCCCATACCTTGGTTGAGGTCGCCGAAAAAAAGGGCGTCATACGTGTCGGAGTAGAAGTAATCTCTGTTATAATCCACTGCCAGATTCGTGTGCATGTCCGTTCCGTAATCTTTGCATTTGAGCTGTGTGGGACTGGGGGTAGGTAACCCACGATCAGTCTAACTCGAAAATGTCCTCGTACTATATCAATAGAGCCTGCACGGCCCTGTCAATCAGATGGCGGGGAAGCGATTCTGACCATGTGCTTGGGAGAAAAGCGTCGCTTAGATATCGCGATGGAGCATCCACGGGCAGAAGTAACATGTGGGGACCGACCCCAGCCCCAGTGTATCCAGGAGTGGTGTCGGGATTCTTCACGATGATGTGATAGCTGTGCGATCTGTCGAATGTGTGTGCCAGGGCATAAGATACCGTACTGGTTGCGAAACTCATGGCTGATAGAGTCGGTCCTTCCAGGGAAACTAATTAGTGAGTATGGGTTCCAGCCTACGAACTTTGCGTTCTCGCTGTGTCGTACTAAACTGCTGCATCGTCGCCATGTCGTCATTCAGGGTCTTCCTCCAGCAGCGCCGCGCCGCGCGGCGGCGCACGCGGAGCGTCTGGGCCAGCCTCAGCAGGCTGGGGGATCCATGGCGGGGGAACTGCACGAGATGTGTGAGAGAGAAAGGGGGAGGTGTGTGAGGCCTGTTCACACGGGAGGACTCGAGCCGTTCGCGGCCTTTCAGGGCAACTCGTCTGGGCATCGTTTCTCGATGGGCTGGGTTACGCGAAGCGTCTACAGTGGAGGCTAGTCCACAAGAAACCTTCCACAATAAACCAAACCCTGAGACCCCGCGGCGTCCATGGATCTTTGTTGTGGGAACGTCACGCTTTCCATTGCAAAACCATCGAAACCCAAGAAACCCAGGGCACCCTGAAGCCAAGCAGGGTGCTTCTTGACACGGGTCTCCATTGTAGAATTCGTGAGGACGTCGGCGGGAGATTGGCAAGGGAAGTTGGCCAGGGCGGTCGGGAGGGGGAGCCGACCTCGACTGCTCAGCGCGGCCCGCCTGGCCTCCTGCCCCCCCTCCCGCCCTGCCCCCCTAACCCCTCCACGCTGAGGGGCCACGATAGGGAAGGACTGGCTCCGGGGGGGGGGGTCGGAGGCGAATATCGAGCTGAAATCGGCGATACATCGCCGATAGATCAGCGATGGGCCCCCGATAGCGAGTCCGCACGTTCCTCGGCGGGGTGGGCAATCGGGCCCATGAATGGGCGATGGGAGAGCGATGCATCTCCGGCTGAGCCTATCCCCCCCTTAACGCTGCACCTGACCTACACGCGCCCCTGCCGTCCTTAGCCCCGTCCTTCGTTGCCCTCGCAACATCGACGCAGATCGGGAAAACGCGTGCGCAAATGAGGCTCAGAGCACCGCAGAGGCCTCCGTGGAAAAAACAAATGTTGATCCACGGCAGGGAACTGCACAGCTACGGTGGCGCTGCTTTCGCTGGCCATTGGGGCCGTCAGAACGGACAAAAAGAAAATGGGGGACGCCCGTGATTAAGCAGCGCCGGGCTGCCTGCTGCCTCAGACACATCTTGGCTCAACACCAGCTTTGCGCGGTGAGGAGTGGCCAGGGCAGCGCGAAAGAGGCCTGCATGACCAACAAAACGGCGGGCGCGGGGCGCAGGAGGCAGGCGGACTGGGCGCTCTGCCTGGCGCCACGCAGCTGCACCGGCTCCTGTAGTGCGCTCAGTAGCCGAATGCTTTGGTGGTGGCATCCAAGCACGCCATATAGTCCTCGGGCTTCACCAGCGGGTGGTGCGCTGGGAAGTTCTCGCCGTCGCACGCGGGCTTCCACTTCTTGTTCTTTTTCTCGGCGGTTGGCCGGTCCGCCTCGCAAGTTCCGTCCAGCTCGGTGCCGAATGCCTCTCCACGGGAGACGCCGTTCGTGTCCAAGCAAACCTGTGCAAACAGATCCTCGCCCATGGGGCCGTACTTGCCTCCGTCAACGCCCGCTTTCCAATCGACGGTGTCCTTGCGCGAGGCCATCGACGTCAGGAGCGCCTCGAAGGCAACCGCCGAGAAGATTTCCAAGCTGCCGAACCACCCGTACTTCACGCCTTTGCAATTCTCGAGGTAGAGGCCGTTGGCTGGGACCACGTTGCTAGAGAGGCATGGCGCCAAGCGGCTCGGCACGAACACCGCGTCTGCATCGACCTTCACGACCCAGTTGGGAAATAATTGAAGAACGTGGCCGTCGAGGTGACCAGGTTCAGGAACGCGGCCACCTAGGAGGGGGCCGCGGTGTCCCGGAGGAGGAGGGAGGGGAGGTGGATGATGAACGGGCCCCCCTCCCTGTACCTGATCTCCCGGATGGCCCGGTCGATTTGGACGCCCCAGCTGAGAATGGCGGCGTCTGCTGCTTGCCTTGACGAGAGGCCCGTAGGCCAAAACAGTCGGTTCTGCAATGGATCGCGCGGGCGCGCTGCGGGCCTCGCCTCACGCAGGCGTGGGTGCTGGCACTCCCACGCGATATGGTGCAGCGTTCCTGCCTCCTGTCGGCGCCATGGGCAGGGTGGGCCCTGCGCTGGGGCGCTGGCATGGAGGTGCGCCGGCGACACGATGGCCCCTCCCATCACTCTGAGGTGGGGGCCCGGCCGGGTCTCCATGTGCTCGAAGACGGCCTTGTACCGCTTCGGGTCGTAGCCTATGCCCTGGCAGAGAGTGCTGTCGCGTCGACCCGCCCGCTGCCATTCTGCGTGCCGAGTGTAGCGCCACGCCTCCCGGAGGCTGTGCGCGAGGCGGCCTGGGCTCTTCCAGTCCGGCTGCCGCCTGTCCAAGCTGAACCTGTCCTCTGTGCCGGCATGGCGCCAAGTCCAGGGCAGGGCAGGGTCCTGCTCCCATCCGGTCCACGCTAGGTGCCGGTGGAGGTTCTTTGCCAGGCCGTGCTTCGCGCAGTCCCAGGTGAGGCGCCGCGTGAAGTCGGCGCGCGGGTCCCCCCACAGATCTGAGCGCATCATTATTAATGAAGCATCGTGATCTGCAACAAAAACTAACCAATTCAATTCACCCCAACCGATTCAATTCCAAAGAATCAATTCACGGGACGCTTAATTCAAAAATATTAATTCATTAGGGTGTGTGAATCGATTCTTGGGGTAGGAAAAACGTATTGGGCCAGTTGGAAACTATTATGACCACATCGCGTAATCACGACTCGGTCGAGCACGAGTACTCGGCCCGCACACATCAAGACGCGCCGGTAAAGCGCTACATTTGATCCGATGCGCATAGCTCCAAGGAGGCAGAGGAGGGAAGGTCAGTAGGCAGGGGAGGCCAAGGAAAGCGGCGGGGCGCGCGCAGAGGGAGGTGGGGGTCGGCGAGCCCGTTCCCTCGAGCTCACTGCCCCTCTGCGCGGAACGTCCTTTTTTCTGTCGAAGCCCTGCCGCGCCTGGGCGGTAGTCTCCGTGCTTCGCCGATCAGCGCGGCGGAGTGAAACTCATGCTGCGCCGCTGACGCGCGCACGGATGAGCTTCGAAGGGTCTTAGGATCCGAGGAGGAGGAAGAGGAGGAGGAGGAGGAGGAGGAGGAGGAGGAGGAGGAGAGGCGAAGACGACGACGACGAGAGTCGACGAGGAGGGGGAGGAGGAGGACGACAACGAAGACGACGGGGGTTCGAAGAAAAAGGAAAGGACGAGGACGAGGAGGAGTCCTTCCACTTTCCTCCTTCATCTCTCCTGACATCGCGTGACTGGGTGGACGAGGTGGCACGCGTGTCAGCGGCGCAAACATGCACAAGGGCACCAGACAATTGATTGCGAAGCACATGCACGGCTCAGCGTCATATAGAATATTTGTACAATGTGTCCGTACATGCGTTTTAACACATAATCAAATCACATCATGATAAAACATGGATCATCACTATATACGCTGACACACTTATACAGGCTATACTATACACATCGTACATGTATAAATATAATTGTGCTGACTTACGTTTGCGTCTACATACCCACATGTGTAGATGCGTAGTACGTATGCTGTGTCTGGTTCTGAATGACGCTGTTGCCTACATGAGGACGCGTTCAAGAAAGGACGTGTAGAACGTCTCTCCGTGGTGCCAAGCTTTTGCAACGGTGCCCATGCACCTGTTCTCCTGCTCGTCAAGATAAGCCCAGTATCGAATCGGGTTTCGGTGGACTTTAGCCCGACGGATGAGTTCAAAGAGCCCGTGAAACTTGTGCACTTCGTGGCCGCCAAAATCCTGTCGGCACCTGGGAAATTGCACGTTTTTTTTTATGTGTGTAGCACTAGACAACTTCCTGTTACGACGCCGCTGCATGATATTATACACCTCGGAGAGCGCATCGCACGCGAAATGCAGCAGGTGGCCTTTCTCCCCGAGGAAAGACTTATATTCTGTGCACAGTGTTGGGAGCAGTGGTGCGAGGAGGCGCGTTTGCGCCGCCTTGGCCTTCAACCGAGGCACGTCTCCATCTATCTGTTTCCACGTGAGGTGCTGGTGGATGCGCGACAGGCCTTTCTTGTGAACCATCCGCATCTTATAAAACATATTGAGTCTGCGGCGCAGATGCCGCATGTTGGCGGCTTTACGGTCCTCTTTCACTGTCCGTGCAGATTGTGCAAAGTTGTTCACTACGAGCAAATATAGGACCATGCCAACCGCGTAGTGGGCGACGCCCAGATCTAAGATATGCATGCCATCTAAATGGGTACATTCTACACCGAAGCCTACTATTCTAGACAGCGGGGAAACGAGATTTATGCCAACATCGGATTTAGAACCAAAAAACGTTAACAGCACGGGCGTGTCGAGCTCCATAAGAGCATCGATATCTTGAACGGCATCAGTCTCTACGAGACGATGGCCTTTCTTCAGGTTGAGTTCTGGGAAATGCTCTCGAAGCGCAAACCCACCAGCGGCCTGATCGTGATCCATCTTGGCAACCAAACGTCGCATCTGATCACGATTGGCCACCATCCTCTGTGTAAAATATTCGAGCACGCTTCTGGTGTAGTCGGCCTGATCTCTCGGCTCCCACCTGCATCGGTTCATGGTTAAAGGCCAGTTGCACATGTCGTCCCTGGTGGTGCGGCAGCACAAGCATGGCGTGGTTGGGTTCTGCCACCGCTTAAAGCCTAGAAACGAACACAGTTCTAAAATATCGGCCCTGTATTCGCACAGGGCACCGCAGGTGCCCTGTGCAATGACAAAACCCACGGCGAGCCCATCTGAGCTCGTTTTTGAATGGCTCTCCGTTGTGGTCGCACTCAGGATGGCGCCCACGCGCTAACGCGTTCATGCTCCACACTATGACACGTAAAATACATGTGAACGTGCACCAGCCTTTACAGCCGCATTCACAGAAGTCTTTCTTGCGCACAGCGCAAATAAGATATCTACGTGCAGTAACTGGATTGCTCCAGTAGTGTGCTATGAAGGAGTCATGCTTGGTGTGTGGGACGCCGTCCGAAAAATAAACAATCGGAAAACTCTTCTGCCCATGCTCGAGCGTCACGGGATGAGCTGCGCAGGTGCTTGGCAAATCGCATTTGTCCATCTGGTGCGGAACACATCAGATTAAAACTTCTTCAGTGGCACCTGAGACCTCCTAGGTCCTAGGACACACGCCTGGGGCCCCACGTGCTTTTCCACGTGCTTTTCCAAAGGGCCCATGGCCAGAAACCACTCAAAGCCACGTAAGTTTCTTGTTCTGATGCGTCCCGCACGGGAGCCTGTGTGACGTCGAAGTCATTCGGGCTCTTCTCGAACTCTACACCAAAGGACTCGCGTGGCAAGCTGAGCGGAAACGGGCGCCACACCCGCCGCTCACCTTCAGAGTCCCACATGGGGATCTGGACAGTGTAAAATTCCCGTGGCCAAGAAATCCAACCCTTTCTATGCTCAAAGGTTGGGGGGGGGTGATGGGGCAGTGGAGGGGGTCGGGCTCGAGAGGAACAAGGGGTGGAAAGAGGGTGGGAAGGGATTAAAGGGGTTGCATTTGATCCGGCCCTCGTCCTTACTATCCAGCTGCAGCGCTGATCTGAGGTGGCCCGCACGGTGCCGATTCTCTGGGCTCATGGCTAAATCCCCAACCCCGCGAGCTCCAGCCTGCGTCGCAAAGAACGCTATGCTGCAGACGTCCTTAGCAGTCATGAACCACCCTTGTAGTTCGGAAGCAAGTACTTTCTCAGTCCACCGCCTCCGTCATCACGGGCCTGACGGTGGCCTTCAGCACGACGCCCCAACGACTCCGTCGGAATGTCGACATCCGAACCCTCCTCGACGAAGAGTTCTTCGGCAGCAGCTCGGGCAGCCATGGGAGAGAGCAACAGATGGATGCGAGTGGGGTGGATGGGGTCGGGAACGGTCTCACGCTGCTCGCGAATTGGCCTTGGACCGAACGCGCAACATATCTCACGCGATAAACGTCGACTCAGGATCACCCGCGAGAGCAACATGCCTGGACCAGCGATGCAAGGGTCAAAGAATTGACGGGAGGGCTCAAAGACAGGAACAGATCCATCAACAGGAACGCGCCTTGCAAGAACCTCGGGCTCTGGGATCCGCGCGGTCGCGCGAACGTACAACGGAAAGCGAAGTGATGCGACGCAATCATTTATCTGCGCTCGCCGCAGGCTCTCGGTCTCCTCGGCCGTCCGCCCAGCCGTTGCACTGCGAGACAGAGAGCGTGAGAGAGACAAGAATAGGGAATGCGATATACAAAATCATGACAAACAAGATCGACAGCCCTTACCGTGACCATCTCCAGAGGGCCACGGCATTGCCATGTCGGGCCTGGGGAAGAAGGCAGAGAACGGGGAGAGCAATGCAAAACAAGTCTGCCCGAGGCAGATCCGCGTGGCCAGAGCGCAGAGCATCTTCTAATCACGAAACTCTTGAAACGAAACTCTTCAATTGAAACTTTGGACCTGCAACAAAAAAAGGAAACCACTCGATTTTCGGTGTCGCCCCAGACCCGGCCGAAACATGGAAGCACAGGCCTTACTGCGCTGGCTCTGCGCCCCAGCTCGAGAGATGGATGGCTTTCGGGGGCCCACTTGGCCAGCGAGTCCCGCGCAGCCTGCGCGGACTGCTGGATCGGTAGAAGGCTTGCGTAAAGCCTCTTGCCGTTCTCGATGACCACCGCGACCCCCTCGAGGCTCGTGGTCGACCTGACTGAGCGCGCGAGCTTTGGAACAACCAATCGCCCACTCCTCTACGCTCACCCCCTCTCTCCCCCGTCCCTCTCTTCACTCCCGCCCTCACTCCATCGCACCCCCTCACTTCCCTCTCTCACTCCATCCCTCTCCTCCCCCTCGTTCCCCCCCTCCCTTCGTCGTTGTCGAAGCGTGGGCTGACCCCCCCCCTGGGTGATCGCTAGCAAGGCCTTCTCGGCGCCATGGGGCGCCAGGACCGTCTCCTTCAAGGGGCCGCCCCAGTGCTTGATCCACGGCTCGCCCGAAGCCTGCTCAGAAACAAGGACGACGACAAGCAAATCGCCTGCCCCAAACAGGCTTGGCACCCTAGTACGGAAAGGCCATAGAGGCACACAGGCACCGCAGACCACAAGCATATATGCGTTTACTTGGTCCACGGGGGCAGCCAAGGGGAGCCAGGAAGGCATGGCTTATTCGACTCTTGCTCTAGTCGCATTGCACTCTTCATCCTTCTTCCCCTCCTCCCCCCGCGCTTCCTCTTCCCTCCCTCTCGTCCTCCTCCTCGACCATCCTCCTTTCAGACTTATATACCCAGTGCGCTTACTCATGCATGTGCCCGATTTGGCCGACAGGTCACCGCGAGTATATGAAATTCTCCGCTTGCGAGTTCGACCGACGATCACCGCTGCTCGATGTGCGCCCTTCTCTTCACAATAGGCCTTCCAGCCCTGCAGGATTGTCATCACGTTGACTAGTTCCCCGAGCTTCATGGCCGCCATGGAAGACCCCGGCCCCATGCCTGATGGCTGCGCTCCGTCCTCTCGGGATTCGGGGCGGGGCTGGTCGGTGCAAGGTTCAATTACGTCGATGGGCGAATGGGATGGGGATGGAGGAGGACATGGACGTGTATGTCGAGGCCTTGCGCAGGGGAGGGATGGGTGGCAGTCGATCGGAGGGCCCTCGGGGTGGGCGTCGATCACCACAATGGGGCGGCGCAGAGTCGGCCTCGGGAGTGAAGTTCGGAGCGCCAGGCTGCATACATGTATGTATACATGTAAGTATACATATACACATGCATGCTACAATCATACACATATGCATACACAACCCTGTAGATGTACATGTGCGCATGACATATATATTTATGTATATATACACATATATGAAGATATATACATGCACATACACACACCCACACATACATGTAAATGACTACACATACATGTATACACATGCATATCTGCATGAGTACATACACGCACAACTACATGTGTATTTTCTGTACAAGCATGTGCCCATATGCGCGTACACACGCTCGCATGTATACACGTGAACACATCCATACATGGATACATGTATGCACACGTAAATCTAGACACGTGGGTGCAAACACACGCGCATCCATATAGTTGCTCATATATACATGTGTGTATACGTGCATGTTTATACACAATTATATATATATATATACTTCTATCCATATATATATAAGGGCAACCACTTCACACAAGCGCACATGCACACAGACGTATATATGGGTGTACACACAATGTACATAGCTGTAGGTGTACAGGGTGTGGTTGTAATGTAACTATGCGTGTGAATGTGAATATGCACATGTATGGAGTATACACTGGCATGTATACCGCTGATCGTTCGGCCGAACGAAACGTCTGCAGCACAACGGTCCTCAGAGGCGTCGTAGCTGGAGTACGAAGAATACTCCGAGTCCGAGCTCTCGGCCTCATAGCCGCTATGTTTTGCCGACGCGCTTCATCTTGCATGTCGCATCTTCACCTGCTACCGGCTTCGATCGAGGAGCCGAGGGTGAGGAGGAGGGAGTGGGACGGAACAGCTCGCTCGAAGATGTGAGCTGGTCGGATCAAACCCCCTCACCCTCGCCGCCTGCCCTGCTCCTCCATCGAACAAGTTGAATCAGCTGTCTCTCCTCCATCCCTCCATCGCTCCATCATTCATCGGCTGAATCCCCTGACCACTCGAAGAAAGCAGATGCCTTCACGTCAGTATGCTTCGGAAGGATATGCTTGTCCGTGCCCATGGTCGTGGCCAACTCTTGGTCGCGGCCCTGCGGGGGCGACCGCAGCGCTCTTGCTCTCTCCCTGGAGGAAGGGTCAGGAAGAGGAAACGATGAGGAGAGGATGGGAACGAGCAAGGGGGCATCAAGGACGGTAAAGACGAGTAGAGCACAAACCCCATGCTGGACTTGAGATCGATATGCTCATCCTCGCGGCGCAGGTAGACCTCGTCACCGTGCTCGGGGTCGATCTGCCCCGACGTTGTTTTACAATAGCCGTCGTCGGCCTCATCGTTCCCATCGTCGCCGCCACCACCGCTACCACCATCATCATCATCAACATCATCATCATCAGAATCATCATCATCACCATCATCATCGCCATCATCATCACCAACATCATCACCCTCATCATAATCCTCATCATCATTACCGTCGTCATCGTCACCGTCATATCGGTACCCTGCCCCTCCTTCGTGCGGTCCTTCATCTTTTTGCACGCATGGATCTGCGCCTCCGTGCGCAGGAGAGCCCTGGCAGCAATGCCCGAGCCGGGGTTCTGATTCGAACGGGTCGTCTCGACGCGGCGGCCCGCTACAATGGAACGTCCTTCGGCCCCTCGAGCAGAGTGGGGCACGGCAGTGCAATATAGTAAAGTTGAGAACACACAGCCGTTGGCATCAAACAGTGAGGCAGCCTGTGGTAGAACACATCTGGGCACAGCAGCGCGCACCAGAGCAGAGTTGAATGCAGAAGAGCATTGGGGGGGGGGGGGGGGGGGGGGCGACTGGGAGTGGGAGTGGGGGTCGAGATGGCGAGAATAGGAGTTCCAGAACGTACCCCCCCCCAAAAAAAAACGAAAGTTAACATAAGTGTATCCTCTTGCTCATGTCGCAGTCGGGGGCCGCGGCCTGAAACCCGAAGAGAAGCAGAAGGCCGTCTCTGGTGAACCACTTGCCACGCGTTTCATCATCGTGGCGGCGGTACCTCTTCTCCGTTTTAGTGGGCTCCACCCAGTCGAAGTTGCCTGGGGAGGCGGCGGTGGTTCTGGAGGATCCCCTGGGGCTCCTTGGTCCCTCCTCACTCCTCTTGTGGCATCCCTCTTTGATATCGCGCCCAGGGCTACCCTTGTCTTGCCACTTGCGAAGCCAGTCCCATTTCTCGTCGCGGGTCAACTGTTTGAATTGTTTCTGGAGGTCTGGGCGCTCCTTCTCCAAGTGGCACCTGCGCCGATCGAGGGCGGGCCGCCGCCCGCCAGGGTGGCAGGAAACAAAGTATCAAACTCACTACTGGATAGGGGACAAACAATGTGAAAGGCGCACGTCCCAACACCCCAGTACTCCTTGAGCGCCCAGAGCACCGCATTCTCGCCAACTGGTTTTCGTGGTCGCAATGCTCTTTGCGTTTCTCTTTGGCCGCCTCCGAGGTGCGATCGACCTTCCAGAAACATGCGCACGGCACGTGCACAAGCCAACATAAACACATATATGTATATCGATGTGCATCCGCACCGTGCGCGCGTGCAAGTCCGTGTGTGCGTGTGTGCATGTGTGCGTGCGTGCGTGTTCGTTTGCGTGTGTCCGCCTGTGTGCGTGCGTGCGTGCGTGCGTGTGTGTGCGTGTGTGTGTGTGTGTGTGTGTTGTGCGTGTGGGGGTGCAAGTGTATGCGTGTGCGTGCGCGTGCGTGCGCGTGTGTGTGTGTGTGTGCGTAAGTGTGTGTGTGTGTGTGTGTGTGTGTGTGTGTGTGTGTGTGCGTGTGTTTGTGTGTGCGTGCGTTTGCGTGTGTGTGTGTGTGTGTGTGTGTGTGGGGTGTGGTGTGTGTGTGTGTGTGTGTGTGTGTGCGTGTGTGTGCCGCGTGTGAACGTGTGTCCGTGGGTCACGCCGCCCGGAGCGGAAGCACGGTGGCGGTTCGCCCTCCGATGACCCTCGACCCTGCAGAAGCCTTCTTCGGCTTGTTCTTCTTCGGCGGCATCGCCTGCCCTCCTGCCCCGCATGTGCTTTATGCGGGGGGGGGGGGGGGGGGGGGGGGAGGGGGGGGGGGGGGGGGGGGGGGGGTGGGGGGGGGGGGGGGGGGGGGGGGGGTGGGGGGGGGGGGGGGGCCTTCAGGGCCGCGGCCTCGAGGCGCGGGGGCCGTCGCACCATTCGAGATCACGTGAGCTCATGTCGGGTTATATATATATATATATGCACGCGTGCCACAATGGTATGTATGTAGGCCCACGCGCGCGCGCACACGTGCGCGCAAACGCACGCGCACACGCACGCACGCGCACACGAGCACACGGGCGCACGCGCGCACACGCACGCGCGCGCACGCACACACACGCACGCGCGCACACACATGCACACACACACACACGCACACACACACACACGCACACCTACGCACGCACACGCGCACACGCGCACGCACACACACGAACGCGCGCACATACACACGCACACACGCACACGCACATACAAACACGCAAACATGCGCACACTCACGCACGCACGCACGCACGCACGCGCGCACACGCACGCGCACGCACATACGCGCACACGCACGCGCAAACGCACACTCGCGAACTCACACGAACACGCACACACGCACACGCACGCGCACGCACACGCGAAAGCACACGCGCACGCGCGCCCGCACATGCACGCACGCACGCGCACGCACGCCACGACTCGAAGTGCGCAGTGGAGGAGGGCTGAGCGGGGGGCGCGACGAGGGCGACGAAGTCGCGCCTTGGTGCGCCGCGCGCGCCGTGGATGGGGGACGGGGAGCGGGGGGCGGCGCGGGTTGGCGGGCGGGGGGGAGGGGGGGCGGGGGAGGCTGCGGCGGGGTGGGCTCAAGGCGCGCGCGCAGGACTTCAGGCTCGCGCGCAGGAGCGGAAACGCGCGTGATGCATGAAATGCACGAAACGTATGAAACACGGGAAACACGGGATGTCCGTGTTCTTACGGTTGCATACACGAAACACGGGGAACACGGGAAACACGGGAAACACGGGAAACGCGCGGAGCGCGGGGAAGTGCACGGTCGGATTTGAAAAGCCAATTCGAACGCGCGCAACGAGCGCATGTAGACCAATAGCCGACTTCGGGCGTTCGCCCGATGACAGCCATTGTTCCGCGCGCGTTCGAACGTGGACCCTTAGGTTTTTCGCGTCCGAAAATGCACGCCCTCGCCCGCGCGGGGGGGGGGCGAACGCACGTTCGGGAACGTCCACGAGGCCTCGGGGGGCGCCGTCGTGGGGGGAGGGGGTGGGGGGTGGTGGGGGGGGGGGGGGGGGGGGGGGGGGGGGGGGGGGTGGGGAGGGGGGGGGGGGGGGGGGGGGGGGGCGCGCGTGCAGGGTCGTATAATTCGGCGGCTGCACCTATCTTATACGACCCTCAGGGCCACGCATGCCCCCCCCCCACCCCCCACGACGTCGATCGTCCAAGGGCCCTCCTGGCCATTCCCGCGCGACAGCGTTCTCGGCCCCCATCCACTCAGGGCACTTGCGCGTGTGTGTTGGATGTAAAAAAAGCCGCCGTTGGTAGCGTCCACGCCCTTGCGTTGTCGCCGAAGGCGTTGCCGCCGAGGGCGGTCATGTGCACCTGGCGGCAGACAGGCAACGCAAACCCATATCGCAGCCCCCCTTGTTTGCGCGCGCTCGCGCCCGCGCGCGCATATCAACGCGCGCGCACACGCGCGCGCGAGCCCACAGAACAGCACCATTAACAACTACAACAACACCAACAGCAACGACACCAACAGCAACACCACACGCACATACGCGCACACACACGCACACACACATTCACGCACGCACGCATGCACATGCACGCACACGCGCACACATTCACGCACACACGCAAGCACGCACACACACAACCACACCGACACACATACACACAAACACACACACACACACACACACACTCACTCACACTCACACACACACACACACACGCACACACACGCACACGCATGCACGCACGCGCGCGCACGCACGCAGCCGCACACTCGCACGCACGCGTCTGCGCATGCCGCGGCCCTGGGGCCCGGGGCCCGAGGTGTGGATTCGGGGGGGCCTCGAGGTTCCTCCTGAGGTCAGGAATCGGGCGGCCCGAATACCCAATACACCTAGAGGCAATTCCTCGCGGGGCGGCGGTGGGAACGGGGGGGGGGGAGGGGGGGGGGGCTGCGAGATGTATCCTTGGCGTTCCTTCTGATCGTCTTCCTCCTTTTCCTCCTCCCATTCCTTCTCCCCCCCCCCTCATCCTCCCCTTCCTTCTCGCCCTCCTCGTCCTCTAAATCATCCCCCCCCCCCCCCCCCCCCCCCAGGGGCGTAAGTCATCCTGCCGCCTGCCCCCTCCTCCTCCTCATCCTCATCCTGCCCATCAGCCTAACAGACATGATCATCATCAGCATCATCATTCGCATGCTGATGATGACCATCATCATAATCATCATAATCATCCTCATCATCATCGACATCATCATCATCACCATCATCATCATCACCATCATCGCCATCATCAACGTCATCATCACCAGCATCATCACCACCAACACCATCATCACCAACACCACCAGCATCATCAGCATCAGAACCACCATCACCATCATGATCACTATCGCCATCGCTATCGCCATCGCCATCGTCAGGACCATCGCCATCATTGCCAGCACCATCCCCATCACCATCGTCATCATTATCCTCACCACCATCACCACCACCACCGCCACCATCAGCATCATCATCATCATCATCATCATCACTGTTAGCATCGTCACCATCATCAACATGTTCAACATCACCATCCCCATTCGCATCACCGTCCTCATCACCATCACCAGCACCATCACCATATCGCACATACGACATCACATACTCTACATGTATACATAACGTCTATCTATGTATATATATATGTATGTAGGTCCATAGTTGTTTGTGTATTCATACACATATATATATATATATATGTATATATATATGTGCACATGTGCCCCAGTCCCCGTTCGCCGAGCGTTGCCGGCCACGGGCGCTCGCGTACGGGGGAGCGCCGCGGGGGCGCCAGCTAGTTGTCGTTGCCGACGCACGCGGCTCGAGCGTAAAGGCTGTGACAACACAACGCGAGGGAGGGAGGATACAGCCCTCGACCGATTCCCCCATCGACCTTAACCGCCCTGCCACCCACCCCTGGATTCCACGATGGAATGGTCCTCAGCCTTCGGTTGGTCTGGGCACCGCTGTCGCTCGGAGTAGACTATCAACGGTCATGGGTCGCAACTGGCCTTTCATCGACGCCAGCTTCCAGAGCGCGCGCTCCCGCCCTCCAGCAAGTGACGCGGAGGTGCTTCGGGGTGACGACGCTCTGGGAGACGGCGTCGATGAAGGACGAGTTGCGCGATGAGCGACCAGCGCAACGCCAAAAAGAAATGAGCGTGCGCATCATTGCGTCATATACTATAGCGTGGTATCCTCTGTCACTCAGGGGCACCTTGGGCAAGCTGGCTCACTACCTAGATTTCTCTCGTCCTCTGGGCCCTCCTCCGCGTTCTCCCTCATCTGTGACCCCATCCTCCACCTCCTCCCTCCTCGGGGTCACCTCCCCCTCCATCCTCACCCTCCCCCCTCTTCTCCCCCTCTTCGGGCCCCCCCCCTTGAGCCTAGGTGCCCGCATGGTTCCAGCGCCAGCGGCGACGGTGACGGGGAGGGCGAGGGGGGTGGGCTCACGTCCCAAATACATATCTCCCCCCCTGCTTTTCCGAGACGCTCTCGCGAGCACTCGGTCGGTGCTAATTTGGGCCTGGCGTGGCCGCCTGATCAACCTCGATCGTCGATGAAGTAGCTCGCCGCGACGAGCTCGTCGATCAGCTGCCCGTGAGAGCGCGGGAAGATGTCGACGCCCTGCGGCTCTCGACGGGTTGGGCGCAGTACGTCGATGCAACTTCTATCGAGTAACCCTCTCCTGGGAGGTCCCATGTGGTTTCATCTCACAACGCGGTACCACGCACAATCAATGCCCCACGCATCTCTCTGGTAATTCCTCTCCCCCATTCCTCCTCCTCCTGCCTCCCCGCATCCCGTCTCTCCTCTCTCCTCCTCTCCCCCTCCTGCCTCTCACTCCTCTCATGTCCTCTCCTCTCATCTCCTCCTCTCCTCCTCATATCCTCCTCTCCACTTCCTGTCTCATCTCCCCCTCGCCTCCTCCTCCTCCCACTCGCTCTGCGCCCATGCGGTCCTTTAGTCCGAATCGCCGTGGATTTCCAAGAAAGTGCCGCCGTACCTGGTGACGTACTCCTGCTTCTGGTTGGCCATCCACTTCTTGTCCACGCAGCCCGCGTCGATGATCTTGGCGAGGATGATCTGGGACGGGAGGGGCGCTGACGACGACTACGCTCGAGCATGTTGCGAGGGGTCGGGGTGCTCAGGTTGGACACTGGAAGTTGGGCCTGGGGTCGAGCGGTGGGTCGATTGGGGGCTGATCGAAACCTGTTTCTCCAGGTGTCATCCGCCATCCTTCCTCCGTCCGTCCTCCGTCCTTCCCCCGCCCTCCTGGGCCCACCGTCCTCCGTCCTTTTTCCGACGGCGTGAACGAAGGCACCTCCACCATGATGTCGCTGCAATTTCGCTTGTGCTCGTCGGGGTAGTACTCGGTCCAGAGCTTGTCCGAACACTGGAAGAACTGCGCGTACTTCGGCCCAATGACCTCGTTGTTCTCGTTGACATCGGTCCTCTCCAACACGCTGAAGCCCTCGCTGTTCCTGCGCCTGGCCCTCAGGAAGAACTTCGCCCCGTCGGTCAACGTCACTGTGCCCGACTTGGCCCTCGGAGATGGCTCAGCGAACGCCTCCGCCTCGGGCCCCGCTGCCTCCTCGGCCTGCGCGGCCTCCTCGAGCTCCTCACCTGGCGCGGCCTCCTCTCCATCGGGCTCTTCACCTGGTGCGGCCTCCTCGCCATCGGGCTCTTCACCTGGTGCGGTCTCCTCTCCTTCGGGTTCCTCGGCCTGCGCGGCCCCCTCTCCCTCTGGCTCCTCGGCCTGCGCGGCCTCCTCTCCCTCTGGCTCCTCGGCCCGCGCGGCCCCCTCTCCCTGGGGCTCCTCGGCCTGCGCGGCCTCGCCCTGCTCATATTCCTCATCTGGATGACCCGGATCATCGACCACCTCAGCAACAGCGGGCTTCGCCTTCAGGATCGCCTCGGAGGACACGGGTGTTGAGGAGATCAAAGAGGGGGGGGGGGCCTAGGTGCCACCATCGATAACGCCCATGTGTCAGAGGCGCCGATGCTCGAGAACGGGAGGGGGGAGGGGGAAAGGGCGCCCCAACAGTTGATCGACTACACAGGGCTCGAAAGAGACCCGACGACCCGATGAGTGCCAATTGCGATTGCGGACCCGATCGAGTCGCCTTCGGCTTCGGTAGCGTCGTCTTCGCGGCCGCGGGCCGCTTCAGGGAGGCTTTCTGAACGGGGATCGTGGGTGCGACAGCCGCCTTCGGGGCCACCTCGCCAAGCTTCGGGGAGGGGGGGGGTCGAAGCCTTCTTCGGGGTAGCGCCAGCGCTCGAGCCCGCGGGATATTGTGCCACCGCTGGTTCCGCCGCCGCTGGAAGAGAGGCCTGCTTGCCGCTCTTGCCGCGCTTGCCGTGCTTGCCGTGATTGCTGGGTTCCGAAGGGCTCCGCTTCTTGTGCTTTCTGACCTCGAAATCACTCAGCTGTTCTTTCTGCAACGTGGATTTTAAGAACAGGTGGTTCTCGACTTTCGCCACCGTCCGAATCTCTGTCTGGTACGTGGGCCCTCCTGATCCCGAAGCTTGGCCCGACTGAGGTGCTGAACCTGAACTGCTCGAGCCTAGGCCCTGTCCAGCGCCAGGGATCTGCGGCGCAAGGCCATCTCCAGTTCGATCGCCCTCTACTCTCCCCCATCGCACCTCCACTCCCCCCCTCCTCCTTCACTTCCCTCCTCCCTCCACCCCCCCTTCACTCCTCCTCCACTCCACCTCCTCCCTCCGCCCTCCCCCTATCGTATCCTCCCAGCTGCCCCCGCCCCTCCCCTCCCGCACTTCCTCCACGACCCCTGCTCCTCCTCGTCGCTGTGCTCGGCCAGCATCGCGCGGTAGATCGTCTCCTTGTCGGCGTCGCCCTGCTCATCTTCGTCGATCGTGCACGGTTGCCCTCGCGGGGGGGGGGGGGGGGGTCGAGATTGCAGGCCGAGCGGTTGGCGGGAGATGGCCTATGTAAAGAACGATTGGATGAACGATTGGAGGAATTAACGGCGCATGCGCGGAAACGGCGCACGTTCCCGAAGGGGTGGCTAGCCCCCAGATGCATCCGACGCTAGAGGAAACAACACGAAGGTGCGGATGCGATCCAGGAGAAGTGGTTGCATCGTGACGCCCAGCCACCTCCCTCCTCCTCCCCCCCTCCTGCTGACGCTGCTCGTCCTCCGCCTCCTGATCCTCATCCTCCTCCACCTCCTCCTCCCCCCCCTCCTCCTCCCCCTCCTGCTCCCCCTCCTGCTGATGCTGCTCGTCCTCCTCCCCTTCTGATCCTCCTCCTCCTTCCCTCCTCCTTCCTCCTCCTCCGCCTCCTCCCCCCCCCCCCCCCCTGATAGGATCTGCGATCCTTCTGCTGCGTGGTCTCGACGTGCCCGTGCAACCGCTGCCAGTGCGCGAAGATCTTGCGCAGCGCTCGGGACTGTAGATACCTGGGGGGGGGGGGCCACGCTGGCCAAGGGGCGAAACGCCCTGGCTCCACTCAGGGGGGCGTGGAAGCGCCAGAGTTCCCAGTCGCCCCCATCGTCAGCGCCATCATCGTCTCCATCGCCAGCGTAGCCACCGTCAGATCAGTAATATGTATAACCAGAAAAAATCACCGTCGTCACCATTACCACCGCCATTGCAATCATATTCATAATCGTCGTTGTCATCAGCACTGTCAGAAAAACCAACGTCACCATCACCATGACTGTAAACTGAATCACATCTTTGTCATCATCATGATTCACATGTTCACTCTCGTCGCCGGTTTCACCGTCAACACCATCGTCAACTCATCCTTAGCATCGCCGTCGTTGTCGCCATCATTTATGAAACCACTCGGCACGCGTGGCCGTCCAGCTTCACCTTGGGGCCTCTCTTCTGCGTCTCGGCCTTGCCCGACGCGCGGAGCTTCGCCGTGTGCGTTTATGTGTGTGAACATGTGCATGTCCATGTACACGTATGCACGTGCACGTGCATGTGCATGGGCACTTGAATGTATGTGCACACGCGTCGTTGTGTATGCACTTGCATATGTACTTGTATGCGTATAGTTGCATGTGTGATTGCATTTGTACGTGTATATGCAGTTGCATGCATAAGCGCATATGCATACAAACTATTGCACTTATATGTCTGTGCACGGGCACGCGGGCGCGAGTAATACACGCGTTTGCGCCGGAGGGCGAGGTCGACCAAACGCGAAACGGACGGGGTGAGATCAATGAACGCCGACGCAACACTATATCTCTCTGCGTCACTCGCTCTCTCTCTGTTCCTCCCCCCACAACATCCCCCCCTGGGCCCGTCTATTCTTCGCCCCCCTCCCCCGTCGACCGATGCTCCATCGATCCACCCCTCCACGCTGAAATGCTCGTAAACATTCAAATCGACATGTAACTATACACGTGCATATACAATTACATCTGCATATTCAATATCAGTTGCATGTGCCTATGCATATGCACGTACATTTGAGTGTGCATGCGCCTTGCGCAAACGAGGCACGATGGCGTTCGCGCGTGGGTCGAGCCATTGATCACAGCGAAAACACGTGCATATACATATACGTAATCAACTGCGCACATGTGTACCTACGCACATACATATACATATGCATAGGTACCATACACGTGACAAGATGCACAGGCCAGGTGTACATCTACAAATTTATATCCGCATCCGTACCAGTAGTAATATCAAGATTCACCAATACGAGCACATACGTGTACATCCATACATATATACATGTGTATATATATATGGATATACACATTTACGTACACGTACACGTACACATCTGCAGAACACAGCATCAACCCGCATACATTTACACATGCAAATTTGCACATACGCATACACATTCGTACTCATATACATATGCATATAGTTACGCGTGTATGTGTACATACCATCGATCCAGCTCTCGATCCACCCCTCCGTCGATCCCTACATCGACGAACCCTTTATCCCGCGCGTCCGTTCCTCCATCGATCTCTCCATCGATCCCGTCGTCGATCCCTCGAGGTCCCTCCGTCGATCCATCTCTCTCCCTGCCCCTCTCTCTCGGCAGCGCGGCCTGCGTCAGCGACTGCGAGAATCGCTTGCCGTCGCTGATCCTGCGCAGCCCCTTGCAAATGTCGCCCCGCACCTCCACCCCACCCCGTTCCGCAGTGCTCGGGGGGGAGGGTGAGGAGGAGGAGTAGAAGGATGCCGATGCTACAACAGCGAGCCCCTCCCTGTCTTTCCCTGCCCTCTCTGCCCGTCCTGCCGTGCCTCATCCATGAGCCCCTTCGCCCATCTCATCCCTCCCTCATCCCCCGTCGCACCTGCAGCTGCTCGCGATTGGGTCGCGAGGTCCAGCTCAGCTTGCACGCGGCAAAGTCGGGGACTCCAGCGCAGCCTCGCGGGAGGGGGCGCGAGAGGGAGATCTATCGGGAGAGGAGGAAGAGGCAGCCTGAATTCAGAACGTGCTCTGGAGTCGAGCCTCATCCAGCGCGGTGGCCGCGAGCTCGGGCCCGACGTCGGCGGTCTTGCGCCGCCCGCCAGGCGGGGTCATCATAGCACCCCTTCGGGACGGGAGTGCAGAGACCGTTCGAGAGCATCATACATACATATATATACACACATATATGATGCATACTCACATGTTTATGTACATGCGCATTTATGTAATAGTGTATGCATACACACGTATGTGTATGTATATGTACATGTAGGTGTGTACGTGTATGTGTATATGTATGTGTGAAAGTATATGTATTGGCATATGTATGCGTGGCTGTACATGTCGTTGTACATTGTGTGTATACGTATATGAGCATACGTTAATGTATATGAAAATGGAAAACTAGATGTATATACATACATATATATTTACACATACATATACATAGATATACGTATATGTGTCCACATATGTGTAGATGAACCTGATTGTCTATAGGAATACGCTGTCACTCACATGCACGCCCTTGTACATGTGTGTGTACGTGTATAGGTATACACACGCGCGCGCGCACGCACGCGACTGCCTCGATGCCCCTCCCGACATCGATCGCTGCGACCTCTCCTGGGGCACGTTCTCACCAGGGTTTCGGGGCGGATGCGGCGCCGTCGTATATGGCGAGGGCGCCCCCTTCCAGGGCGCGCAACAACAACGCGAAACAACTCGCGCGAACGGATCCGAAGATGGAGGAGGGAACTGCGGGTGGGGCGGGGGGGTTATTAGGGGGAGGGGGCGACATGGAGTGAGCGGGGGAGGAGGGAAGATAACGAGGGCGGGTGGGGCGCAAGAGAATCGGACGCGGCCCGGCACGCCGCGGCGCCGCCCTCGCGCGCGCGCGCCCGACTCAGCCTCCACGGCTATGGCGCGCGTGGCGCAGCGAGCAAAGCCAGGGCAAACGCGAGCGGCATGGGGAAGGTCGACGGGGGGGGGGAGGAGGAGGAGGACGAGGAGGAGGAGGAGGAGGTGGAGGAGAATGGAGATTTTTCTCCGTTATCGCATCCCTGTATACAAGACGAATTAATGCGTCGCCGCTCTCGGCGATGATGTCGCCGCTCTTGGCAGGATTTCGATTGAACTGGTAAAATTGAAAATTCATAATTCCAGCAAACTAATTCACCCAGCGCTTAATTCCCCAAAAAAAACAATTCATTAAATTAAAACCAATTTAAAAGGAGCACCATAAAAATTGAAGCTCGAGGATCTGTGGGTCTGCCCTTGTGCTGCGCGCGCGCCAGCGAGGAGATGGCCGCCCGCTGTATTCTGTGCCTGACATCGACCCTGCGGCCGAGGAGGAGGCAGCGGAGCGCCGGGTTCGCCCGGCGCGGCGCCTCGAGCGCGGACCAGACCAGGGACTGGAATGCCTGCGCGTCCCTCTTGGCCGGCGGGTTCTCCAGCCAGCCACGCTGATCGGCCCGGCCGTGGCCGCGGCGAGCTTCCCGGCCAGGGCGCGCGGGAGCCGCTGGACGGCGCGTGTCTGTTCCTTGGCGCGGTCCCAGCGTACTCGCTCCTTCTTGGACGTGCACCGGGCTGCGCCTCCGGTGACTTTCATGCCGAGGATGCAGGCCGTGTCGCTGATGGTCTCCGTTGGCACCCCCGCCGCGGCCAGCGCCTTGCGCCCCCTGCCGGTGGTGTGGAACCACTGCTGCTTGGCGTCGTTCTCTGCCAGTCCGAGGTCCGCGCTCCAGCTGTTCCAGATGGCACCCGCTCTGAGCATTGAGGGGATGCTGCGGGACTGCCGCGTCCTGTCGTCCACGTAGAGCTGCGTGGATACGTCCCTGCACTCGTGCTTCACTTCTTTCAGCGGCGCCATGAGGACGCACCCCATTGCCACGGGGCTGAACGGGCCCCCCTGCGGCAGGCTGGTGGACGCGGTCTGCGGCTGCTCGTGCACGCAACCACCGTAGCACATGAAACGCCGTTGTCGGGCCCAGTGCGTGTGCAGGAGGTGCACCAAGTTGCCCAGCATGCCGACCACGTCGAATGCCTCTGCCGCCACGTCCGGGTGGCACATGTCGAAGGCCAGGCTGTAGTCCCAGCTCGTGCAGTACTCGTTGCAGTTGGTGTTGGTTGCTGCCATCGCCACCGCCTCGGCTGCCTCCCTGTGGCGGCGTGCGCCCACCATGTCGTTGTCCCACCAGTCGCTGAGTCAAGCGGAACAACATTCGGATTCGAACCGCGCGGTAGCCCGCGTTCTGTGCCAGGCGCTCGAAACGCTGATCGGGCGGAACTTGTCGTCGGGCAGCGCCCCAGGAGTCTCCTCGCTCGGGGATTCCTTGGGCAGGTGCGTTTGCCTCATGTCCGCCCACTGTGTTGGCGGGCAGGCCATGGCTTCGAACTCCGCCGTGAGGTGAGCGAACGTCGCTGCGGTGACCAGAGCGGAAGCCGCCTCCTTCCCTTGCCAGCCGTCTGGGCCAGCGCTGGTGCCAGCCTGCGCGCGCATGGCTGCATTGAGTTCCTGCTCGTCCAGCGGGTACCACCTGCGAGGGGCGTGGTGCGGTAACCACCGTCGTAGCCTGGGGCGCCACCGGTCGGCTGGTGGAGTCGGGCGGTCCTACACTTTTCTCCATCGCCGGACCAGGAAGTCGAGAGCCTCCTTGGTGGTGCGCGACTGCACGTTGTTCTGGAGAACAGCCAGCCCCTTCGGATGTCTCGGCTGCAGAGAAGCGTGGGCCGCCTTGCTGCTACCCGTGAGCCGTGCCCTCCAACCCCGGATTCTGTCGTTCCAGTCGCTCTCCTCGATGGCCTCGAGCGCGCCTTCGTACTCCCGGACCCGCGTTTCGAGGAGCGCCGTCCTGGTGAGCAGGGAGCTCTCGTAGCCGCCAGTGCACTCGCGGCTGTCGGTGGCCCTGTCGAGCTTGACCCCGAGAGCGTGGCTCTCGCTCCCGCTGCCGTGCCCGTGCTGTTCCAGCCACAGCAGCCGGCGCAACCTGCCGAGCGTGGTGCTGCACCGCCGTGGCTTCCCTGGGGCCCACGGGATCTATTTTTCAGATCCAGGGCGGTTGGATCAGATCCACTGCGTCGGATCAGATTTGGGCTTCTGGCCCGAGGCGGATCAGATCCGACCCTTTGGATCTGATCCGCTATCTCGGATCAGATCCGTGTGCAATACACAATGATATGTAAACTGTATAAGCATATTCATACATACTGTATAAGTGTATCAAGAATTTATATATGTATGCTATGTGTATATATATATGTGCACACTGTGTATATATATGTACACACCTATATATATATATATATATATATATATATATATATATGTATATATACATATATATAAATGTGTGTATGTAGATAGATGCGTGTATATATATACTCGCATCTAAACATCGATTTATATGTATATGTATTGGGTACGCGCGCGCGTCCGAGTTCTGCTTTTGGGTTCCGTATGGCCCGAAAAAACAGAATTGAACAATTTTGTGGCTCTTTAAGGAGGCCGACGGACGCATCCATTTATTTGCATTGTGGACAATGCAGAACTGCGACGCGCGCGCGCGTCTGAGTTCTGTATTGTCCAATAGACATCGTTACGTAATTCCAAAAACTGACTTCAAAATTTCTGTGGTTTGATAAGGAGGCCGACGGACGCGGTGGCTTAGTTGTATTGCGGGCGATGCAGATCTCAGGCGCGCGCGCGACCCCTGAACGTGTGTGTGTTGCGCTGTGGCGTGGTGTGCTGTGTGTTGTGTGCTGTGTTGTGCTGTGCTGTGCTGTGCCATGTCGCTCCTGGCCCATAGGCGCCTGCTTCAGCAGGCTGGCGGGATGGCGCAAGCCGGGCACAAAAATCAGCGGAGCGGCGGAAGCCATCGGAATACAGCACCCGCGGAACGGCGGAAGCCATCGGAATACAGTGGTTATCTAAATCGGAAGCGGCCCAAACAAGATGGGCCCGTTTTAAGGCGACCAAGGCAGCTTCCAAGGCATCCAGCGTAAGTCTCGGCAGGTTTGCTGGGCACGGCGGGACAGCCAAGGGGCCCAATGTGGTTTATCCTCCTCCTCGTTGTCCCCCTCTCTCATTTCTTGTTCTCTTTCCGCGCCCTCATCTTCCTCCTCCCTTTTGTCGTTTGCACGTCTTCTCTTGCATTTGTTTTGTCCTTCTTCTTTCCCTTGTTTCCCGTATTTTTACTCACCCTTATCATCAGCTTTGTTTTTACTTTTTTCTTCCTACCATCATATTTCTTAGTTTTGCCACGTGTATTTTCCCCTTTCCCTTCTACTTGCCTTGGTCCCCATCTCCTTTGAGTTTTGAGCTTTGGGCGAGATATCGGGGCCGCTGGCATCCAGAGGGGAAGTGTTCTAAGACAGCGCGTGAGCACGTGCGTGCTGGAGCTCACCTGTTTTTTTGGGCGCCCGAAATGGGTACCGAAAGAATGGGTACAATGCCCAACAGCAAGTGTTGTCCCAAACCAACAGCGGCCGCTGTTGGGCAGGCGGCCTCCTGTCTCGAATGGACACAGGCCGCGGCGGCGTGGACAGCGAGCCCTGTTCAAAATGGACAAGGTCCGCTGTTGGGCATTGTACCCATTCTTTCAGTACCCATTTCGTGCGTGCAGATGTTTGAGATCGTGAATGCTGGAGCTCATCGGCCTTCGCATCCCTCGGAGATTCCAAGAGGGTCGGGTTCCTTCTCTGAAGGATGCGACGGACGTCGACATCAAGAATTCTATTGCTCAAACGGTGTGTCTGACATGGCCATGGTGAGCATGACGATGATGATGGTGTTGATGATGATGTCGTCTCCGCAACCATCGATCTGACAGATGCGACGCGCGCGCTCGCAGTGAAACGTCTTGCACCGATCGGCCAGGAGCGAACTGCGTATCACCCGCGAGGAAGTTCAATCACCCCTCAGAGTCGGTTGGAATCTCGTGCCGCATTTGTTCAACGAGATCGGTGTCTCGAGCCTTACGGCGTTCATCACAATCGTAGGCTACTTGCGCAAGGCTCACGATCGAAGACACACGCTTCTTTAGCACGCGGAGTCGGACCCCCTGCCTGAAATTCTTCATCCTCAACGCGCGCGCCAGTTTGAGCAATGAACGGAAACGCCTCTTCACGATGAGGTTCGATTTGGTGATGTACACGGGAACTTTGGTCGGCTGCCATCTCAGATTCTTTGTTTGGCCATCGGGCGGTGTATGCTGGAGTTGAAAATCGATGGAGTTGAAAACCGCCCAAATGGCTCGAGCACGAACTGCCTATACGGAATTGTTGTGCCCAGGGTGGTTGCCAAGTGTTGCATAGCATTGCGTATCATTGCATCGTATTGCCACGCCCAGCATAGCATAGCGTTGCACAGCCTGTTTTCTTACGTCCAACTTAGCATTGCATAGCGTTGTTTGTTGCATCCAACGTAGCATCGCACAGCGTTCCAGAACCTAGGATAGCCGATAGCATAGCATAGCATAACATAGCATGTTCCATGCAGCTTCATTCGCATAGCATGCGCAAGCTCCCGATGCATCAGTCAGTATACTTGTTGTCTCTATGCCGTCCGAGCCGCGCTAGGTCACGCCCACCCGCAGGGGAAAGCCAGATGCACTTGGTCGCCACGGTTGAGACTCCTCCCCCCCATCCTCCTCCTCCCCCCCCTCCTCCGCCTCCTCCTCCTCCCTCCTTCCCCTGCTTCTCCCCCTCGCCCTCCTCCTCCTCCTCCTCCCCCTCGCCCCCCTCCTCCTCCTCCTCCTCCTCCTCCCCCCCCCCCTCCTTCTTCTCCGCCACGAATGGATTCGGCTCGAGTCCTTTGTCAGAGCTGGCCCCCAACAAAGGGAGATAAAGAAAGAGAGAGAGAGAGAGAGAGAGAGAGAGAGAGAGAGAGAGAGAGAGAGAGAGAGAGAGAGAGAGAGAGAGAGAGAGAGAGAGAGAGAGAGAAAGAGAGAAAGAGAGAACGAGAGAGAGAGAGAGAGAGAGAGGAGAGAGAGAGAGAGAGAGAGAGATGAGCGAGAGAGAGATGAGAGAGAGAGAGAGAGAGAGAGAGAGAGAGAGAGAGAGAGAGAGAGAGAGAGAGAGAGAGAGAGAGAGAGAGAGAGAGTGGGCCAGGTGGATGAAGGGTCGCATCTTCTCTCACTCAAGGTCAAAGACGCTTCGGCGTGTAAACCCGAGAGTCCAATCCGAGATCGGCGATGATGTGAAACGACTTAAACACTCGATGCTCGAACTTGTTGGCATGCGCGTGCTCCGCAACGGTTCTGAATGTCAAACTCAGTGCCTCATCTTTCCACGCAGCATGCCAAGTTGGATTTCCGTGCCATTGGATCCCGTTGGAACTTCTCGGACAACCGACCGACGACGGGCACGGGGACGAGGAGCAGGAGCATCCGAGGAAGAGGGGGGCAGGGAGAGGAAAGGAGGAGGAGGCGGAGGAGGAGGCGGAGGAGGAGGCGGAGGAGGAGGCGGAGGGGGAGGAGGAGACGAGGAGGAGGATGAGGAGGAGGAGGGCTAGTAGCCCCTCGCCTCCTCGTCCTGCCTCCTCCTCCTCCTCTCTACCTCGTCCTCGCGCCCTCAGTCGGTCGGGTGCACGAAGCCCCGCTCCTCTCCGCAAGGTGGGCGCTGAAATGAAACTTAGGAACGAAGTGCACGTGGGCGCGTCCACGCCGTAGCAGACAGGATTGCATCATGTCGAACAGGCTTGAATGCTAGGGCGGGGCACGGCGATTGGCTCATCCTTCAGCGCAATGTAGAAATCCCAGACAGACAAGGCAGCCGCCAACACGTGTTTGTGGTATGGGATGTTGCGAAACCTGTCTTGATCGGCCAAATAAATAGCAAGCTGAAGCATTATCAAACTTTCATACGATTTTACTCTCATTGCGCCGCCAGTGAAAACCCCGTCGTCGTTGTACTCCGACCCCACAGGCTCCCCACCCAACGTAGATAAAGTAAGGTCACCAATTCTATCCCCCCCAAAGAATTTCAGCTTTGACTTGCCACTCCATCAACATGTCCCTCATGTGCTTGCATCCCATGTCGAGTCTCGCTTCTTTGGTCCCATGTAGATTCCAGGGGTTCGATAATATTATCCTCCAGGTAATCGCGCTCGCAATTCTCATAATTGGCCCACCGCAAAGCGTGTGCATTGTATCTATTGCGCAGCCTGTTGTAGGATCAATACCTAAACCTGAAACCAATGGATTTCTATGAACTGCAGTGCCACACCTCTTATTTGTCTCGTCCTTCTGAAATCTCCACATCACAGCTTTGAAAGGTGGCGCTGCATGAAACAATTGCTGTGGATTTTGGAGCGTGTCCGACTGAGTTAGCACGTCTCCTGCTTTCAAGGATAGGTGATCGAACCCGAGATCACTGTGCAACGTTGGGCCATATCCTGTTTTGCCTTTGTTGGGCGATATCTTGTTGACAAGTTTTTTGCAGGGTTGCGTCGTCATCCACATCCAAAGTGAATTCACACATCTTGCAAACATCTCCATAGTCCCCCTCTAACACGGGTTCCCAAGGGATCTCGCTCAAGCTCATTTCGGCATACCCATCATGCATGCTATGCTTCGTGCAGCAACAGAAAGGGGCCAGGATTGTCTTTAGAATTGACGCTGGGCAACGCGTCGACCCCGCGTCCGACCAATCCCCCTTAAGCCAACGCACTTGGGCGTTGAAACCTAAATCCTCACCGAAATCGTTCAATGCAGTTTTCATGATATGATTGGCTGGCCATGCGTTGCCATTCACATCATGCAGAGGCCGTCGTCCATTGGCAAGAGCTTTGAAACAATAGTGTAGATATCTCAATATCGCCCACATCGAATGCCAGTCCCTGCAACCGCACCTGCAAGACTGACTGTGGCGCCAAACCGCCCTGAGGTGTCGTTTTCCAATGGCGACGTTTACTACCCACAACCCCGTCATAGAGTCGACGTTGCTTGCCAACGGACTCTGGTATCTGACACCGTCCGTGTACAGTGCCAGAGGGATCGGCGCGCGGCGCTCGCTCCTCTCGCATTCCTTAAAAACAGGGTGGCGGTGATAGCACTCTGGCCATTCCATCGCCGCAACTTTATCTAAAAGCCCAGGCGTTGATGCAACCTCATCTGCCAGGCTCTCGAATACAAGGAAGACCTGAAGATCGACACTCAACTCTAAACCCTTTTTCGGAGGTGCCGAAGGAACGTTGGTCATATCATACAAACGTGTGTCCGAAAAAGCTGAGTCAAGTTTTGTCTGATATTTTCCGCTTTGGAGGTCTGGTGGCAAGGCGTATTTTGCAAACTCTCCTCCCACGCAACCCGCCGCATCAGCGTGATGACGCGCGATTGCAAAGTCTCGAGCTGAGATCTTCCCCACGGCGTATAATGACTTCAGATGGCGCAACAAATTCCAACCAGCAATCCGAAGATCATGCATCATATCATTGTAGTCTTGTTTTTCGTACGCAGGCACGTACGATTCAAGATCAATGACACGGCGCCGTCGTTTGAAACTTTGGCCATGGGCAGGTGTGGGCATCATGGCGCATAAACCTGAGGCGAAAAGCTTGCGGGAAATGTCAGTGGGGTTCCGTTTTCTCTCTCATTCTCTCAAGGCCCCCCCATGTTAGTCCTCAAGGTTTCTAGGGTGGATCGTTCAGGGGGCTGAGATACTTAAGAGGCAACCTCAGAACCCTTTGGATTTGCCCCCCCCCCCCCCTTCCTCCACCGAAGACAGCCCTCCCAGACATGCCCCAAGACCCCAATAGCCTAAGCTCGCCAAGACCGTAAGACTCCCACACCAAGACCACCAAGACTTTAAGACCCCATAACCTTAAGGACTGCACACCTCCCAAGAACCTCGAACCCCAGGGCCCCAAGACTTCCCCAATCCGAATCGCCAGGACCCCAAGGTCCCCAAGACCCCATGTCTCCGATCCCCAACAGACCCCCAAAGAACACAATCCCAAAGAGACCCCAGGACCCCCAAAGAGACCCCAAGACCCCTAACGCCGTATCCTCCCGCCCCCCCGAGCCAATCGACTTACCGCGAGGCGTCCCGCCTGCGGTCTCGAGTCGGCCCGAGGGGTCATGGAGTATATGGCGATGGGGAGGGTGAGGCGGGGTGTCCATGAGCCTGTCCAGACGCGCCGATTCGCGAAGCACGATCAATCGGCGCTCGCAGCCGCAATTCTGCATGATCCCGAGGCTGGCAGTACCCAATCCCTGTAGGACAGGGGGTGAAGGGGCGATGAGGATCAGGTAGGGAGGAGATGGCTGGGAGGAGGAGGAGGTAGGCAGGGAGGAGGAGGAGGAGGTAGGGGGAGGAGGAGGTGGGCAGGGGGAGGCAGAGAGGAAGGAGGTATGGAGGAGGAGGAGGAGGTAGGAGGGAGCAGGCATGGAGGAGGAGGAGGTAGGCAGGGAGGAGGGAGCTGGCAGGGAGCAGGCAGGCAGGGATCAGAGAGGGAGCAGGCAGGCAGGGAGAATGGCAGTCCGAAGCGGTTCGGAGGAGGATCAGGCGAGGGAGCAGGCAGGGATTTGGTAGGTCAACAGAGATTGCCGAGATAACGGCCTGATCCGCCCAATCAGCGTAGGAAAATTTGGTTGGTCAAGGCCCCCAGCGGTTCTGATCAGTCAATCTCGGGCCAGCCCCGACTCAACGGACCTCGCCGGGTCTCAACGCGTCGCGTTGAGACGCGTTGAGTCTCACCATCCCTGTAAAAACACAGGGTCCCAGGGCCCACTCAACGCGAATCACCGGGTCTCAACGCGTCGCGTTGAGATCCGTTGAGTCCAGCTTTTTCCGTCACAGGAAGGGTGATTCCAGGCTTGTCCGTCCCAGTCCAGGTTTTTCCGTCCCAGTCCAAGTTTTTCCGTCCCAGTCAAGGTTTTTCCGTCCCAGTCCAGGTTTTTCCGTCCCAGTCAAAGTTTTTCCGTCCCAATCAGAGTTTTTCCGCCCCAGGAAGGGTGAGTCCAGGTTTTTCCGTCGGTTGAGGTGTCGGTTGAAGGATCAGGGCCTGCCAGCAGCGCTCAGCATGCTCTCGGCGTGCTCCCCGCGCGCCCGCATGCCTGGCCAGGGGCTGGAGGCCCCCCCCCACCTCTTCCTCCTGGTCCTCAGGGTCCGTCCTTCCCTCGAGCCCTGGGGTCCTGAGACGTTTCCGAGCTCCTCCTCCTCCTCCTCCTCCACCTCCTCCTCCTCCTCCTCTCCTTTCCCTCCTCATCTTCCTCCTCCTGTTTCCATATTTCCCCCTCCTCTCTCCTCCTCCTCCTCCTCCTCCTCATCATCATCATCAGCATCATCATCCTCATCCTCATCCTTTTCCTCATCCTCATCCTCTTCCTCCTCCTCATCCTCTTCCTTCCTCCTCCTCCTCCTCCTCCTCCTAGTTGCGCCTCCCGCGCGCAGCACCCCGCGTGCTGCCCATCTCCGTGACGCCGAGGGCCACGGAGTGCACGATCGTCGCGAGGACGATCAGGCCGCAGACGAGCTCCGCATGCGCTTCTGGCCATCTGACTTGTTCGCGAGCTTCGCGCTCTCGGTGACCCACGCGTCGTGCATTGACACAATCATACGCGTCGCCTTCACGAGCTCGTTGCTTCCAGGGTTCACCTTCTCGCTGAAGTCCTGCAGCCAGCGCTCGAACTGAGAGATGGCATCCTCGTTCTTCTTCGCCTTGATCTTCTGGAGCATCTCCGCGACGTCGCCGCTGATGAACTTCGAGAAGTTCACATTGCTCTTCAGCTCCTTGTCGAGGTTCTCCCTGGCTTTCAACACATTTCCGATGTGGCCTGGCGTGTCGAACACGGTCCAGCTTTCGTCGGTACCTTTCACGTCGGAGATCCACGCATCTGCTGCGGTGATGGCCATGCTGTAGGCGAGCTTGGCAGCCTTGGCATCGCTGATCAGAGAGTTCGCCTTCCTCTTCTTGGGTTGCTCTTCTGGAGTTGGAGGCTCTGCAGCTGGCTGCTCAGGACCCTTGCGCCTCCTCCTGCGGCCCTCAGGCTCTGTGGGAGGCTCTGGCTGCGTCTCATCCTCGGCTTTCCGCTCTGCCGTCTCCTCTGCCGTCACCTCGGGCTTCTCCTCGGGCTCCACCTGCGCCTCTGCAGGCGGTGCAGGCGGCGCAGGAGCCGCCCCATTCTGCAACGTTGCAGCCCTCGTGCCGATGCTCAGCCAGGAGTCCTTGTTCTTGATATCGGTGCTGCCCGAACTGTAGGCCGTCTTCGTCAGCTGCCAGCGCTCCTCGTACGACTCCTCGATGCCGTCGATCCTGTAAAGGTACATCCAGTCCTTGCGCCACGTGCACCACTTGTAGCACGGCGGCCCCATCGCAACGCATTTCAACGTGTAGTTGATCGCGTTCTGTTCTCCTCTCTTGCCCCCGCCCTCCTCCGTGATGATGCGGTCCAGCACGTAGTAGCGCTCGTCAGAGAAGGTCCTCCTCGACAAGCGCTCCATCTTGACCTTCTCCTGCTTCCACTCCGTGAACTGCTTCTTCATTCGCCTCGCGCGGAAGTCGCGCTGCGCATCGGGGTTGCGGCCAAGTGCTTTGTAGTTCTGCTTCGCTTCGGTGCTCTCTTCGCTCTTGCCGTTGATGAATCTGTCCCGCTGGCCGCCCGCTGGATTGCCAGCGGCACCCCGAGCATCGAACTTCCAATCCTGCGCCATCATCTGCTTGAAGAATTTCGCCCTCGGCTCATTCAAATTCAAGACATCCATATCCGACAACAAGTTATCATTGCTGGTGGCCTTGTGGGCGTCGGCCATGAGCTTGTCCATACTCTCTGGAAGGTCGCGACCTGCGCTCATCAGGCTGTTGGCCTCATCCCCAAGCATGGCCTCCAAGTCGCGTGCTCGACCAACATCACCATCCGAGCCTACCAAAGATGACGCAGCTGTCGATGGCACGGCTGTCGAGGCCTCGACCCCCGTCTCCTTCATCGCATAAATCTTCATGCTGGCCTCCGTCACCCTCTTGGCGAAATCCACATCCACGTCCTCGCTATCCTCGGCGCAGGCGTCTAGCAGCCCGTCTGCGTCCTCCACCTCTTGCTCCTCAATCTTCATTTTGAGCTTGTGGAGGTAGTCCTGCTCCTCGCCATCACCGGAGCTGACCCCCACCATGTCGGCATACGGATCCTCCAGGACCTGGCTGGTGAACGCCTGGTCCATCGATGCCTCAGCCATCGTTGCATCGATCTCAGTCTGAGTAGCTGGCTGGGTGTCGGAGCTATCGCCCTCGGGCTCGGTGCCGCCGTTGCCCTCGCAGGGCGGCATGAGGGCCACGGGCTCGGCGGGTTGCTCGCTGTCTGCCTCGACCCCGGGCGTCTGGGTCTCGACGGGGGAGCTGGGCACAGTCTCGTCGGGACCCTGATCATTGCTGTCAGGCAACGACTCTGGCTCCTGAGACGCCATGGCCCCACGCTGCGCAGGTCTGTGTCCTTCGGGCCAGGGCGCCGCTCGGGCACCAGGACTTGGGCCAGAAACTGGCTGAGGGTTGGGGTTGATTTGATTCGTGTCTGAGTGCTTCGAATGTCATCTGAACAAAAAAAAAACTGATCCTCTCACGCTTCCCCGTTCTCTCCCTCCTCTCGCCCTCTCATCTCCCTCCTGTCCCTCTCCCTCCCCTCTCGTTCCTTCGTCCGTCCCTCCTCCGTCCTCCTCGGGGCCTCCTCTTCCTGCCAGTCCATCGGCCCCCAACTTGGGCCTCCCCGAGGCCCTGCCCCGTACGTTCAGTCGTGTTCCTTTTTCTGGGCCCCCGCTTGGTTGGCAACAGCCTCGAGTCTAGCGGACGGCGCCCCTCGGATCGAGTTGGTTCATGAAGTTCTCTGGCGGCGAGTCCATGTCGGACATCTCTGCCTTTCGAGGGGAGCGATGATGAGCAAAAGATGGACAGGTGGGGGAGAGGTGCAGGATTGGTGGCCTAGTGCGACGAGAGTTTCTTGTCGAGCTGTGCCCTCAGCTTAATGTACTCGGAGACTTCCTTAATGGAACTGTTTAAGATCGGTTTGAAAATGGGGGGGGGGGGGGCGAGTGGGACCAGGCGGTCCTTTAACTTGCTGTTCTCCCTCCAGCGGCAGATGAAATCGACCCTGGCCCGTTGTATTCTGGCACGAAACACCGCTTTAGTTTTGGGGTCCATCAAGCTGCACTGTTCTGGCCTCAGCCTGTCAGACACGACCTCGGGCATGATGCTGGGAGCGGGTTCCATGCCCTCGATTCGCAGCCGAATGACCGAGAGTAAGAGAAGAAAGGCGAGGAGTCAGAGGAGGCAGACTAGGATAATGAAGAGCAGGAGGAGGATGATGATGATGATGATGAGGAGGAGGAGGAGGAGGAGGAGGAGCGGCAGCAGCAGCAGACGGCTGAGGATGACCTCGGTTTCGAACTGCAGCTTTTCGATGTGATACTTGCCGCGGGCCGCCAGGAACCCATGTCCGTCGTGCGCGGTGTGTGTGTGTGTGTGTGTGTGTGGGTTCGCAGCTGTGGTCGGCGAAGTGCTGCGGTTTCGGTCCGACCGATATCGAGGGAGCTGGATGAGGATGTGAGGATACATCAGGAGAAGGAAGAGTAGGACGTCGACCTCTGCGTCTTCCCCGATAGCGCATAAGTAATACACAGGCCGTCGATATTCGGGCGGGATCTGGGGGGCAGGAGGTCAGGGTAACACGGCGAGGATGAGGGGGAGAATGAGGGAGGGGAGGTGGATGAGAAGGATGAGCAGGAAGGGGAGGAGGAGAAACAGGAGGAGGAGGGGGAGGAGGCGAAGAGGGAGGAGGCGGAGGAGGAGGAGGAGGAGGAGGATACGACCCTTTCCATTCCCAACGCCTCCGTTGTCGCAGCAATCGGCGCTGGCGACGTAGCCGTCGGTGCTGAAGTAGCCTTCGGTGTTGGCGAAGTAGCCTTCGGTGGTGGCGAAGTAGCCTTCGGTGCTGAAGTAGCCTTCGGTGTTGAAGTAGCCGTCGGTGCTGAAGTAGCCGTCGGTGCTGAAGTAGCCTTCGGTGGTGGCGTAGCCTTCGGTGGTGGCGTAGCCGTCGGTGCTGACGTAGCTCTCGCTGCTTTCGCAGCTGGGCCCGCTGGCGAAGCCGCTGCGGGTCGCTTCATACCCGCTGGTTGGTTAGCAGCAATTCCGTCACCGATGTCATCGCTGTCAGAGAACTCGTCCACGGGCTCGGCCTCCTCAATATGTTCCTCCTCGTCCCCCTCAGCGTGTTCGGTGTCCTCTTCGGCGGCGTCGTCCATGTTCTGAGCCTCCACGCCCGATGGCCGTTTGGCAACAGCGGCTGGCCGCTTCAGAACTGCACAATTGGGCAATGGTTTGAACACGTGCTCTTTCTTGGCCTGCTCCGCCTCTGATTTCCTCATCTCTCCACGGGCCATCTGCTCGACAAACCCCTTCATCGCCTCAATCGCTTCCTCCTTTGCTGATGGCTCGTGGTGTGTAATCACAAGTTGAAGGCGCGCGACCTCGTCCTTGGCCCCTTCTCCCCTCATCTTGATCCGCAACATGTTGACGACGTTGTCCTTCTGGGTCTCGTTCTGCTCCAGCAGCCTCCACGTAGTGCCCTTGTACTCGTACCTGTGTAGCTCATGACATCTATTTCCCTTTCGAGCTGCATGGTGCTTTTGTTGATTGAGCTCGGCGTATGTTAAGGATGGAATCTCCCATGTCCCACCGTCCGTCCACTTCGCAACCACGCAATCTGTATCATCTGCGGCGTCGTCCGTCACTAGGGGCAAAGACGGCTGCCTGACGCCGAGGCCGCCCCTTGATAAAATCTCGCAGCGGTAAGCCAACATCTCGTCCTTCTCAAACTTGTACTCGTAGTTGCGGCATGCTGAGCTTCCTGAGATACCACTTGTCAGGGCGTCATTCAGGAAAGCCACAAGCCACTCTGGTGGCTCATCCGACTGCGCGGCCTTGCGTTTTATGATTGCCTGGTCGACGTCGCGCCGTAGCGCGCGCATTATGTGCGCCATCTTGTCGCTGTATGCGTCAATCTCTGCTCCGACTTTCCAATCCTTCTCCCTCTCACCAGCTGCAGCGGCCTCTGCTCTAGCCATCGCTTTTTGGGCCATCCCATGAGGTATGCATCTGATTAACTCTTGGTAGCGTGTAATCATCGGCGTGTCCCGAGGTCCGCACAACTGGTCTCTGTAGGCGATCAGCGCAGAGCTGTCCAGGAAATCCAAACAACCTTTTTTGACAGCCTCCTGGTCTTCGCTCAGAGACATCGTGCGCAGAGCGTGTGACCAGCACGCCAGCGAAAGAAATATGGAGTGAAACAACTTCATATATACATAACTTCGTGGAAGCGTCGAAGAAATGCACCTATCGCGCCAAAACGGCTACGCACGGAGGAGGACAGGCGGGGGGGAGGACGGGGCGACATTCGTATCAACTCTTGTTTTCTAACAGGGGAACCGTGCGTGTGAGGGGTGTTCTGAAATGAATGGTGTTTGCGCGTGCGGTCTGTGCCACTGGAGTCATCGGTGGAGCTGCCTTAGGGATGTGCCGAAATGGGTGCCGTTGACGCATGTGGCCTGTGCTGCTGAGGCTTTCGGTGGAGCTACCGAGGGGTATCTGTCAAGAGAAATACAGCCGACCCCTTTCAGACGGCCGCCAAGCACGTGATCAGAATTCGCCGACCTGGGGAGGTCGCTAGGCGTGTGAGGCTTACGCTGAATAAGGAATTCGCCGACCTCATAAGAGGCCCCCAGGCGTGTGAGAACTATCATATGGGTATCGTATGGACGCTACACAGCACAGCGCACATATACTTTAGTGTAATATCTAACATATGTTGCACAATTGTATGTTCACTTAACACCGCTAGACTATATATATGTGTGTACATATATATATCATAACATACCATATGTATACATACTATACGTACACTATGTCACGCGTACACTATGTATTAGTGTATGCACAGATGTACACGCTGTGCACCACGCGATCTAAATAGATATACATATACATAATATATGTATATGTATATATACATACTGACTAATAATACACACTTGTTGGTCGCCCGGATCAGATTTGATCGCTCGGATCAGATTTTGCAGCTTGGATCTATTTTGTCCTCGCGGGAAACCGCGGATCAGATCCGACCTCTTGGATCTGATCTGAGCCGTTCGGAAACGCAGGATCTGAAAAATAGATCCTGTGGACCCCAGGGTTGTAGCTGCTGGCCACCATCGCCTGGCTGCAGCGCGCGCGCCGGGTGGCCATGCCTGTCTGTCCCTTGGGAAGCTCTCCCCTGGCCGGGGTGGCCCTTGCAGTGGTGGCCTTCTTGGGCCCCTGCCAGACGTGCCGGATCTCCTGCCCCCAAGGGTCTGCGGCACCCCAGGGGGCGGCGCCCTCGGTGCTGTCGCCAGGCGCCGTGCCGTCCTCCAGCGCTCTCTCGGCGGCCTCGAGCAGCGCGTTTTCTACCGCGGCCTGGAAGTCGCCTCAGAGCTTGCCCACCCACTGCTGCGCCTGGGGGGACCCCGGCTCGCGCGGGCAGCGCCTGCGGAGGTCGTGTTCCTCGTCCGCTGCGGGGGCGCCGCCGCGCCCCTCCCACAGGGCCCGGTCGACGTCCATCCAAGTCTCCATGGGGGCCGAGGCCAGCCTTGCCAGGTCGCGGTGCTGCTGGGGCCGCGTTTCGTCCACGAGCTCATCCCTCGTGTCGAACTGCATGATTCAGCCAGGTGCCGGTCTCCTCTCTCTTCGCGAAATGGAAGTCCCCGTCGGCATCCTCCAGCTTCGCAAGCGGAGCGCCAGGTCCGACCTCCCCCTCCTTGTCGCTGAATACTCCCCAGCTCTCGCACCCGAAGATGCTGGTCTTCCTGCCGTATGCTCCCTGGAGCAGCTCCAAGTCGTACATCTTCTTTGTGCTGCCGATGTCCTGCATGACCACTGCGAAGCAGTGCAATGACGGTCCGTGCCAGTCGGCATCCTTGCGAATCGGGTCCATGATCGGCTGCGTCTGAACGCACAATTGGGAAGCGCTGGGGGTGCAATTCTTCAGGCACTCGCCCTTCCCGGGCTGGGTCTCGAAGCAGTTCAGGCCCGCGACGTTGCAACGCCCCAGGCTGTAGCAGTCGTCGTCCGTGCTGGCGCACTTGTCGGGCGGCGGCAGGGCCACCGTCTGCACCTTGCTCTGGAGGCGGTCCGCGTCCGAAGCCGCCCCGTGCGGCACCGAGCGCGCTGCCCCCGCGCCTGCGCCGGCCAGGAGCACGGCGGCCGCGCCTGCCCCGGCCGCCGCCCGCCAGCGCGGACGCCTGACGCGAGCGTCCTGGACCACGCACTGCTCCGACCCGCTCGCTTCGCCTCCCGTCTCCGCGAGCTCCATGCGCTCTGTGGCCGAGGTCATTGGCGGCAGGTTGGGGTGTGTCCTGGAGCACTCGCAGATCAGGCTGGCTGCAGGAAACACTTGAGCCAAAACGGCGACTGGCCGGAATCGGAACGGGCCAGCGCTCCGTAGACCCGCTGCTGGCGTGCGAAGCGCGCCACGAGCAGCGCCACAGGCGCCACCAAGGGGAACCCAGCGCCGATCTAACATGTCCGACCGGACCGCCGAGAACTCCCGCGCATGCTGCTTCGATGTTCCCCGGCCTTCCGTGCGAACTGGGACCTGATCCATCGCACATTGCCGCCTTGGGGATGTGAAAATTACATCGCAAGCGCGATCCCGAAGCCCCGAGGCTCCAAAGGATGCCCCAAGACAGCCACAAAAAACACCCCAGAGGCCCCGAGAGGCCTCCAACAGACCCCCAAGAGGCCACAAGAGCACAACAGGCTCCCCACAGGCGCCCAAAACGCCTAAATAATCCCTGGGACCGCCAAGCGACCCTCAAGACACCCCTATGGTATTCCACAAGACTCTTGGACAAATCCGAAGAGACTCCGAGAAGTATCCAAGACGCTTCTGCCCTTTATGTTCGCCCCCATCCTGCGTCAGCCAGCCCGCGCGGCCGGCGGCCGCGGCAGCCGCGCGCGCGGGCCCGGGGGCCGCGACCGCGGCCAGCCAGCCCGCGCGGCCGCCTCCGCGGCAGCCGCGCGCACGGGCAGGGGGGCCACGATCACGACCGCGCCCTGGCACCCGTCCGTGGCGTCACGACGTCCTCCCTCGGAATGCTCAGCGTCTCGGACGGTCGAGCGAAGAGGTCGTGCTGCATCCCGGAGGCGAAGCCGCAGAGCACCGCGAGAAGGGAACCGTCCTTGAGGAGCGTCGCACACGCGAGCGCCGCTGCCACCCGAAGACAAAGATCCTCGGACACCAGGGGGTCGTCCTTGCGGAATCCCTCGAGCGACCGGCGGCTCCTCGGGAGCGCGTTGGAGCCCTTGCCCAAGCTGAGCTCGAACATCATGCCGAAGAGGGCGTCCCTCGCCTGTAAAGGTCCTGGAGGTGCATCGCCAGCACCTCGTCGGCGTTCTTGGCGAGCCTGGCCACGGGCGGGCCGCGCTGCGACGCCCAGATCTTGAACTCCTCGGACGCGGCGGCGCAGCGGTCCTTGGTGGCCTGGCCGATGGAACGCAGCTCGGGAACCGTCAGGCGCGCGTCGTCGGTCGTCGCTGCCTCGGGCGCCCGCCGAGAAGCCCGCGCCGCGCGAGACTGGCCCGCCGCCGCCGCGGCGGCGGGGTGCGGCGTCTTGGTCGGGCCCGCGGTCGGCGTTGAGCCCGGCGCCTTGAACGCCGCCTCCGCGGGCGCTGGCCGCTTCTTGCCTGCCGTCGGCTGCGGGGCAGCTCGAGGGCGGGCGGAGCCATCTGCCAGGCCCGACACGGCGTCGCTCATCGGGAACACGGACGGGCGTCGGCAGCGCGCCCCCAGCCGATGGTGGGGGGCCCCGGGCATCGAGGCGGACGCAGGGACCCTGGCGCTGCTTTTCGCGGGCGGCGGCCCCCGGGTGGGCCCGTCGCCGGGCGGGGCCCCGCCCGCGCGCGGCTCGCGAGCCCCAGCCGGCGCCGCCCGAGCCGCGACGCGCGAGACGGCGCGGCAGAGCCGGGGCGGATGTTGCTCGGCCAGCTCGGTGGCCCAAACACTGCGGGAACGGCTAGATGAGGTTGGGGCAGTGACCTTGCCCTCAAGAACTATGCGCGGTGACGTGTATCGGCATCGATGCCCGACGGCCAGATCGAGCCCTGGAGTCGAGGCAATCCGAGTCGGCTGATGGCATGGTGTTCCGAAACGGCACATGTCGAAATCGACGAACAAGCACGCCAATTTGCTAGACATAATGCGCACTAGCTTCCAAACTCAGAACCGTGACGCGAGGGCTTTCGACAAGCGGTAGATCTCGTACTGCTTTGAGGCTGCAAGCGCTGTTCGGGGAATGCGAACCGAGGCGAGTGCGCGGGGCAGGCCAGCTCGGGCCGCAGGAGAACTCGAGGATCCCGTTGAGGGAGCATAAGAGGCCCGAATGCATGGCGTTCACAGATGCACCCGCCATTCCAGGCCAGCCCGAATCCATTCGAAGATAAGCCCTAAGACGGTTGTGTTCCGTTTTCCAACCCGACAGGCGCGGCAACGTCTGGCCCTGCCTGGCGGGCGGGCCCAGACAAGTGAGTCCTGGCTGCGGAAAAACCTTAAAACGAATCGCCCAGCCCGCTGGCTGGCCGACGGCCGCGGTGCCTGGGCCCCGCGCAGTGAGGGGGGGCTCTGTCGCAGCTGCTCGCGCATGGCACCAGAGGCGCCGCTGCCGCCCGGGCCGCTGTGACCAGGTCGAGCCGCAGGAGGCCTGGGACTGCGTCTGCCCGCCGCCGAGCCCGAGGTCGAGCATCTCCGCGAGGCGCAAGAACGGCGCCTGGCGATGGCAAACCGCGATCGCCAAGCCGTGAATCCTTGTCCGAGGATTCCGCTTTGCGTCGATCGACATATCTCCAGCGCCAATCGGCGCCAGCTGTCACTGGCCACGCGGCAGCCTCGCGGCGGCAACTGCTCAGGGCGTAGTTGCAGGCGCGCCCGTGTTGTTACCGAGCTCGCTCATGTTGTCACCGAGAGAGACCAGAGAGACCGCCGCCGCGTCGGCGGCGCCGGCGGACCCCGCCTGGCGCCAAAGCCCCAGTAGCGACGTCTGCGCCTCCAGCATGTGAACCGCCTCCGAACGCCGTCAAGAGCTGGCCACGATGGGGCTCCAGCTCCCCGGGTGGGTGAGCCGGCTGCGCAGCGGCGAAGCCGAGCTCCCGCGCGCTCGCGGTGGTGGCCCCCGAGCTGCGCCGGGGCGGCGACGGCCGCGCTGGGCCCGTGGCGATCAGCATCGCGGACAGTGCCGACCTTCAGGGTTGCCCATGGCCCGCGACGCGGCCGGGATGGCGCTCGGCCCGCGGTCGACGTACTCCAGCACCTCGCGAAGCTTCCAGTCCCCCCACCGCTGGCCGACGTCGAAGACCTCGGCCAGCCCCGCAGTGGTCTCGTGGAGAGCGCAGCAATGCATCGGCGCATCCGAGCACCACATGGTCCGGAACAGCGGCCGCCTCAAGTCCGAGTAGGCGAACAGCGACATGGCGCGGACCACCCGCTGCTCGTTCCAGACGTCGGCAAGGAGCGCGGCGACGGTCCCCAGCTGCTCCCGCGAGGTGGTGTAGACCCTCTGGGGGATCCTGAGCAGTGGCGGACACATGCCGAAATTATGACAGAGGTGGCCGCGCAAGACCCGCGTGGCATCGCCCGAGAGACGACCCTGGACCAGCACTCGCCCGAGAGCCGACCACAGCCGCCAGCGGCGCCGCTGCGCGCGCCGTCGCGCGACCTCGGGCCATCGAGCACGGCGCCCAGGAACTCGCAGGCAGGCCAGCCGCCCCGCGGGCGAAGCCCCGACGCCAGAGCGCCGCCAACGCCAGCTCGAAGACGCGACGGCCCTCGGAGCGCCCTGCGGCCATCATCTCGGCGTTGTCGACGCGCGGGGCCACGGCGCGCGCGGCCCGAAGCAGGCGGGGCGCTGCCGGTCCCCGGCGAGGACGTTCGGCAGCCCGACAGAGCGCGGGGCCTCCCGCGCGCGCTCGGCGATCGTCTCGCTGCAGAAATACACAGCCTATGAGCACCCCTCGGCCATGCCAAGGAAGCGCACCTCCAGCATCTCGGACGGCTCGACACGCCCATGGCCTGCAGGTCGTCGTCGCGCACCTCGCTGGCCACGGCGCCGAAGCTAGCCTCGATGTCCGAGGCGGCGCAGGCGCGCCCCAGCCCGAACATGGGCGCGAGGGCCTGGCACTTGAACTGGTAGAAGCCGCCGGTCAGGTCAAGCGAGAACTTCGCGAGCTCGTCGTCGCCCGGCGCGTCCAGCTCGGCCTGCAGCGCGTGCCCGGGCCGCTTCAGCATCGATCTGAAAGACTCATCGCTGGCCGAGATCCGCGCGAGGGCGCCTGGCCCCGCGAGCTGGCTCACGGGCGGCGCGCGGCGCGCGCGGTTGGCCCACCTCGCGTCGATCACCGGGCGCGGCGCGGACTCCTTTTTCGGGCGACGAAGCGGCCGACCCGACGGCGAACTCGTCGCCGCCAGGTGAGCGGGCCGGCCCTCGAGAGGGCGCCGAGGAACGCCCGCTTCCTGGCGCGGCTGCCGCGTTGGAGCGGGCCCCAGTAGGGCTGGCTGCGCAGAGCCCCTGAGCTCGGCCGCCTCGGGGGGCGCGGCGGACGCCGCCCTCTTCGGCGCCAGGTCGCCCTTCGTCGCCCCGAGCTCGTCGACGCCGTAGGGCCCCGGGGCCGCGCCGCTCGACGCGGCGTAGAAGTCGCCGAAGCGCAGCGAGCCCGCCTGGGCGCCCTCTCGCCAGAGCGCGCGCCCTGGTCGGCCAGCAGAGGGCTGGAGGAGGCGCGCGGTCGCTCGATCGCCTGGCGAGTTACCAGGGAGAGCAGCGCGCGAGAGCGAGACTACTCGCGCGGTGCCGACGAAGGGGCGGCAGCCGTGGATGCGCCTCCGCCAGCGAGGACAGCGCCGCAGCCGCGTCCGAAACGTGCGCGCCTGGGCACTGGGCGACGTCGTTGACCAGGGAGATTTGCCGGAAGCCTGGCGACTGGCCCGACCCCTTCGAGAGCAAGGGGAAGGGCAGAGAGGCCCCAAGGAAATCCCGAGGGGGCTGAGGCCCCCTCGGGGCCGCGCCCGGCCCTCAGCCGTTGCCCCCGCGGCTCGACTGGGAGGCGTTAGACTTGTCGTGATCCTTCCCGTCGTTGTTGCTGTTAGGGCTCTGGCGGCCCTTGACCTTGGCGGCCAGCTCCTCGCGCATCTGCTAGAGGATCCGCGCCTCCTGCTCCGCCGGCGTCGCCGCGCGGGCCGCGTGTTCGCGGGTCGCCAGGCCGCCGCCCTCGCCCATCGCGCGCTCCGTCGTCTGGGCGGCGCCGTCGCGATTGACCCTCACCGCCAGCTCGATCTACAGCAGATGCCTCGCGATCAGCTCGAGCGACGCCAGGTTGCCCGCGTCGAAGCAGTCGCGCCCCAGAGCCAGCGCGAGGACCTTGCAGTGGATGCGATGCTCCTGGGCGATCGCGCTCTCGGGGTGCACGCCCGACTGGCGTGCCCAGCGGGCATGGCGAGTGAACGGCGCCAGCTCCAGTGCTCCACCAACGCGCGAGACCCCGAACGTGGCCAGTCGGCCGCATTGCTCAGGTCCTGGGGCCAGAAGTGGTCGACCGCCTGCGAGAGAGGGACGAGGCCTGACCCGAAATCGTTGCCACGCGCCGGGAGCAGTCGCCGATCTCGCCCAGCACCGCTTTGCTTGTCGCGCTCCCAGCTGGCGCACTCCGAGATCGGCACCGGCTCCGCGAACAGCCAGCGCCGCGGCTCGCCCCAGTACTTAAGCCAGCGCCACAGCACCATTGCCCGTGCCCGAGCTCGCGACCTCGTCCGACGGCACCTCCTGTCCAAACTCGGGCGCGCTGGTGTCGGCCACCCGCCAGGCATTGCCACTGCCCGCGGTGGGCGCTGCTGGGGCGCCGTCGGCGCCCATGATGGCCGCCAGGCGGGTCGCAGCGGCGTGATAACCGAGGAGCTCCGCGTCGCCGATCGCCGCCAGCATCGCGCCGGCACTGCCGCGCCACGCGCCAGGGGGAAGAGCTCGCACGTGGCGAAGTCGAGCACCTCGAGCACCCCGCCAGGTCTGATCGGGACCCACCTCGCCTGCCTGATGCGTCGCAGCAGCGCGCGACGTTGCCATGCCTCGGGGTACCCTTCCAGCGCAGCAGCAACTTGGGATTCTTCAGTGCTCAGGGTTCGCTCCGTAAGCGACGGTCTTCTTGCGAGGCAATCGTGGCCAGCAGCTCGTCGCTACGCCGAAAAACTGACGCACACCGCCCGCCGCCGGTCGCCGCCTGCGCGGGCGCGTGGCCGTCGCGGGTGGCCCCCGCAGCACCCCGTTGGCGGCAGCAGCCGCCACGCCCCCCGGCCAGGCAGAGGCCGAGGAGGAGCACGAGCAGCCCCGCCACCCCAGCGATGACCCCCAGCACTGCCGCCGCCAGCCGCCACCGCTCCAGAGCGGCCTGCTGGCTAAGGAGTTGGTGCTACTCCTCCTCACAAGTACAGGCCGCGCACGTCTCGCACGGCGCGGCGTCGGGTTCGTCCCACGCCGCGTGGCCCACCGGCGGCAGGAACCACGTCGGCCAGTGGACGTCGCCGAACGCCCAGTGCCCGACCCAGCCCACCAGCGCGGCAAAAACAGAAGACCCAGCCAAGCCCTGGTCCATGGGGCGCCAGGCGGCGCTCGGGCGTTGGAGCCAAAACGGCTATGGACCAACCCCTCCCGCACATGGAAAGACAGACGCTGAAAGCGCACACACACACATATATATATACATATGTATACCTTACACGTATGGATAGAATGTGTATATATACACATAGAACACACATATATAATATGTTTATACACACATAATATAATGTGTATACAGCACGTATATATAGTGTGCATACACATACGTACATATATATGTATGTATATATATATATATACATACATATACATATATAAATATACACATACATACATACATACATACATACATACATACATACATACATACATACATACATACATACACACATATGCATTATGCACATTATACGAGAACCACGCGCGCGTTTCGCGCGCTTAGGTTTTAGCGCAGCCCAAGTCAACTTACTGGACTGGATGAGGATGGACATCATCCCGCAAAGATCACAATTTGGGAACGTACTCCCTAATGGGCGCTCCAGGAGTCGTTGAATGAGCAGGCCCTAAAAGATCCTGCCGCCCTGAGCAGATACACCGAGCAGCTGCCCGAAGGTAACCTTTGGGAGGCTTCGGGAGTTTCGTGGCCTGTGGACCGCCTTTTGCGGTCTTGGAGATCTTCCGGACGTCCAGAGGGCCCCTGTGACTATCTCGGAGGTGTTTGGGAGGTCCCTTGGAAACCCTGGGCGCCAATGATATGGAGCAGCTCAAACTGCCCAAGGGCTGCCAAGTTCAGTCGAAGCCGCATCGGGCGCTGCATTGGGAATGCCTTGGGTCGAACTGTGCCTTGCTGGGAATCGTCAAGATGTTGCACGACATACTCGAACTCTGTCCGTTCTGCCAAACCCTCGATGGCTCCTCTACCCCGCTGCTGCTGCTGTGGGGAAGGGAAGCCGCCTTTATTGCTCGAGCCCAAGCGCCGGCGCTGCATACACGCATGTTAGTCACTTGCAACATCCTAGAATCCCAGGGCAAGTCCTCCAGGAAATCTCAGAAATCGCACACGACATACTGTACCAGACGCGGCTCACACTTCTAATGGAGGCGACGCCCAGCACGACTTCGCGCCAGAGGTGTGCATGCAGGGCGACTCCCCCTGTCTTCTGGAAGGCGACCAGGAAGGCCCCAGGAAGGAGCGCAAGGCAGCCACGTGGAGGACCCAGGGCAGCCCATGGGGGGACGCCTGAGAACTCCTAACAGCCTGGGGAAACCATGCTGGGAGGGGAAGCACACACGCACACACACACACACACACACACACACACACGCACGCACGCACGCACGCACGCACGCACGCACGCACGCACGCACGCACGCACGCACGCACGCACGCACGCACGCACGCACGCACGCACGCACGCACGCACGCACGCACACACACGCGCACACACACACACACCTTCTTCCCCTTCGGAGAGAAACATTTGCCTCTCCCCGTGCCCACTCTCCTTGGGTCTGGAAGGATGGGCGCAGCGATGAGGTAGCGCGTCCCAGATGGCTCAAGATACCCCAATAGGGCCTCGGATAGCCCGAGATGGCTGGTACATTTAGTTCGCAATATGCCTCGAGCAAGCCCCTAAGAGCGCCCCAAGACGGTTCAAAGTGGCCACGCGTGAGCCTGCCAAAGGCCCCCCCCCGAGAGGCCCAGTCCTTCTCGCCGTCTCGCGTCTGGTCTCGTGAGGCCTCTAGATGGTTCGAAGATGGCCCAAGAGAGCCCCAAACGGTGCCCAAGACGGCCTCCAACGAACCCCGAGAGGGCCCCAACAAGCAAATTGTCGGCCTTTGATGGGGAGTGGAACCGTCATTGAGAACCCCCGTTCCTTGATCAACGGCCTCCAGGATGGCCTCAAGCGCGCCCCCACGATGGCTCCAAGAGGTTTCCCGAGCGTGACTGCATGCTGCTACAAATCCCTGATCAGGCCGGTTCGCCTGGTGATTCTTTTTGGATGGGCTGGTGGGGATACGCTAAGCGCAAGGCATTTCAGTGCTGCTGGTTTGTCGCCATCTCCGATGTCAGTAAAGCCATCTGCGGCCCCTGGACCGCCACAGGACTTGGCGTGGGAGAACCGACGCTGAGGCTGAGGTGGACAGCTCTGGGGGCTTGTACCTTTTCCACATCACAGAAATCATCAACAAAAACTTGCAGCAAAAGGCATGATCTCTGCGGGCCGAACATGGACAGCGAAAGCTAACCGCCCGATCCCTGCTGAACGTGCTCATCCTGAGCATGGGAAATCACTCGAGGCTTGCATCAAACGGGGAAGTGCCGAACGCAAGCTGCCGTATGCATCGACGCCTGTGTGTGGTGTGTGGTCATCTTCTCCCAGCAGCCCTCCGATGGCGAACCCAGCACGATGGAGGTGCTTGATGTAGAAATTGAGGTACTGAGTGCCCTGCTGTGTGTGCCCACGGGCAATCTTCATTTCTAGCACCCCGAATTTTGTCCAGCCCATCCCTTCACTCTGAACTTGGAAACGAAGCCCGCCGGTCTGCCTCGCCTCCGCCCAAGCCCCTGTAATATTCACTTCTTGGAAGTACATGTCTGAGCAGTGCCCCCCCAGTTGTTGTGCCAAGGCCTCTACGTTAAGCAGCGTCTTCTCGGCAGGCTCTCCCTGTGGAATCTGTATCAAGACGTGCTTGCCAGGCTGCATCAAGTCGAACCGCTCACCAAAGATGTTCTGCAAGTGCGGATCGCCAGTAGCAGCCACAGCTCCGCCGGCTCCAGCCGCGCCCATCGCCGGGGGAGCGAAACCGGCAGGAAATGTAGGATGCGGCGTCGGCCAACCTGGAGGGTATGTCGGGCTCGGCGTCGGGCTGGGCGTCGGGAAGGCCGTCGGGAAGGCCGTCGGGTAAGCAGTCGGGAAGGCCGTCGGGAAGGCCGTCGGGAAAGCCGTCGGGTAAGTAGTCGGGAAGGCCGTCGGGAAGGCCGTCGGGTAGGGAGTCGGGTAGGGCGTCGGGAAAGCCGTCGGGTAAGGCGTCGGGTAGGGCGTCGGGTTGGGCGTCGGGTCTGGCGTCGGGTTGGGCGTCGGGTTGGGCGTCGGGTTGGGCGTCGGGTTGGGCGTCGGGTTGGGCGTCGGGTTGGGCGTCGGGTTGGGCGTCGGGTTGGGCGTCGGGTTGGGTGTCGGGTTAGGCGTCGCCGCCGTGTACTCAATGTTGATCTCCAACCTGGAAGTACAATAAGTGCTCACAGAATAACAAGGACTAATGGAGTTGCTACCCCAATTCCAGTTCGGGATGCCACTCGGGTAAGTTGCGCTCGAGGCGGTGCACGCGATGCAAACGCCGCAAGCACAATTCGTCGGCGATCCACAATATCCTGAGGCGGTCGTGCCTGCCAAAACCATTGAGAGAGTCCCAGCACTGCACTTAGCGCCCCGTATGCCGTTACAGTCCAACTGGTGACCGTGCCCAGGTTAACGCCACCGAAGTTCACATTAGCCCATGCCACATCGTAACCTGCGCCGTTTTGGCCGAGGCAGTTGTACCCTGATCTGCCACAAAGCGAACAGTGGCCCGAGGTACCATACACGGTGTGTGGGTTTTGCGCCTGGCGTGATTGTTCTGTGCTGTTCTCGTCGAATTCTACCACAACTTTCACCTGGCCCACACCGTCGTCCGTTTCGTGGACGACGACGGGGGGCATTGGTGCAGGTTCACTCTGCACGACATCAGGGTCCTCCTTCCTGAGATGCTGCTGCATCAAATGAACGTCGACGTGGCGGCGCTCAAGCGAGCCGAGGGGGCCTGATTCTGCTGCCATAGTAGACGCAACACTGATGAGCCCCATATAGAAATACATCATGAGATCCATTGCCACTTGTACGGAGTGTACCGGATGTGCGTATGCCTGCAAAAGTGGTGAATCACTCTTGAGACTACTACGGAAGGGAGCTCCCGAGGCTCGTAGTCGAAATCGAACTTTGTCGGGCGTCTGGGATTGGAAGGGGGAGATCAAACAAGGACGCAATCAAGCAAGGCCCGCATCAATAACACGCTTTCGCGTTGCGGCGCTTGTTGGAACCGCGTGGTCGCCCTGAATCCCGAAATCGCAATCTTCAAACTTGGAGGCCGCAAGGAAGATCCGTGTTTCTCCGCGGTGGAACCTGTTGGAAGCAGAATGTGGGGTCCGTACTCGGGACCTCTTGGAACCGCTGTTTCGAGACCTCCGTGGCAGCCTTGAGGGCCTTTAGGAGCCATTGGCCTCTGAGCCGCCGGTGGGTCTTTTGACGCTGTTTTGGGACCGTCTCGGGCCCATCTTGGGGTCATTGTGGGCCGTACTGAGCCGCGCTGAGGGCGTTCGTGGGCCTCTCTTTTTGGAGCGTCTCCTCTTGAGCCCTCTACGGGCCTCATTCCTTCTCAGTGGTCATTCAAACATGCCCGGTGAGTCTTGCAGCGTGGAAGCCCTCCTGGGACTGCCAAGAGACAGACCCCCAAGACACCCCGAGAAAACTCCACGAAACTTTTGGACAAACATCCGAAGAGACTTCGAGAGGCATGCAAGAGGCTTCTGCCCTTTCTGTTCGCCCTCCACCTCCTCCTCCTCCTCCTCCTCCTCCTCCTCCATCGTCCTCCTCCTCCCCCTCCTCCTCTGCATTGTCCTCATCCGCCCGTTCCTCCTCCTCCATCGTCCTCCTCCTCCTCCGCCTCCTCCTCCTCCTCCTCCGATTCCTCCTCCGTCCTCCCGCCTCTTGGAGTAGGACGTCTTACCCAGCCCATTATCCCACCAGCCTTTTGGGCGACAGGTGGCCTAATGGTGATTTGTTTCCCTTCCAAAACCCCTCCTCTCCCCTGCCGGGAAAGGAGCCCTCCCCCTCCCCTCCGTGAGTTTTTTGTTTTTTTCGAAGATTTCGCGAGGTGTCGGAAGCTCCTTTTTCGGTCACTGGGAGGGCCAATTTTGACACCCTTCACTAGGATCGTGGCCCTCGAGGAAGGCACGCACATCGAGGACCCCCCCTCTTTTGACCGATCGCCTTCAAGATGGGCCGAAGAGTTTGAAGGGGGCCAGTAGGCCCGTCCAGAAGCTACGCCTTAGGCGAAGCACAGTTCCTGCTCTGTTGTATAGTAGTAACGATAGTATCGATAGTCCCAGTCGTCGAAGGTCGTCGCGGGAGCGACGGGCCATCTCAAGCGAAGAATGTTTTCGGTTTCGATGGCGAATCGTATGCCTCGCAATGAGGCGCGATCATATGTTGGCGGCCGGCCGCTTGAATACAAACGGCCGCGGGCAAACGCTCGGGGGGGAGGAAAACGAGGCGTGAGTCCGCCGCCCCTATACAGCAAACGCTATGTACAACAAGGCAGCAAAAGGCGGGTCCAAAAGGAAGGTGGGCCCGCACGCAAGTTACCTTGCAAGTACATTGCTGTGCACGCGATTGCTCCTCAGGCGGCCTCAGACGAAGTTGTCTGGCCAGTCCGATAAGGACCATGAAGCTTTAAGTCATGCTTGAAGGATCGCGTGCCTCCCGTGACCTGTAGGAGCATATATCTATCGATGCTCCTTTTTGTGTGGCCGTCCGCGGTCATATCGCGAGTGTCGCACCACTGAATGCTATGCACAATTCCTCGCTCCATCTTTGTCGTATCCAACTGATGCGCCCCAAAAGAGTACACGCCGTCGGTTTCTACAGGTGTTTGCTTGACAAGCAGTTGCACATATATTCGGCATCTATGGTCAAGACGACCTTGATGCTCAGGCCACCCAACTCCAGCATATCTGTCCACTGAGTGGGTGTCAGTGAACCTGCATGGAGCGCGTGCAGAGTCACGGTCGTGGATAGCAGTCCTCCAGGTTGTAGACTGCTGCAAGTGTTTCTGCTGAGTAGCTTGAGCGGACCTGCGAGCGGTGAGACTTGCAGTGCGCATCGATAAAATTGACGACGGGCTTACTGGATGGCGCGTTTACGCGCCGTAGCAGGTTTGCCCCGCGAATGCCGTAGCCTCTGACCTCGTCAGCGGCGTCTCCACTCAGGCGTCGATAGCCGGAGTCGCTGTGCAGGTCAACTTCGACCGCTGGAGTCATCGGTTGATAGATGATCTTCTTAGGGCAGGCCTGCAGCTTTCTGGTAATCGCATTAAGTCGTCGCACTTGTACGTTGGTCGTTTCTTGGACACGTTGTAGAGAGACCACATATGCCATCAACCACACTTGTGCGATTAAGGCGTAAGCCAACGCGCCTCTAAGACTGACGAACATGTCAGCAACCATCTTGGATGCTTTGGCGTCAGCACCTGCGCCTGTGAGTTCAGGAAGTTCTATAGGACGGAGCTGTTTGATGTATTCATCTTGGTCCAATGTAGCATTGCCATCCCCATCTTGTGTGACGCACTTGTGCGCACCTCGCATCGCAAGTGGTATATGTATGTTTGTTAGGTTTTGCACTTGCTGCAAGTGTCCTCGACGCACTTGACGCACTTGTCAATGGTGACTTCAGTGCCGGCCATGTTAATATCATCAACGTGTTTGGCTGTGAGCAGATTGCTGCTCGCCTCGAACTCCTCGTCGTGGGACGTGGGTATGAGGCCACAGCCTCTCGTGGTCCTTCTGAGCTTCAGTGAGGAAGCTCGGGGTGCACCCTTGGTGCCGGTGCCTGGCTCGAGGCATTGCAGGCAATGCTTCGACTCGTCGTAGTGCTCGAATCGTGGAAGGGATCGAAGCACCGTTGCCGATCCAAGCGGCCAGGTAAAGCACGCTACGCGTTCCTTCTCACCAGTTTGCCTCAGCAAGTTCCTGGCAGGTTAACCCTTTCAGGAAAGCCATGATGATGTCGAGGGAAGCAATGATCCATTGCTTCTTGCACGCTGCCGTTAATCTCTGGCTTGGCCGCCGCGCCGTTGCCGAGAAGGTTTCCACGTCGAAAACCTCGAGATCCATGGGGCCCCGAAGTACAGGGCGTAGTCTGATGGTACGTGCCATCTCGCCATTTTCGTCCTTCGCGAACTTCCACTTATATACGTACCTCGAAGTCGTGATGTTTGACGCATTAGATATATCTTGCATCTTGAAACACTTGTTGCCAAAATGTCTTTAGTTCAGCACGTGAGCTGTTGATGCGCTCTCAAAATTCGCCTGTATGTCGGGCTTCGCAAGAAGGTCGTCTTCCTTGACAACCGCAGATCGTTTTGCTGCGGCGGTGACATATGCTCGCACGGTGGCTACACGGTCGACATCGAATATCCTATGCTGTTCTCCGAATAGGACTGCCTTTGACATTTCTGCAGCGAAGCAAAGTTCTACATATTGACCATTTCGTCTGAATACAATCCGTAACTGTGGTCTTCTACCGTAGAGCATAGCGGGACATGATACGTCGACTCGATACGTCGGGGTCGCGTGGGTAACCCCACTTGGGCAGGCGCCCCCGCTGATCTTCAGCGATAGTGACCAGCGCACTGTTATCGTGATCATGAGCGTGTGTACAATGTAAAGGTAATCGAATGGAATTGCCTCCAATAGTTCCCTTTCTTCATGTAATTCTGCGTGCCACACCTCCATAATCTGTGCCTCAAGGTCCGCTTCTGATCCCTCATAGATCGTAGGTAGTCGTCCGTCCTCCTGTGGTGGTTCGGCTTCTGGGGCCTCTCTGGCGTCTTCGTTTTGCCTCGGTATGTCCGCCAGTTCCTAAAACTGTGTCACATCTTGGTCGAACGCCGCTTGAGGTTTAGCGGGCCCTAGGCACTGAACGATCCTCGAATATGCTGGTCCATTTATGTCATGGATATTCAGGGCCGTGCCACCTGGATTTACATCGTTGACATGATGGACCAATGCGCAACTATCAGCATAAGCCACCGAAGGCAGCTTATGAATATTCTTATCTAACCTAACAGAACTTGCATTCTCGATGCGGAAGAAGTTTATGATAAGGTATTGTAGCGCCAGATGAGTTTGGGAGATAATCGACTTGCGCTGGTCATCTGAAGCCTTCCCATTTTGGTCGGGACGTAGCCAAAAGTCATAGCAGGTCTCCCCGCAGGTAGACGGGCAGCAAATGTAAACATTGTCCGCAACGAAGCGGTGTAAGAGCCAATCTCTCTGGCATTCACAGCTTCGATGTAAAGTGACTGTCGTGCGTCGCCATATTGGACTTGTACATCGCGATTTCCCACTCGAATGATGACTTGACCCCTGTCGGGATCATTCCGCGCAACTGGGAACGGGCCATTCCAGCCTCCCCAGCCGTCCTTCGTAATTGTGGGGCGATGATAGTCAGCCAAATCTCCTTCATCGTAGGAATGATGACCGGTGACAGTCGTCTTAGTACGTAGTGCACGATTTGTCTTGGCTACTGCAGTAGCCTGTGTGATAGCTTCAGTGCGTACCCTGCGTATCACCTGTTCTCGAGAATGGTCAGACGTCTCTGTTGGCTGTTCATGATGCAGAACAGGCATGTCAGGAAGCATTGCCAGGTGCCGCCCAAACAGAACACTATATGGATATACATCATTGTAAACGGTGAATGCGTTGGCGGCGAACAGGGCTTTGTGCAGTAGCCCTGTGAACGCAAGAGGTATGTCGGTATGTCCAGCCTTGAGTTCAGTTCCATGACATGAAGTAGATGGCGTAATCTGGTACTTCTGGCTTCAATTGTCGCAGCGTGTTGTCCACGCGCGCGTATCCTTAGCTCGGTGCCTGTTGCCTTGAGGACCGCCTTTGCAGTGTCGTTATTGAACGCACCCTCCCCATCATAGTAGAGTACCTTAGCAGGTCCGAACTGCATCCACCACTTATGATACGCATCTAAGATATTGGTTATTGTTTTATCTGGTATTTCCACTCCATCAGCATATCGAATACAACGATCAAATATGTGAAATATCCGATGTTCCTGTTTGTATAACATAAGGTCGCATTCGACTTCTCCGCTGAACTTGCCAGGTAGTGCAGTAGATGGCATAACGGTATGCCCTGGCTTACCCCGAGCCCTACACTCCCGACATGTGTCGCAGACGCCTTTGATCAGGTTGAGAGGGGGCCCGGAACGAGCGTGAAGGGAACCATCTATTACGACGCCGACCGACCGACCGACCGACGACACGCGGCGACAACCGACCGACAAACGGACCGACGACAATAAGCCGACCGACAAGCCGACGGATCGACTACAACCGACCGACGACCGACGGCGAAAACGACGACGACAGACTGACGCGACCGACGACCGACGACGACGACGGACCAACCGACCGACCGAAGACCGACGACGACCGATCAACCGAATAACCGACCGACGGACGGATTGACCGAGACGCGCCCCCAAAATGGATCGGTGCAACCAGCTTGTGTTTTTCCGAAGCAGGAAATTAGATTTCCAAGTTTGTCGGTTTTTCTTTGTTCAGATGTTGCTGCGTCGCCGACCCGCTCCGAGATTGGGCATTCGGCGTGCGGTTCGCGTGCAATCTCGCTTCGACGCGTCATTCGAGCGGCGTCGCCCCCGTTCTGCTTCCGCCTCGTCTCTCTGCTACCATTTTTCTTTGAAGTTCAGAATCGCGTTTTCGGGTATCGCTTCAGCTCGCGGTGGCCTCTTCGGGGGTCTCGCGCGCGTCGCTGGCCGTCTGGAAGCCGTCGTGGGTGTCGCGGGCCGATCATTCGACGACTCGGAGCCCGCTTGGACCGTCTCGGGCGCCTCTCGGGGCCCTTTTGGGTCGCTTTGGGGCGCCTGAAAGCCGCGGCTGGGGAAAGAACCATCTCTGGCCCGACCTGGCCTGGGCCGCCCCGCGCGCGCGAAGTAGAAATGCTGCGAGGCAGTCGCCGGAGATCTTCGCGCGCCCCTGGCCCGTTGGGCCGGCGAGTTTCCCCCGAGAAGCATGTCCAGTGCGCTATGGGGCGCGCGACGAACGGGCGGGCCAATTTCGACGACTCCTTCTCTCCTCCGCTCCTGCTGGCCTTCCTGCTGCTGCTGCCGCTCCCTCCTCTTTCTGGGCTCCCTTCTGGCTCCTTCTCGCCGCCCTCTGGCCTCCTTTTGGCGCCTTTCTGACCGCGAGGGTGGCAGCGGGGGGGATTTTGAGGATGCGGGGCGAGGGGGTTAGCTGAGGGCGCGCAGGATTAGGGTAAAAATGAACATGGAAAATGGGGGCGGCGATAGCCATGGCGAGGGCAAGGGCGAAGGGGATGAGGAAGACGAGGTTGAGGGCGATAAGCATGGGGGGCGAGGGGGGCGAGGGCGCGGATGGGAAGGGCGAGGGCGATGACGAGGGCGACGCGAAGCACGATGGGGATGATAATTCTGCGAGGGCCGAACAGGCGGAGAGCCGCGACGATGAGGCCGCGGGGCGCGAGGAAGATGGAGGGCGAGGGGGGCGATCTGGATGCGCGTGTCGAGGATGAGCCCGCGCGGATCGTGAGCGCGCGGGCTCATCCTTGGGCGCGGCCCACAAGCGCGCGGCCCTGGCGGGGGTGCGACGGCCTTCGTTTCAGGCGGCAGGTAGAGCGATCCCCGCCCCCGCCCACCTATGCCCCGCCTGGTCCGAACTGGCACTGCCTAAATTATCCACCTAACTGTAGATATGATAGAACGCTCGCATCTGCCATCCGTGCTGCTCAAGAGAACGAGAGCATGTCGGCGCGAGCTCTATCGCTAGAGCGCGGTTGGGACCCGACGTTGGTTCCCCGGCTAGCAGAGCCGGGTTGCCCCGCGTGAGGGCTTCAGCTCATTGCGAGCCGACGTCCGACCGCTGCTGAGCCTCCTGGCTGGAAGGGGGCAGCGGCCGGCGACGCGTCCTCTGGGCCCGTCTCCGACTCGTCGGCGCGGGCGCGCAACCGAACGCTAGAATCGGGTGCGCCGCCCGCGGCTTGCGCAGCCACCCCGAAGTCGTCGATGACCATCGCGAGGTGTTCACTCGGAGCCTCGCGCAGTGACTGTGCTCGCGGGCCACTGGATCTGCGCGTCGCCGCCGCCGGGCAAAATCAGCCATCGTTGGCCCGCGCCCAGGATCGCGCCCAGGAGCCCTGCGCTTCGCAGGCCGAGCAGGCCCGGCAGCCGCTGCGCGATCTTCTGACAGCGGGCGCTTTATAGCTGTCGGTAAAATATTTGCCCTGTTCATCCGCGACGGAAATGGGGGTGCTCGCCTGATGGGTGCACTCTTGGGTTCCGTTGCCCACGAGGAGCTGCTGCGGCTGGCGCCTTACCTCCGCGGCTCGCCCTGGGCCTGCGACGACGCCGGGGTCGCCCAGCGGTGGCAGCGCGCAACTGAAAGGCGCCTGAGTAGCGCACTCGTTTGCTGGGCCAGTGGCTGGCCACCAGGGTAGCGCATCGGCCCCGCCGCCATGTGGCGAGCCGAGCCTTGAGGCGACGGCCGCCCCTGGGTGGGCGCAGGAGTGCTGACAGCATCTCGCCGATCAGCGCGCCTCGCGGCGCAATTGAGACGCCGCTGGCGCCTGGGGGCGCGCCCTGAACGAGCACTTGACGGGGCGCGGTGTCGATCTGGATGTGCGCGAGCTCGCGCGTCGCCAGATATTGCCTACATGTTCGGCATTGTGAGAATGGTGCTCGGGCCTGGTCGCCATGGAGTGCGCCTGCAACTGCTCGCATCCGGGCGTCGTCGCAGCTAAGCGGCCCAGGCGTCGGCGCACCTCTGCTGGAGGCGATGGCCACGATGGAGAATGACAGCAATATCCAAATTGACGTAGCGGTCCAAACAGATGCCGAGCATCTCATCGGCGTCGCCTCCAACTCCGGTGAGTCCTGTCTCTGCGCGGAGGTCCGACGGTCGCGGCAGCGGCGCGATGGTGGGGGGTCCAGCCGCAACCATATCGATCATCTGTTGGGCGCGCTTAAGGCGGCGATCACGCTGTTGTTCCGTCTGAAAGTCGCAGTCGGCCTCTAATCTGGCCACGGTGGAAGACGGCCGGATAGACATTTCAGGAGCCAGGTCGCGTGCGACGTGCGACCTGATGGCCGCGGTCGGCACTTCAACTGGGCGCTCGTATCCGCGGCGCATTCTGCCTGGCAGGGCAGCTTGTGCTAGCTGACCCCGTCGTAGGTGCGCGAGTTGGCCGAAACCGCCGACGCGGGAAGTGGCGGCTCGCAAATCGCTGGGAGCCGCGAGCTGACCCAGCGGAAAGACGGCGTCAGCTACGCTGCGCTGATGGTCGATGAGGCCCATCTCGCGGGGGCCCCGCAGAGCTGCAGCGTCCTCCGCGGTGCGTTGCTGGAGGGGCGAACTCCGGCGGCGCCGGGGAACGGCGGCAACGCTGAAAGTTGGGGTGGTCCTGAAGTTGGCGTTGCTACGCTGAACATCTGCGGCGGCGGCAAGACGCCAGGCGCGTCGGGCGCGCGCGTGGCTATGGGCCGCGGTGGGCGAGGCTGCTGACGACGAGCCGTGGACTGATCCAGGCATCTGGCAGGCGCCGTCGGCGGATGGCTGCGCCGGCGTAGCGTTGCGGCTCGGCCACGGCTGAGGTGGGCCCCAGTGACTACGAGGGCAACTCCCGACACCCCGGCAACAAGGACGGAGTCCAGGGTGCCCGTCTATGGGTCCGGAATCCGCGCAACCTCCGAGGCGGCCGCCGCCGCCGCTGCCCCGTGGCGACAACGCGGTGCCCCGAGAGCACTCGGCGCGGTAGTGGTACTCGCTCCGGCCGTCATCGCGGATGCCACGCGCCATGGCGGCCCCGCCGTAGCCCCGCGGATTGCGGCGTCTGCCTTTTCCTGTGCGCGGCGGGCGTCTTCCTTTCCATTTCACCAGAGAAGACCATATCTATTTGGGTATCTGTGAGCTCCATATGGAATGCGTGCTTCTGGGGGTCCTTGCCTTTGCCTTCTCTGGAAAAGATGCCGCTGTTCTTCTACTTGGATAAAGCTGCACACCTTGCGAGTAGGACGCGGCGTGAGTCTGCGCCGCTGTCGTTCAGCAGGTATTCATCTGGCGGAACAACTGAGCATCTATCTGGGCAGGACTGGGACCCTGGAGCTGGGAGGGCTTGGTAATTGACCTCTCCGCCTAGCTCCGCGCTCGTGGCAGGGGAGGCCCCGCTGTCGCAGTCGGCCCCGCGCGCGGGCGCCCGCGCGGCGGCGGGGCGCGTTTCCCGCGGCGGCGCGGCGCGCGCGTCGGTGCACCTCCTGTTCCAGGAAGCTCGGCGGCGATGGCAGCCCGATGGTCGAGACCTTGAGCGCGCCAGGGGCCAAGTGCATCGCTGCTATTGTCATTGGTCGTGCCCGCGAATCCTCCGAGTGATGGAGGCGCACGAAGGGCGCTGGCGATGTTTTTTGGTGCGCGCTCCACAAGGTGACCCACGCACATGAGCATAGTCGTGAGTCTGTTGAACTCGGCCTCATGGCTGGACCAGCACCATGAGTTGGCAAGCTGTGACAGGGGCCGCACGGCGAAGCAGCCAGTTGTAGGCTTCCCGCAACATCGCAGCTCCACCGTTGCCGTTGTGCGTAGCTCGGAACCGCAGAGTGAGAGCCCGCGAGAGCAGCGCGTCGGTGGGTTCGTTGCGTGGCTTCGAGAATCCGAAGAGTTCGCGGGTTGCCTGGAGGCGCGACTCCTCGCCTAGTGGGCCGAACTGCGTGGCGAGGTTCGCGATGAGGTGGGTCGCGGCATCCTCCTGCTGGCCGTTAGCCATGCCTCCCTCCGCATCTCCGCGAAGTTCAAGGAGCGCGCGAGCTCGCGAGCGGCCGCGCTGAGGTTGAGGGTGACGGCAGCGCAATGTTGAGCGCTGTGCATGTTGGCGGCTAGCACGCTAAAAGCGAGCAAATCCTGCACCCAGATGAGGAAAGAATGCACGGACTCACGCTCGGGTCACCATGGAGACGGCCGGCGGGATGCGATGGCACCGCGGCCGCCGCCGCCCTGTGAGCCGGCTGCGCCAGTCATCGTGCCGGTGAGCCAGAAGAGGACGGCCACGAAGAACGCCAGGATGCTGGCCCAGAACGGATATCCTCATCGTTGAGACTTCGCCACGACGATGGCTGCGTAGGCGCCTTGGGGCTCGGGCCTGCGCAGGGGCGAACGCCATGTCGAAGTGCGGGGCAGCCATCATGATGCCACTGTCAGCCCGGGTCAAAGCCGAAGTCGGTGAAACTGGCACATTGACTTGCGGCGTTCCACTCGGATGGTGCGATGTGCTCACAAAGACAGCCAGCACTATCGCACACGTACCTACGCACGGCGCTAAGTCAGGATGGAGCCGTGCAAGTCCCGGGGGGCTGCATCTCTCCCGCGCGCAAGGGGGCACTGCTGTCCGCGCGAGGCAGTTTGAAGGCAGATGTCAAATCAAATTGCGCGGCGCGCTTGCCTCGGCAAGCAATCTGCCGCGACGCCAGGAGCTGCTCTGACGGCGCTTCCCGCGTCGCAGTGCACTGGCCCCCTCGGCGAGGCAATGAGAAGTTTTTCGGTGGGCACTGGTAGATGGGATGGGGATTCTGCGCCACGCCCGCGCAGGAAATAATATACAGATCCGGGGCGGGGTCAACGAAGTCGAAATAATGAACATTCGGTTGGCGAAGGAGAGCAGGCAAGGGTTCAGCGGGAGAGCCGATGGGAAATATGCAGATCCTGCAATGGGCCCAGAGAGAACACATAACAATACGGTGAGAAGCCCCGGAAAGCAAAACCAACATGCTTTGAGGAAGCGAGAATGCACGCGCCAGCGACCAGAGACGGGGCGCGGGGGGGGGCGGGGTGCGAGCGGCGGCCCCCGGGCCCCTTGCCCCGCGCTTGCGAAGCGGGCTCGCTGGCCGCCGCAATGGCCCTGGGCCGCCTGCGCAATGGATGAAGGACTTGGCGGGCCGCCGCGCGCGCTGCTGCACTGGCCGAGGCCGCGCGGGGGAGAGAACCAATGCGTGAGGGGGCGGGGGGCCGCGCGCGCGACGGCCTTGGCCGATTCGGCGCGTCGAAATAAAATGCGCGACGCGCCGAGGCAGCCGCGGGCTCGGAAGCCTCCGCCCACCGCGCGCTGGGAATAACGCATTTGCGCGGAGTGTGGGGGGGGGCTGCCCAATTCTGAGCGACAAGAGACAGCGCGCGGCGGGCCGGGAACGCCTCGCGCGGGGCGGCTCAAGCGAATCGCGGAGGGAACGACGCCGCGCGCGAGGGGCCTGGGCTGCCGCCATGGCGGCCCTTGCCCATGCGAACAGGACGCGGCAACGCGCGCGGGGGGCCAGGGAAGCCGCTCGCGCGGCGGCCTGGGCAACTCCGGCCAAAGCAAACTAGATGGCGAAGGGGCGAGGCCGACGCGCCCAATGCGCGGGGGGCGGTGTCGCCGCGGCGGCGGCCAGCGAGCGCGCGGCAACGCTGGCCCGGTCTGCGCGGGGAACACAACGCGCGCAGTGGCAGGGCCGCGGTGCGCGACGATGCTGGCCACTTCTGAAGGAGAGCACGCCGCGCGCGCGGTGACTCCGCCGCCGCGCCCACAGCGGCCTTGCCCAATTCTGCGAGCTGAAACGTAGCGCGCGATGGGCAGGCCGCCGCGCTCCCGGCCCCCCTGCTCATTTGAATGCATGGAGGAACCATGCGGCAGAGAGGCGGCCGCCGCGCGCGCGGCGCCCCTGGCCAATCGCGCGCAACAGGACACCGCGCTCGCAGGAGCCTCGCCGCCGCTCGCAATGGGGCAGGGCGGGGGGGAGAGAAGAGGGGCAAGGCAGCCGCTCGCGCGGCGGCCCTGGCCCATTCTGAACGGGCCAGCGCTATGCGCGAGGGGGCGGAGAAGGTATCGCGGGGCCGGCGGACCTGCTCTTTCCCGAATGGAACGCCCGAGCGCGCGAACGGGCATAGCCGCCGCCCGCGCGACAGCCCCAGCCACTATTAGGTTTAAAAGCGCGGCAGCGCGTCAGAAAGCTGCGCCGCCGCGCTCGCGGTGGCTCTTGCCAGTTCTGCACGGCAGTGCAATCCAATGCGCGCAGGGGCGGGGCCGCCGCTCGCGTGGCGGGCCTGGTCCGTGCGGCGCTGAAAAACATCGCGGGCGCGCGGCGCCCGTGGCCAATCCTGAATGACAATGAACAACAACGTCCGCAGGGGCGCAGATCTGCCGCGCGCGCGTCGGCCCCGGCCCAATCAGCTTGAAAAGAACGCCACGCGCGCGGGCGCGAGGCCACCGCGCGTGCAGCGACCATGGCCACCTCGGCTCAGGAGAACACAGCTCCCGAGTCAATGGGCCAGCTCTGCATGGGCACGGTCACGGGGGCGTCATGTCCGAGCAGGCACGGCGGCCGCGCGCGTCGGCCCTGGCGCGCCCTGCGCGGTGCAGCGCGCGCGGCGGCCCCGGCCCTGTCTGCGCGAACAAACTGGCACCAGGGGGCGGGGCCGCAGCGCGCGAGGGGGCAGGGCGCGGCTCGGAGCGGGGGGCGTCCTGCAAGTGAGCAGCACCATGCGCGAGGGGGCAGGAACGCGGCGCGCGGCGACAGCTGCAGCATCATATCATGTTGAACACAAACAGCGCAAACGCCATGCGCGAAGCCGCGGGACCGCCGAGCGCGCGGCACCCCCTCGGCCATCTTGAATAAGGAAATTCCCCGCGCGCATGGCCACGCGCGAGGCGGCCCCGTCGTCATTCTGACCACGAAGAAAAAACCGCGCGCGACGGCAGAAGCTACTGCGCCCGCGGCTGCCATTGCGCGAAACGCGGGGATCTCTGCTGCGCGCGGCGGCCCTGGTCACATATGAACCGACGAGCGCTCCCAGGGGGGGGGGACAGGGCCGCTGCGCGCGCGGCGGCCTTGACCGACTCTGCGCATGCAATGCCGTGCGCGGGGGGAAGGGGCGGCGAGGGCCGCCGCGCGCGCGGCACCCTTGGCCTGGCCCCACTGGAGAGCAGCGGGGCGCGGGGCAGGGCCACCGCGCGCAGTGCCGCCCTGGCCCAGGCTCCGCCCGGAGGAAGAATCGCGCGCGGGGGCAGGGCCGCCGCTCGCGCGGCTACCTTGGTCCATTCTGCATTGAATCGCAGTGCGCGGCTGGAGGCAGGGCGGCCGCCCCTGCGGCGGCCCCGGCGCCACTCAGCGCGGCGCGCGAGAGGGGCACCGCCGCGCCTCGCATCGGCCCTGTCCCACTCTACTGGAAGGGCGCCGCGCGTGAGGCGCAGAACCGGCGCGCGCGCGGCCGCTCAGGCTCATCCTGCGTCGGAAGACGCTGAGCGGTAGTGGCCTCATAAGGAGCCCCACCTAAGGCCTCAGTGGCAAAGTTCCCACGCGTCCCCGCCACGCATTTCGGCGCGCCCCCCGCGCGCTTCGCGGCCCCATTGGGAGCGCAACCGAAGACGATATCCACAATTGCGGCGCTCGCATCTGCGAATGGCTGGGCCCTTCGCCAAGCGAACTTTTCCTGCGAGCGGCAGCGGCCTGACCCCGCGGGCCCCCAGAAGTGCCCCCGCAAACGTCGCCGCTGATCTCCGAGGGAGCCACTGGCGCACGCGCGCGCAGCCGTCCAGCGGCGCCCCAAAAACGCCCCGACCACCACCCCAGGCCCTGCACGCAGCCCGCTGCGGCGGTCGCCCGACGCCGCAAAGTCCAGGCCCGCGCGGCGGTCGCGCCCCGCCCGAGAGATCCCCGCCAGGGAGGGCACTCCACCCTGCAGGCGCCCCCCGCGGCATGCATCTCGCCGTCGAGCTCAAAGCGGAGGCGGGCACCATGCTCTGCGCGACACCCCCCCCGCGACGGGCGACCCATTCGACGCGCGAGCCGAAGGGCGCGCGCCCCGCGCAGCAAAGCATCTCGAGGCAGGCGCACCACCCTGCGAGGCCCCTTCCAGACACGCCACCCACCGCGGACACCGCACACCAGGATGGCACCCCGCACCCCAGCCCCCCCGCAGCTTGCGCGCCCAGACTGCAGTGACCCACCAGAGGTGGCCACCCAAGGTGCAGCCCTCCATCCACTGTGGGCACCCCATTGTACTATGACCCCTGGCGCCTCGGGCATCATCCCGGCTCTGAAGGACCTGGGGTTGTGCGCGGTCTGCCGACCCCCCCCCCGCGCCTCGGCCATCCTCCCGGCCGGCGATTCAGAATGCGTTGCGAGCGAGTGACCTGGGGTAATGCGCGGTCGGGCGCCCCCCCCTGCACCTCGGGCATCCTCCCGGCTCGGATGGACCTGGGGTAAATGTGCGGTCTGCCGCCCACCCCCGCACCTCGGGCATCCTCCCGGCTCGGATGGACCTGGGACAATGCGCGGTCTGCCGGCACCCCCCCCCGCCTCGGCCATCCTCCCGGATCAAACCTGGGGCACTGCGCGGTCTTCCGACCCCCCCGCGCACCTCGACCACCCTTCCGGCTCGGACAGAGCTCGGGCAGCGCGCGGTCTGCCAAGCACCCCGGAGCCTCGGCCATTCTGCCATCTCGGACAATGGCCGAAGCGCCATGTGCGCCCCCCCCGCCTCCCAACCTCCCAGCCCCAATGCAGTGCCCGCTGCGGCCGCGGCGAGCACGGGCCCGAGTCGGAAAGCAACGTGGCGCGCGCTGACGGCCCCAAATGCGACCAGCGCAGCGCAAGATCGCGCCTTCTCCATCACGGACAAACAAAGACACCTGGCGGGCTCGGCGACGCTGCCTCCACGTCGCACATATCGCTACTCCGCGCAGGTCTGCCCCGGACGCAAGCGCGGGCGGCGGGCTGTTGAGTTGGGGATGGGGGCAGGGCGCGCAATGGGCCCGCTCTGCGCTCTAGGTTGATCGCGGTGCGCGCGCGCCGCCGGCCCCGCCGAATGCGGCTTCGCACGGCTGAGAACGCGCGCGAGCCCAATAGCTCCCTGCGCGAACTCGCGCCTGCGAGCTGCAATCCGCAGACATGGCTCGGCCGACGCCGAGACGCGGGCCCCCGCTGACTCTGGGCCAAAAAACTCGCTCGCGCCCCGCGCGAGACAGGTCCGCAGCGCACCGCGCATCTCCCGCGTGCGCGACGCAGAACTAACTGCCGAATGACAATGTTAATTTCCAAACCCAACGGCCGACAACCTAATGTTTCCCTCGTTCTGATGGCATCAACGTGCAATGCGACATTGCGACGCAAATGAGACTTCGCCACTACCCGTCTGCCCGCGCCGCGCAAGGACAAACGGCGCCGAGCGGCCATGCTGGATGCGAGAATTGAGCAGTGAAAACCAAGTGTTTCACCCGCGTTCGCACGGGCCCAACGCAACGGGATGCAGCGCGAGACAGCGCGCTGCTCATTGCACGCGCGCGCCTGCGTGCGCACGGCGGAAGAACCGATGCAGCATGGCCACCCTAGGCTCGATAACTAAATAGGGCCACCTAGTGCCTGACTCGCAATCCGAAGAGGCCCCAACGTGGAATGATGCATTGCGATACAATGCGCGTTCCTCCGTGCTCGCGCGCGCACATGCGCGCGCGCTCTTGCGCGTGCAATGCAAAAGCTGATGCCGGATAGCCATCGTAACTTCGAAAAAAAAGCAAAGACCTAGCGTTTCACTCATACTCTGGGGGCTCAACGCGGAATAATGGAACGAGGCGCAATGCGCTTCCCTCCTTGCTCGCGCGCGCGCGGGGCGGGCGCGCTGGCGCCCGCGCGAGCGCGACGCAAAAACCGAAGCCACATCGCCATCATAAATTCGAATGCGGAATAGTAGTGACAAGCAGTTCCACATGCATGCTGCAGGCCCAGGCGCGCAATCATGCATTGCGGCGCACCTGCGCCGGATAGGCATCTGGATAGGCCCCAGGATGCGAGCGCACGCATGCTGCAGGCCCAGGCGCGAATCATGCATTGGCTCGCATCCTGGGGCCCCAACGTGAGAAAAGGAATCTGCGGCGCAATGACCTGACCTCCTTGCTCGCGCGCGCAATGCAGAAACCGATTAGGGCAACCGGTGCAGAATGGCCATCTTACCTCTGAGAACTGAATGGTGGACAACCAATTGTTTTGCTCGCATTCTGGAAGCCGAAAACGTGGAATCATGCGTTGCGGCCCACTCTGCGTTCCTCGTTGCGCGCGCGTGCGCGCGCGTGCGCGCTGCAAATATCCCATGCGTAATAGCGTTCTAAGTGCAGAAAAAAACTGACTGGTGAAGGCCAATGGTATCACTCGCATTCTGGGGGACTCAACGCGACATGATGCCATGCGTCGCGATGTAGTTCCCCGGTTGATCGCGCGCGCGCACGCGCGCGCGGGCAAAGAAAAAGCCCACGCCGGATAGCAACCTGTTTTTCGAAAACTGAACGGTTGGAACCAATCCTTTCACTCGTGCTCTGAAAGCCTCAACGTGGAATAATGCATTGCGGCGCAATGTATTTCCCTCGTTGCCCGCGCGCGCGTGCGAGCGCGCTTGCAGAATGGCCATTGTAATCTCGAAAACTCAATGCAGCAAATTAAACGTTTCATTCGTATTCTGGAAGCCTCAACGTCGAACCATGCAATGCGGTGCAATGCGTTTTCCTCGTTGCTCTTGCGCGCGCGCACGGGCGCGCACAATGCGAAAACCAATGGGGTAACAGATGCGCAATCGCCATCTTAATTTTAAAGACTGAATGGTGATGACCACTTGCGTCGCCCGTATTCTGGGGGCCTCAACGCGGAATAATGCATTGTGGCACGCTGTGCTTGCCTCGTTGCTCGCGCGCGTGTATCATGCAAACGCTTCCACAACATAGCCATCTGAATCCCGAAAACTCAATGGCGAAAACCAATTTGTTCACTCGTATTCTGGATGCCTCACGTGAAACGATGCATTGCGGCACATGGTATTTTCCTCGTTGCTCGCGCGCGCGCGCGCCCGCGCGTGCGCAATGCAAAAACGAATGCGCAATGGCCATCGTGATCTCGAAAACTCAGGGTGCAAAACAAGTTGTTGCACGCATTTTCTTGGGGCCCCGACGTGGATGTACGCATTGTGGAACATTGGCCTTCCCGGCGCCACAGCATGGGCCGCGCGTCGGCGACTGCTTCCAGGGCGCCGAGCCCCGCGGCCGCCGAAGAGTTGGCCGCGGCAGCCCAAGGGTCGGGCCCCTCCTTGGCCATGCTTGGGCCTAATGCAGCGGGGCGTGACACCGCGCGCGACCGCATTCCAGACAACGCACGGGGCCCGCGGACGCAACGAGAAGAACCTCCGCTCCAATGGGAGCCCGGGGGAGGCGAACATAATTCATAGTAGCTCCTGGGAAACAATGAGACACTGCGAGCTTACATGAATCCCCAGGCTTCGCGTGGAACCAGCGACGGGCAAGTGGAACGAGTGGGCGAGAATGCCGGATGAAGGTGGGACCCACAGGAAGCATTTGTAAACGCGATGAACCATCTGGTGTCGTATAGGCATCGAAACGGGTCTAATGACAGGTGAGGGATTCTATGGGAAGCCCGAAGGCACCATCAGGCGCCGATTGAATACCATCAGAGCTTACTCCATCACACTGATAAGGGGCCCAATGTTGAAACTGCACATGCGGCGCATGAACAGTTCAACGCGTTCGAACATGATGATTCTGGACGCACAAGGCCCGCTGAAATTACTGAAGCCGTTTCCCCACCGCCCCAATATGTGATGCACTGCGCGCCTGCTAGGGGCGCTGGGGTTATGCTCTGTAGGAGCGTTTTGCATTTCCGATCGCCCGTCGAGCCCGCGCAACCGAATCCAGATGCGATCGACGACGGGCCTTTATCTATTGCATCAAAAACGCCCCAAGAAAAAACTGTAACAATCGGATTCCTAACATGCTGTTTTCTCCGTCCGGAAACACGCTACAAAAAACGGTGCAACTGTCAGATTGTGCGCGCGTTGCCCCGGCGAGACTCCACGCTGATACCCCAGCGCAAGATCCGCGACCGCCCAAAACCCCCAGGTGCTCACAAATGGAGCCTCGCTCTCATGCCCGACGCGAAGCTGAGGCCAATGCCTGTGGGGATGCGATGGTTCGCCGAACGTCATGGCGCTCCTGTGGGCGAGACGCCCCTCATTGCGGTTGCGCCTTCTGTGGTGCCCTCACAATCGGACTGATAATGAGTAGATATGCGTCGACGCTTGGGCCAACGAGAAGCGACCCCTCCTATTTGAATGAGGAGGAAGAGGAAAGGGAGGAGAAGGAGGACGAGGAGGACCAGTGTAAACCTAAGAAGCATCAGCGATGCTGGAACACCCCCCATCCAAGTTCCCTCTTCAGAGGTCCTTACGACGGTCCTCTCGTTGAAATACACGCGTTAGAAAATCCTGCAGCATGCCAAAACGTTGTTCTCGGGATTCCATGCCACGGATCAACCTGACTGTTGCGTCTCGGCGATCCTGAATCGCGCCAAAACGCCACTCCTGGGACTTAAACACCGCGGATCAACATAATTCGTGCACCCTTATAAACCTGAATCCTTTCAAAACACAATTCCTGGTACGTTGATCATGGGAACCTGTGAAACTCGTTCCAACATCAAAAAATGCGCGCGGCGCTACGGCGGGAGCCAGATTTTGAAAACGAGCCGCCCTTCATTCGTGAAACTTTTGCATTGTTTAGCACGAGTGTGCGCGGCGCTAAGGCGAGGACCACATTGTGCAAACGACTCGCCCTCACTCCGTGAAGCTCTTGCAAATATTGAAAACGAATGTGCGCGGCGCTAGGGCGCCTAGGGCGAGAGCCGCAGTTTGAAAACCACCCGCCCTCCATTTGTAAAACTGCTGCAACTTGTAAAGTTGCACAATCATGAATGGTGAGGACGTCTCATGCGAAACACCCCGGCCCGCCCATTTTTAACTGGCTTCGGGGTGCGACAAGGAGAAATTACTCATGTATAAGGAAAGGAATGGAACAAAAAAGGGAGTCCGGGAACGAAGGGCGAGGGGAGAAATAGGAGGGGAGGGGCGTCAGGACAGGCAGGCGAAGCAACAGCGCGAGCAGGGCATGCCTTGGGGCGCGCCGGGATCCGACGATCGGGTGGCTGAGGGAAGGGCGCTGGTCAATACCTCTGGGCACCTCAAGGAAACGTTCCGGCGAACGCGGGGGACGGGGGGGGGGATATGAGAACGGCGCTCCTGCACCGTACTCCAGATTTCGTAATAAAAGGGAGGGGTGAGCATGCTGCGCATGGAATGAATTCAATGGAAATAAATCGCAGTGGATCCGTGAGTGGATCAATCTAGACTGATGAGGCTATGACTGAGACTACGATTTCCTAATGGATGCCAACATACCATGTGAATATATTTAGCAGACATTCTGTTGATTTCGCCAGGGGGCAATGTTTGGATGCACGCCAGCGGTCGCGAGCGCCTATCGAACTACGCACGCTGTCTTTTGAACCTATCGATTTCAGAGGCGCGCGTTTCAGGATGCCCTTTTTGATTATAAATCACCTATCGTCGCGCCCATGCGCCCTTGGAATTGATCGACCCAAATCCATGCCGCATGTTGTCAACAATTCAATCCTCCTCCTCCCATTCCTCTTCCTCCTCCTCCTCCTCCTCCATGTGCCGTTGACTTCCGCCTCATAATCATTAATCCTCGCCGCCCTCGCCTTCGTCGTCCTCGAGAGGGGAAGGAGGGACAGGAGGAGGAGGAGGAAGAGGAGGGGGAGGAGAAGGAGGAGGACCTCTGGGGGCCTTAAGGGAGATGGGCGGAGAGGGCGTGAGAGGTTGGAAGAGGAGGAGGATGCGAGTAGGACAAAATCTTCTCGCTCGAGCGCCCCAGCGTTTCGCCCCCGCGGCCTGCCCCCCCCTCGAAAGTAAGCAATCCTCGGGCGGGTTCCAGTAGCAGTGCCTACGGAGAAGGAGCGCTCGCGGGGACGGAGGAAGGGGAGGAGGAAGAGGAGGAGGAGGAGGAGGAGGAGGAGGAGGAGGAGGAGGAGGAGGAGTTCGAGTAGGAGACCGCCCAACTACCATCGCCAGGGGGACGCAGTCTCCGAACATGTGGTTTACGCGCGCCATCTGTTTCCAATCCTAATTTGTCGTCGGTCGTCGTCGTCGGCGTCGGCGTCGGCGTCGGCGTCGGCTTCGTCGTCGTCGTCGTCGTCGGGGGTGGGGGTCGCGGGCAATTGAGGTAGAAGAACACCTTGTACGATACATCGGGGAACATCCAGCAGAATACTTCATCCGACAGCGAAGTCCGCGAGTCAATATTATGCAGAGGGCCTGGCAACCACCAGATACGCTCGGAAGTAACCGCTTGAAAGGGGCGTGTGAGACCGAGGTGGAGACCGAGGGGTGACACGTTCTCATTTTCGAGCCTATCTGGTGGTTGCCAGGCCCTGAGCATAATGATTAATATTAACTCGCGGACTTCGCTGTCGCATGAAATATTCTGCTGGATGTTCCCCGATGTATCGTACAAGGTGTTCTTCTACCTAAATTGCCCAGGACCCCCACCCCCGACGACGACGACGACGCCGACGCCGACGCCGATGCCGACGCCGACGCCGACGCCGACGCCGACGCCAGCGACGACGACGACGACGACGACGACGACGACGACGACCGACGACGGAGTCGGCACTCCAGACGGGCCTCCTGGAGCGGCTCGGGCGGGGGGGGGTCAGGGAGCGCCCGTCGGGAGTTTGGGCCGCCGCGGGCAGAAGTCAGAGAGCGGTCCCTCGCAGCTCGGGCTGGGCGGCACGCCGAGGTCGACACCGGCGCGGGCCTGCCGTGAGCCAGAAGTGTCTTGAGGGAAAGGGGGTCTTCCAGGTCTGCCGCCATTTCTCGGCCAGTGGGCCGCAAAGCGAGATGCCGCGGCATCTCGCTTCAACGTAGTTTTTGGTTCCCCTTGGGCCCCTCTTGGAGCCGTATTGGGCCTTAGGGGGACTCTCTCGGGGCCACTCTTGGGCAATCCCCCTCAAAAGTCGCCTTGTGCCAATTAGAGCCCCATAGGGTCCAAGAGGGCCCGCAATTGGGACCCCAAGAGCACTTCCGAGCTCCTCCGAACTCCGAGCTCCTCGGAGCGTCCCAAGACAGGCCCTCAGAGGGCCCCCGCTTCAAGAGGGGGTCGCCTCGCTCGGACGTCTGTTCGGGGTTTTCTGCGGTGTCATTGTTACCAGACCCCGAAAAGCCATGGCCAAAACACAACCTGAAATTGTAGGTCGCAATGTCACGCGTGACATGCAACTGCAACTTAAGTTAAACCATGTGTCCTCTTCCCCCGGGCCCCCTCCACCACCGGGCCTCCCCCTCCCCATCCTCCTCCTCCTGCTCCTCCTCCTCCGGTCCTACTCAGATCGGGCCGGGGCCCAGCCGCTTGCGACTCCCTTCGGCTCCTTGCCGAGCCCTTTGGTTCCTTGTTTTTCTCATCTCGAAACGCTAGGTCTTCAATAATAATTTAAGTTAAGACACGCGCACAGCAGGACGCGCCACCGCAGCTCCCTGAGACCATCGCCCCGGAAGCCCACGACGGCGGGGAAGAAAAGTAAACGGTGGCATGTACCTCCACCTTGGCACGAAAGGCCCCGTGCACAGGAATTGCCGCTGCACTTACTGTATCTCTCTCTCTCTCTCTCGCTCTCTCTCTCTCTCTAGACTCTATCCCTCTCGCTCTCACTCTAGACTCTAGACTCGACTCTAGACTCTAGACTCTAACTCTAGGACTCTAGGACTCTAGGACTCTATCTATCCAATTCTATCCATATATTTATCCCTCTCGCTCTCGATTTCCGGAACTTGTGCTTCTCTCTGTCGCCTCTATATCGTTTTCTCTGTGTGTGTGTCTCTCTCTCTCTCTTGGAGTCTGTAAGGTCCCAATCGTCGTCGTCATCGTCGTCGTCGTGGCCCCCCTCAGTCTCTCTCTCTCTCTCTCTCTCTCTCTCTCTCTCTCTCTCTCTCTCTCTCTCTCTCTCTCTCTCTCTCTCTACTCTCTACTCTGGCACGTGCGGCTGCACTGCGAAGCTCAGGCCAAAAAGGAATGGAAGGATATCGGATATCGAAACGCGCTGGAGGGGGGCGCAGGGGCGAGGAATCACATGTCAAACCGGAGAAAAATATGGCGTCATCAGCACCTGGTCGGCCCGCGAGAGGAGGGAGGAGAGGGTCGGAGGGAGCATGCGGAGGGGATGGCGGGAGGAGGGAGAAATGCGGATGGGGGGAGGAGGAGAGGGCGGGGGAGACTGGATGGAGGAGAGATGAGGGAGGATGGAGGGCTGCCGACGGAATGGCGCGAAAAGACTTCGTCGTGATACACGCAAGTGAGCTGCGTGTGGGGCGTCTGAGTGTGCTCCAGCGGCTCCGCGGCCGCTGTCAGCCGCACGCGCCAAGCTGGATAGGACCAGCCTGTGGTTCATGGCAGACTCCAGAGTCTCAAGATTTCTGATCCTCGATAAGCTTGAAGCCTAGGACCTAGGACTAGGAGACTAGGACCTAGCCTCGAGTCTAGAGTCTAGAGTCTAGAGTCTGGAGTAGCCTAGTCGCTCTACTCTCTAGTGTCTAGTCACTAGTCTGAGTCTAGTGTCTAGTGTCTAGAGTCTAGAGTCTAGTCTAGCTTCTAGTCTGAGCAGTTGTGCCGCGTGAGGGCCACAGGGGGCCAAGCAAAGTCTAGGACCTAGGACCTTAGGACTTGAGCTCCAGGGCCCCCTGAGCTAGCAACGGCCGCTAGGGCCTAGGGCCGCTAGGGCCGCTAGGGCCGCTAGGGCCGGGCAGGCGGGGCGACCCAAGGACGATGTAAGTTCAAATAGCAGGGCAGGTGGAGTAGGCCTGGGGCCCAGGCCCCAAGTCGTGGGCCCAGGAGCCCGCCAAGGCTTCGACTCGCTTGGAAAAACAAGATAAAGGGACCGAAGGACCGAGCTACAACTCGAACGAACTCAGTGCACCGGGCAAGCATAATGACTGCAGCCCGCGCATCTCCAATCAAGGTCACCAGAGGCTGACAGCCTGCTGCAAAGATAAAAATAAAACAGATCCCACGTGGAGTGGGTTGGCTGACCAGCCAGCTGCACCGAGCCCCCGCTACAAGGCACATTATTTCTGATCGGCCAAAATCTGCTGCGCGCGCGCGTGAAGCGCAGGATGCAATTTGCTCGGGGAAGCCCCGCAGGATTTCAAGAGCTTCAACTCCTTCGAGACCTTCTCGCGGGTGACTGCGGGATCAAGGAACGTGAACTCTGTGATCGTGATCCTGCCTGCACGGACCACTTCCACGACCTGCACTAACCAGGCCAGCTCTGGCGACAAATCAAAGCCATTGAACGGCATATCCTTGTACTTATGGATGAAGGCGGACGTCTTGGAGACCGACTTCTCCAGGTCCGTACACTGCTTAGTGAACGTAGGCATGTTGATCGTAAGCAAGGTCGACTTGGCCGCCTCGGTCACCTGATGCACATCGGCTGCATTGTCCACCTTGGCCTTCCATGACTCGTTGTTGTCACTGCCGCCAAGTGCGGTCGGCTCAAACTCAGCCAGGAGTGTTTTCGTGCTTTCTACCATCATCTCAGCTCCTTTCTTGATGCAGTCCGAGGCCAGCGTCTGGCAATCAGTCACCGTCCTGTCGAACTCGGCGTCGAGCTTGTAGTGATCACGGATGCTGGGAACGCCGCTCGTGTCGACGACAGGCGGGCGATCCTTCTGGCAAATCTGGATGAGCTCATCGATCTGGTAGCGGTGCTCTGTTCCGCATTCACTCCAAAGCCGTGCCAGAGAAAAACTCCTCCCTGAGCCCCCCTCCTCGCTCATCCTCCTCATTCCCACCCCGCCTACTCCTCCTCCCCCACCCCCGGGCGGAGGCGACAGCAAGAAAAAACGGAGACGCAAAGACATCTCTCCTGCGTCTCGTCACCCTTTTTCCCGAAGAACTTGTTCGGGCGCTCCTCAGCGCCAGGGAAGGACGTGATCTTGCCATGGAGATGGATCAAACTGATCGCTGTCTTGAGGAGGCCGTCGTAAGCTGCCGGCACGGGCGCCGCAATGCGACACAAGCATTGGAGCGCGACAAGAGTCTTCACCGTCATCGCATTGGCCCACTCAGTCAGGGGCTGGGTAGCCACGTAAGAAACCCTCTCATTCAAGAACGCATCCACGATCTCTCGATTCCTGTCGCCGATGCTGAACAACAAGCCCTTGCACCCAGGCAACTGCGAAGTCAACGCGTCCCAGTCACCGCTCTTGGCACCCTCGACGGCCTGCGTGAGCTTGCATAGCTTCTGGAACGATGCACTGGCATGCTGGGCGTCCGAAAGTTTGCTGAGATTGAGTTTCAACTTCATCTTCAACTCCACGTCTTTGCAAGTGTTGACAGCTTCCTCCAACGCTGGGTAGAACTCGAGCAGCATCGCTGCCTGGACCAGCTGGGGGGAGCCCAAGACCACGCGAATAGCCACGTCAAGTTTCGCCAACAAGGCCGTCTCCATCTTGAGCGTCGCACCTGCGCGGAGACCAGAGACCACCTGGGGGAGGGCAACCACGACCTTCGTCAAAGACTTCACAGCGCACAGAGCTTGAGCGGCGTCGCCCTCGTCTTCGCTGAGCTGGAAATCCCCCTCGGTAGGAAGGTCGTCGAAGAACTTGAGCTCCCCAGTCAAGATGTCCATGCAGTTCTCCATCAGTGTCGCAGCGCCGCCCTCAGTGAGCAACACCGTCTCGCACTCTGCGTACTTCTGACAGAACAGGGGATCCGTGGCAATGGTATTCTGGAGAATCTCCAAGCTGGCGCCAGACTCCGTCACCTTCTCGGGGTCGCCAACGTCGCGGAGGCTTCCCGTAATGGCGCGGCCCTCTGCCGACCCAGCAGAGACGGCGAAATCGATGTCCTCCTCGGTGCAGCCCATGGCACCCGGCATGGGGTTCAAGAGGCCGACCATCCCTCGGATGATGGATGCCGCCTCAGTCCATACGACAGGCAGCTTCTGTGTCTCGACGTCTTTGAACGCCTGCATTGCGTTGACGACTGTTTTAGCCGCATTCAACATGCAACAGTGCCGATCGGCCATAGACGTTGACACCACCATGGGCATCAATATGCGCTCGACTACCACATCCAAGAAACAATCGACCTTCGCGTCCAGGCCCTGCAAGTCGGGGTAGATCTGGCTGAAGCAGAACACGATCGGGTCACCCTGGAAAGTCGTCTCGATATCCTCTGGGTGCTGGTCTGGGCGCCAGGATGGCCGTTACCCGGCAGAGCTTACAATGGTGCATGGGGGCAGTTGGTAAGTTTTGCGGGCCTCCCCCTCGGGCCAGGAAAGGCCCAAGCCAGGCCCGCCAAAGTCTACGAAGAGTCTACGACAGGCCTGGCAGGGTGCACGACAGACCCTGCACGGCCATAGTCCGTGGCCGGACCGCCAGCTCCTGAAAAACAAAAAAACCCGAGGCCAACCGACGCGAGCACATTCTCAGGGAGAGCGAGCGAGCGAGCAGCTTCACGCGAGGGATGTTCCCGCACCGGGCTGGGCCCCACCCCCAAACCAGGGATAGAAACTAAGGGCCTGGCCGGGGGGCCCAGGGCCCCGAAGTCCCACCAGCCCTGCTCATTATTCCAACTTCTCATGACCTCCTAGTCACCACCATCACCCCTGGACCCCCTTCTGGAATAAACCTTGCAAGAAACACCCCTGCGAAGACCCCTGCAATGACAAGCTAAGAGCCTGCAACCATCCATTCGAAAGACCCTGTACAGACCCCTGCAAAACACGACTGGAAACGACCCTGAAATACCCTGCACGACCCAGCAAACGACCCGTTGGATCGAACTTGCGAAGCTCGAACGTGGCGAGCAGATAGCTGCTAGCTAGCCCAATGGATTAGCGGCATAGCGCCTGGATTTCACAAGACCTCACCACCAGATAATTTGATGTTTCGGCAGCGTCAAGCGCGAGAAATCTGAGCTGAGCAAACCCCTGCTTCCCCCTGTCCACCCCCCGCTCCTCTCCGATCTCGGCGAAGGCGTCGGCAACGCTGTGCCGCGCAGTTACTCCCTCTGTAATGTCGGAGGGCCGAGCGGCCGCAACCCTTCTCCTCATCCACCTCCCTTCCTCGTCATCGCCCCTATGTTTGACCGCTCCTTCGCCCATGTCCTCGTCGTCGTCCTCTCCCGCCCCCATCCCCCTTGTCCGAGGCGATCGACTCCGGGCAAGGAGGAAAGGGATGGTGAGGGCGAAGACGGAGGCGAGGAAGGCGAAGACCTGGGAGCAGAGAAGGGCGGTGACGAGGAGAAGACGAGAAGAGGTAGAGGTAAGTGCTGAGAAAAAGTTGGACGCCCTTCGGTCCTCCGACGGCTGCGCGCTCAGTAGAATCATCAAGTCCGCCCACCTGCACTCCACAACGGCCATCTTGATAGCGCGGTGCCAGAAAGCCACCCGGGTGATCACGGGGAGCGGTGAGACGAACTTGATCACGGCCTTGGTGTTGGTCCGCAAGACCTCCGCATCTGCGATGGCAATGTTGTCAGGCGTCAACTCCTTGCACACGACTGCATTCTCCCTCGCTTGCTTGAGCTTCGTGTACAACTTCGGGTTGGACACCTTCCCGCTGGAGTCGTCCACAAGGGAGTTCATGAGGCGGGTCACTTGGTAGGTGTCCTTGAGCACGGTCTTGTACGACCCATTGAGGATCGACTCGTACTGGCCCAACTGCGAGATGTAGTCGTCTGGTGCCCTGGTCCTGCGCTTGCCAACAGGGGTGATGACGTCGCCGAACTGGCTCGCATCGTCACCAGGGGCCGACTCCGCTTTCTCAGGGGTCCCAGCAGGTCCTCCCCCGATCGACGCTGGCGGCAGCTTCATCGGCGACATCATCTTGGGGATGGCCAAGGCAGCAGCGGCGCCAGAACTTGCCGGGGCCGCGCGTGCGGCAGCAGAACTTGCCGGGGCCTTGCCGCGACCGCCCCCCTTGGCCTTGCCGCCCTTGTTGCGGCCAGCCCCCTTGCCTTCTCCCTTCTTGGCCCTCTTCTTGCTGGGCGCATCGGCGTCCCAGCCTTCGTCCTCGTCCAGGCTCATGCCGACCTCCACGACCCTCTCGGCAGCTTCGGCCACTCCAGTGTTGCCTGTTGCGATGGGCGGCGCAGCACCAGCCTCCGCTCTAGCCACTTGCGCCTCGAGCTCCTGCTTGTTGATCTCCGAGACCTTGTTCTCGAGGTGCGCGGCGCTGTAGGCGGGGAAGGCGTTGCGATCGGTGAGCACCCCATTGTTGAAGGCGTCGGTACCTTGGCCAGCGCGTATCTGCCTGGAGGGGGTCATCTTGGCGACCCTGAGCTCCGAGCCTATCTCGATCTCGAAGGTGATCACCGGCTCCTTGGACGTGTCCTCGATGACGTAGCCGACCTTCTTCCCAAACTGGCCATCGAACTCCCACTTTGAAATCCCGAGCTGCTCGGGCGTCTTGCCGAAGTGCTCCTTGACGCCCGCCTCGTCCGTCATCCTGGCAAATTGTTGTACGCGGACCTTGGTGGAGGTCACCCCGTCGGTTGCTTCCTGCGGGAACTTCTCGCGCTCTGTGATGCCGCGAGCCTTGGCCATCGCCCCAGCGGCCCAGAGCTGCTCACCAAACCCTTTGTCCGCAGAGCACTTCTCCCTGACCTGCGCGAAGGTGCCGAACTGACCGAGGGTCGCGCCCAACGCGCAAGGGGCGCAGATGTCCTTCACCGGCACGCGCACATCGCCCGTCGAGCGCTTGTACACGTCATAGCAATTCCACTGGGTATTCGAACTCTTCCGGTGACACGAGAAGCACGCCAAGACAGGGGCCTCAAAAGAATCCACGTCCATCTTCGTCTCACCATTCACGACGTTGTTGCTGTCGGCCATCTCTGGCCGGCAGTCGATCTGTTGACAATGAAATGCCAAGGGAACGTCGGTACCTGGTAGTTGGCGGGTCGCACGAAAATGCGACTTACCTCACTGCAGAGCTAAAATGGCTCTCTGGGACCCGGGGCGCTGATTATGCCTTTCGGCAACTCAATGCACGCGCGCGCACGCGCTCGGCTGGATCCACCTGCAGAGGACGCATCCGCGCGCCGAGGGCCCCCATGGGGGCCCAGCCACACGAGGGCCGAACACTGGAAAGACGCGCGGCCATATGCGCGTCCAGCACGGGGCTCGGGGCCAAGGCGGGGGCTTCGAAACGCATCGAGACTTAAGACTTAAGCATTTAAGGCTTAAGCATCATTAAGCCATGACAGGGCGACTGCGGCAGTGACTATGCGCGGTCCTGGCCCCGAGCTTGAGCAAATTTTAGTACGAATGTATTGAGAGACAACCCAATCAAATGTTCGAGCAAAACTCCCATGTCCGCTAGGGGGGTCCTTCAGTGCAAGCATTGAAGATCGATGCAAAGTAAACGTAAACGTAGACGTAGCCGTAGCCGTAGCCTCTGGGGCTCAAGGACTGGCCACCGATGAGTTCGATGCCCCGGGGCCCAGGGCCCAGGGGGCCAGCAGCAAATGCGAGCAGGGAGGGCGGGGAGGGCAGACGAAGCCGAAATGCAGGAGGAAGGGAGCAAATTCCTGAAAGCTCCTGAGACCGGCAGCCGCCTTCGGCGCGGCGCGCCCGAGGCCGTCGAGGGCCGCGGCGCCCGCCCCTTTGACATCTCCAGAAGGAGAGGGGGAGGCGAGGGGGGGAAGAGGATGGGGGGAGAAGAGGAGAAGGAGGAGGAGGAGGTGCCGGGGGGCGGGGCGAGGTGGAAAGGGAAGGGAGGGGAGGATGAGGACGAGGGGAGGGCGGAAGAAACGCAGGTGGAGGAGGCGGGGCAGATTGACGGGGAAGAGGAAGAGGTATAGGAATAGGAAGTTTAACTCTCTCACACCGCTCTGGGCGTGCGACTGTCGCTGGCGGCCCGCGCGAGCTGCGCGGTGCTGGTCACCCCTGCGTAGACAGTGACTCGTCGAATGGCTCCTCGGACCCCGTTGTCAATGACTTGTCTGGCTCCCCGAGCCCTGTTGCCGACGACTCCTCTGGCGACAACGGCGCCCACCCCGGGTCCGAGGAGCCACCTGCCAAGTCATTCAGATATGAATTGATATGAATCAGTGAACTGGGTCAGAAGCGCCGCCATGCAAGCGTGTGAAGCTCTTCTCCCCTGTAAATCAGAGTGAGGGGGCCGAACGATCTTACAGTGTCCCTGGGTGCGCGGCTGCAGTGGGGATCCGCTGTGAGGATCATGACGTCTCGGGCCATTCCTAGGGCCCTCAGAGGGGCCCGAGAAGGCCCCAAGACGGCTTCAAGAGGCCCCGAAGAGGGCCCCAGGAAGGTTCCATGATCGTGGAGGCGCCTTGGGGCCCTCTTGGGGGCCTCTTGGAGCCTTCTTGGGGCCCTCTCGGGCCCCAGAGCCCCCTCCAAGAGGGCCCAAGAGGGCCCCCAGAGGGGGGTGATTGGGTCTCGGGGGTGCGGAGATCCAATCGGGCGGACCCGGGGTCCCAAGACGGGCTCAAGAGGGCTCCCCCCAGAGGGCTCCAAGAGGGCCCCAAGAGGGCCCAAGAGGTCCCGCAGTAGGGGGTGATTGGATCTCGGGGGGGGCGGGGATCCAATCAGGCTGACCCGAGGGCCCAAGACGGCTCCAAGAGGGCCCCCAACAAGCTCCCCAGAGGGCTCCACGAGGGCCCCAAGAGAGCCCAATAGAGGGCCCCCAGAGGGGGGTGAGTGGATCTCGGGGGGGGCGGAGATCCAATCGCGGACCCGGGGGCCCAAGACGGCTCCAAGAGGGCCCTCTCAGGCCCTCCCCAGGGCCTTCAGAGGGGCCGAAGAGGGCCTCAAACCCGATTCTAAGAAGATTCAATGCACCCTAGAGGGCCTCAAGAAGGCTCCAAGAGGCCCCCAAGAGGGCCCCAGGAATTCCCCATGATCATGGAGGCTCTTTGGGGCCCTTGGAGCCCTCCCGGGGCTTTCTTGAGGGTGCCTTCCCAAGCCGTCGGGCCCTCTGAGTTGCATTGTGCTTGTGTTGTCTTGTGTTGTTGAGTGTTGTGTTTCCTTGTTCTTTTTTGTCAGGGGCCGATGGGTCGCGGGCGGGTCGCGAGGCGGGTGGGTCGCGAGTGGGTCACAGACGGTGCGCCCGCCCGCCCGCGCCCTCGCTCTTATCAGCAATTGCGGCGTGCTACGTTATTTTGCGCCCTCCCGAGCCCCCGAGCCCCACTGGCCCTCTGGGCAAGGGTGGTTGAGAGAGCTCGCCCCCCCAACATCCCGTAAACTTTACCCTCCCCTTTCCCCCTTGGACCCCCCTGCATTACCCTGCACCGTCCGCCTTCAAAGACCAGGCCGGGGCCGGGGCCCAGGCGCAGACCACTGCGATACCCAGTTCCTGCAATGCACTGCTAAGCGATATCCTGCAAATCAGACCCTGCAATACACTGCAACGACCCTGCGATACCCTGAAAATCATCTAACCCTGCAGTGCTCTGCAAAGACCCTGCAATTTCTTTCCTGGTCCTCATCCTCCTGAAATTTCTCCTCCTTCTCACCAACCACTCGTCTTCGTTCGCCTCTTTCCGCGGAATCCACCAGCCCTCTGGGCGGAGGTGGTGACAAGGCGCTGGGCCCTCTCAACGCCCTCTTGGGTTGGGGCCCTTGTCGGGCCCTCTCCAGCCCGCGTGGCGCCCGCGGCCGCAACGCGCAAAACACTCGGGGTCGGCGGCCAGAGGCGAGAGCTCAACCGGGGGATCGGCACCTGCAAGCGGCTAGCGGCTAGCTAGCAGGCTTCTATATCACGAAATGGGTCCCCGCGTCCAGGACCAGGATGAGGGGGCCCCCGCACGTGATCATCAGGCGCATCATCAGGTGGCTGAGGGGGCCTCTGCGCGTGAACATCGTCGAAAGCACCGGGCGATTTCAAGACGTTGAGGATAGATGCCAGAATCGTTCCCACCTGTTGGACTGCCAGAGCCTCCCCCACCATCTTCCTGCCATCCTGCACGGGCAGGTGATCCAAGACATCATGCGGCCAGCCAAGGGTGGCCAGTAGATCGGGTGTAGTGATCAAGCGGTCCAGCTCGTATGAGTACTTCTTGGAGTTCTGTAGCGTGGCGCTGATCCGATTGATTGGGTTGGCCGCCCTGCCAAGAAGCCGATCCGGCGGGCCATCCCATCGCGCACGTTGGCCCAGGGCCCAGGAGAGCCACGATCCCCAGATTCAAACCGCGAAAGCGACGGCCCCCCAGGATCGGCCACTTGGTTGGCGCCCGCGCCTGGTCACGTTCTGGCTGGCGTCGGCGATCAAGCCCTGCGCGGCCTGGTGGCGGGCCGCCTCGCTCTCATAGTCGTTCAAGCCCAGTTCCTTGCACCGCCTGACGTAGACACAGTCGATGATGGAGATGTCACGAGGATGCGGAGTCACGCCAGCGAGCCGAGCGGTCTGCGTCCATGGAGTTGCTCCCACATCGATGCCCAAATCAGCGCGCGCCACAACGTTCTCCGTCTCCCACACCTTTGGTTGGAGACCCGTCTTACCTGGGCCACGACCTCGCCGCTCTCCAGATCCGGACATCTGAGATGCGTTAGATTTTCTCCCTCCCAGCCGTCTCTCCTCACTCCTCCTCCCTTCTCCTCCACTCGCACCCCCCCGTCCCTCCTCCCCCCTCCCGCGTCCGCCCGATCGGCCCGTCCATCTGGTGGACCCCCGTCGTCTTTCAATCGATCCCCACACACGCGCACGCAGCTCTCCGCAGTCCACCGTGCGCCGTAAGCCTGAAAAGCCAAGACAACCCAATCCCAGCCCAAGCCCTCCAGGAAGACCCGGGACCCAGGCCCGCGGAGTGGCCCAAGAGGGCGCCGAGGAGATTTCGAGAAGGCCCCGAAAGGGCCCAGGCCGATGAGGGGCCCAAGCGTGCCCAAGAGGTCGCCACAAAGATCTGGATACTATCTCGGATGGGGTCTCTCTTGGAACCCACTCGGGCCTCACTCGGCGCTTCTCGGCACCTCCAGGGTGCCCCCTTTATGTCACCGATGTGGCGATATGGATAGCGACGGAGACAGCAAACATGAATTCAGTTCAGCTGCCAGGAATCCCCACTGGAAGCGTCCTCTTAAATCTTAAAGCCTGCAGCCTTAGGCCTTAGGCCGTCAGGTCAATCACTAAGGAGCTGGAGACGGGCTCCGCGGGCGGCGCATCAGAGACAGGGACTGAGCCTAAGCGTGCTCGGGCCCAAGTCAAAATCTCATGATCTAAGGCGGACCTTGCGACGCGATTGTTAGAGTGATGCAACCGATACTCCTCTACATCGTCGGGCGCTCGCTCTCGGATCTTTGGGAGCCACGTGTTGTTCTTGCACAAGGCCCCCTTCCGGAACTTCTTCTTGGGCTGGGGTTGGGGCCGGGACTCTGCTGACTCTGCTGGTTCATCGAATAATATATTGTCGTCGCCGCCGCCAGCGCCGTGGAGGTCCTGGTTCAAGTCGCCGGCCCGCGGGGGAGGAGGCGTCGGATCGGGCGCGGGCCGCCCCCGTGGAGGAGGCGAATGAAACAAAGACGGCCTCGCGGAGACGTCCATGGCGGGCCTCTGCCAGCCTCTGCTCCTGAACAAAACGCTTACGGATCGCCCTCAGATGCAACCCCTCGGGGGAGCTCCAGCAGCCCCAGGCCCCGCTTGAATCTGGACCTCAGGCCCCGACCTTCCCACGTCCAGCTGGCTGGCGCTGCGCGCGAGGCCCTCTACAATTTTCGAATACTGGGCCTGGCCCCGAAGCCTTTGGCCCCAAATGCCAGGACAACCCTAGAGGGCCCCCCAGAGAACCCCAGCGCCGAATGAACGAGTTTTTTTTGAATTACATCCCAGGGGCTTAGGCCTTAGGACCCAGGAACAACTACCAGATTTTCGATCGAGACATTGAAGCACGACGCGATGTCTGGGGCCCTCTCGGGCCCCTCATGAAGTGGGGGCCCTCCGAGTAGTAGCTCGGATGCGTTCGGAGCAGCTCGTAGCTCTTGTGGGCCCCAGTGCGGGCCCTCTCGGGGGGAGTCGTCAAGCCCCACGAGGACCCAAGAGGGGCCCCAGGAGGGCCCAAGAGGGGCCCCGAGAAGGCCCCAAGTAATGAGCCTCTAAGCTCTAAGCCGCTAAGCGCGCCGAAGCGCTGAGCCCAAGAAGGCTCCAAGGGGGCTCCAAGAGGGGCCCGAGTGGAACGCGTGACATCTTTGAAGCGAGATGTCGCGGCATCTCGCCTCCTGGGGCCCTCTTGGGACCCACTAATTGGGGCCCTCTTGTGGCTCTCTTCGGGCCCCTCTCGGGCCCACTTGGACTCCTCTTGGGAAGTGGTTCTTTTGGGGCCTTGGCGGCCTGAAGGCTCTACGTCCCCCCTAATTCAAGCTTTTGGCCACCCCGTATTGAAGTCTGCTCGGGCCTGGGCCTGGGCCTGTGCCGTCGTGGGGCCCTCTTGATGACCTCGTGGAGCCCTCTTGGGACCCTCGTGGAACTTTCCTGAGGCCTACTCGAGGTCCGAAGCAGGCCGCCTACCGAGGGCCTGAAGATCTCGCGAGGTCCTGAGGCTCTCCCGAGGTCCTGAGGCTCTCCCGAGGTCCTGAGGCTCTCCCGAGGTCCTGAGGCTCTGGAACTTTCCTGGGGCTCTCCCGAGGTCCTGAGGCTTTCACGGGGTCTTTCTGGGGCCCATCCAGCCGCCGCTGGCGTCTGGGTTTTAGACGCCGCAGGCGTCTGGGTGGCCCCCTGGGGCCCATCCTAGGGCCCTTGGGGAGCCTCGGGGCCCCTGCCCTGACAGACCCCTGACGAGGAGCAAGGGGCGCCAAGAGCAAGGAGGCGACGCAGGACGAAGGGGGGCAGATGGTAGCTTTTTTTTTTTTTGGGGGGGGGGGTACTTAGCGCACGCGACGCCTGCCCCCCTGAATTGCACCCCCCCGAATGCTGCTCCCGGAATGCTCCCGAAATGCTCCCGGAATGCTGTGGGCCCCAGGCTGCAGCTCCCGGAAAGTTGCCAGACACGTTGCGCAACCAGTCGAACGCGACTGGATCACATGCAAAGGTGTCGAAAAGCGACTCGACCCACTGCGCAACCTGTCGAAATGCGACTCGACGCGTTGCGCAACCTGTCGAACGAAATTGGATGTCTGGCGAACCCCATCGACAGCTGTGGCTACATTCACCCGGCGAGCTGCGAAACCCATCGACTAACTAACACGACTAACAAATCGTCGGCCCCAAACCTTGGCCCCAAAAGTCGGTCCTGGGCAAGCTGCTGGACCAACGCGGCCTGCGGCAAGACCACTGCCTGCCAGGGCGTGGGCAACTTCTTGCGGCGCTCCCGGATGACGGAATTCACGTTGCGAATGACCGCCCTCATATCTGCCGCGACGTGGAGGTCCTGGCGCATGCCCACGATGAACACCCTGGGCGGGGAGGCGGCGGACGAGGGAAGGGAGGGAGAGAGCCGGAAGGGGGCGGGGGAGGCGAGGGGGGAGAAGGAGGTGGAGCGAGCGAGGGGAGCGAGGCAGCACAGGAGGAAGAAAGAAATATGAAAGGGAGGAGAGGCCGAAAGGTGAGACGATGGAGTAACGAAATAAAAGCACGGGAGATGGAGGGAGAGAGGGCGGTATAATTGGAAGAGGTATCAGGGACGGGCTACGCTTTCAGTCTCATGACTTCGATCCGAACCCAAGGGCCCTGATACCGAGGACCTAGGACTGACGCAGGCCCTGGGCGCTCTGGACTGCTCGAGGGCTTCGGGGGCCCTGAATCTTGAAGACCCCCAGGCGCTCAAACTTTCGTCCTGAATTACAGGGTCAGAATCTAGAATCTAGAAATCTAGAGTCTAGAATTCTAAAGTCTTCTAGATTCTTGCAGCTCGCGCGCTTAAGCCTTAGCCTTAGCCTGAAAGCCGAGGATTGAAATATTATAGCAATCGACGCTACCGCTATGCCAGGGCCCTCATAAGGCCATAGGCCATAGGGCCCTGGAAGGGCCCAAGAGGGCCCCTAAGACCCTAAGACTGAAGGGGGATCCTGCAAGCCACTTTGGGCAATTTTGGCACATCGTTCTGGAACCCGCTTGGAGCCGTTTTGGGACCCTCTTGGGCCCTCCCGAGGCCCCTCTTGGAGCCGTGTTGCGACCGTCTTGGGCCCTTCCAGGGCATTATGAGGGCCCTGCCAGGGGCCTTGTTAAGCCCCGCGAGGGCCCAAGAGGGGCACAAGGAGGATTCAAGAGGGGCCCCGAGCGGGCTCCAAGAAGACCCAAGAAGGCTCCAAGTGTCATCCAAGAGGGGTCCAAGAGATACCGAAAACTACTTTGCAACGAGATGCCGCGGCATCTCGCTTTGGGGCCATCTTGGGGTCTCCTTGAGGCCCTCCTGTGGCCATCTTTGTGCTCCTGTTGGGTCCTCTTGGACTCCTCTTGGGAAATGTTTCAGAAACTCATGTTAAGCCCCCTTTGGCCCCCCCATGTTGAGACTTCTTTCGGGCCTGCTTGGGGCCCTCTTGTGTCCTCTTGTGGCCCTCGTGGAGCCCTCTTGGGGCCCTCTTGGAACTTTCCTGAGGCCCCCCCGAGGACCGAAGTCGGCCGCTGACCGAAATCGGCAAGGCACTTTCGCAACACCGATCTATATTTCCGCTAGGACCCATTCAGTGCAAGCACTTTTTGGAAAAAAACTATATGCGTAAGGTCTATTCGCTCCCCTTCCATCTGGACATTTGAAGAAAATTCTCTCCTGTCGCGATCGTGGTTGACCCAATCGCCCAGCTCCAACTGGAACGCCTCCACGTGGTACTTCTCGATGGCCCTGAGCTGCTCCATGAAGTGGTCCAGGGGGGTGGGCCGAATGTCGTTCACGCCCCGGCGGGCGAAGCCCACGACGTTCTCGAAGATGAACGATGCTGGCATAACAATCTTCACTGATCGGACCATCTCAATTGAGACGTCGTATTTCTTGTGGGCGGCGACGTCATCATCATTCGCAAACCGCTTTCTCCTGGCAGCTGTGCAGGGCTGGCAGGGGAAGCCGGCGACGAGAATGTCTACGATCATGTCCCCTTCTATTGGATTGCAAGGCCCACCGCACTTGGAACACATCGCCCTCTTGGAACCCGGAGCCCCCTCCAGACCGTCCATCATTTCAAACACGTCGCCGAACATGTGCCGGGGTGCGGGCCCCAGCCCACGGGCTGGAAAGAGATTCAAGGTCAACTTGGAATCGTTCTTCATATCGCAAGCGATGGTCTGGCAACTGTAGCCGAGCTTGTGTAAGGCATATATCTCGGGCCCCATGCCAGAGCACAAAGACATGATCTGCAAGTCCCTCAACTGACGGCCACGGTGAGGAAGGACGTCACTCACCAAGTGGTTCCATGTGCGACTTTCATAAGCGCATGCCGCTGCCGCTGCCGACATTGCGTCCATCCTGATCGCAACTGACAGGCAGGTGGCCTGGTACAGCAAAAACCTTAGACGCGTATTGTTGGAGAGCATTTCGCATGCTGAATACTCTGAATCGCTCGAGCACTCTGGGCCCATGATAAATGATACATGAGGAGTTGCCAAAGCTAAGCAATGCACCCCGCAATTGCAGATAAGACAGGAGTGAGTGCGCGGGCGGGCGGGCGCAGCGCCTGCGACCCACCTGCGACCCGCCCGCCTCGCGACCCGCCAGCAACCCATCGGCCCTATGACACATAAAAGGAATAAGGAAACACAACACTCAACAACACAAGACAACACAAACACAACACAACTCAGAGGGCCCAAAGAGGGCCCGACTGCTTGGGAGGGCTCCAAGAGGGCCCCAAGAAAGCCCCAGGAGGGCTCCAAGAGGGCCCCAGGAGCCTCCATGATCATGGAGCAATTCCTGGAGATATCTTTGGGGCATCTTGGAGCCTCCTCGGGGCCCTGTTGGCGGCATATAGAGTAGAGTCTAGAGTCAGTGTCAGTGTCTAGAGTCTAGAGTCTAGAGCCTTCAGAGGTGCCCGAGAGGGCCCCGAGACGGCTCCAAGAGGCCCCCAAGAGGGCCCCAGGAAGGTTACATGATCATGGGGGCGTCTTGGGGCCCTCTTGGGGCCTTCTTGGGACCCTCTTTGGGGCCTCTTGGAGCCGTCTTGGGGCCCTCTCGGGCCCCGGAGCCCCCTCCAAGGGCCCAAGAGGGCCCCCAGAGTGATTGGATCTCGGGGGTGGCGGAGATCCAATCAGGCGGACCCGGAGGGCCAAGACAGCTTTTTTTACTGGAGAGCGCGAAAGCGCAGGGGGTAAGGCGTCACCCCGCACGACACTGTGCAATCGAGCGGGGGAACGGGGCAGCCAGTGCGCTGCCACAGCACCGAGAAAGGTGAGCCACGGTCGGGGCGGGCCTGCGTCCACCCCCGTGCTCGAGTACACTGAGTACTCCGATGTCCCTCCAACCGCCGAGAGGAGGGAAAAAGATGTGTGCGGCGCTGCTGCTCCCTGAGGCCCTGAGGCGGGGTGCCTGACACCATGCGCACCACGACAAAAATGCGGTGCCGTACGCCGTAACCTGCACCGCCAGTCAGGACGAGAAACGCAAAGAAAGCCAAGATCGACCGCCGGACGGCGAGACCTGCCGCCCCAGGTGCAACGAGCGCCAGGACGACGGCATGCCTCGCCCCAGACTGAAATCTGCACTGGGGGTCAGTCCCATCGGGCCATATACATACTGAAACAAATACAGGGCGACGCCAGGACGACAGCCAAGAATCCCCAGGTGTACCTAACCCTGTGGGCGGACGCCTGGACGGCCCCTGGTCTGCCCCAGGTGTGGGCCCGACTCGCTCCCTGAGCCAGTGCCCCCATGGCGGGCCCTCCAGGGCCTCCAGGGACCCGCCGCCTTCCGCTCCAACGAAAGGGACACAGACTAGCAGGCAGACGAGACAGAGAAGGGAAGGCCGCGGTCGGGGTTCTATGAACCCCCGCGCCAGACCCTACCATGACACAGTTCATGAAACAGGAAATCTTGAGCCCCACGTGGGGGAACAAAGAGCCGTCCTTGCAAGGGTGCTGCTCCATGGATGCTACTCCACTGGGAGGTGCTTTCAGGGGTAGCACGTTCCGTCTGTCTCTCGGGCCCTTACCTGGGCCCTGGGCCCGGCACCGCGCGGTCTCCCACGTGCGATGCTAATATTATCGTGCGCCTGCGTGCCGGCGCGATGAACGGTTTTCTGGGACCGCCTCAGGAGCAGCATCCCCGCGCTTGCAAACCGAGTACGAGTGGTCCCCATGAACCGGCTTCAAGCGTTGCCTGAGGCAACGCCTCGCCCCACATGGCTAGGGGCGATCCAAGGCCCGCGGGTGACCGAACCAGATCCACAATTTACTCGGGCGAAACGCTATCCATGCGGCCTTTGCCGCACGGAGCCAGGTCTGATGGACCTGAACCGAAAGAGTACGCATGCACCTTCCCCCTGAGGCCCTGAGGCGGGGTGCCTGATACGCGTGCTTGCACAGCGCGCGAGTGCACGCGTACGCAGAACAGGACGGTGGCTCGGCCTGGCCTCGGCCCAGGCGTGGTGGAGACACCCGACCTTTAGTAGCCACTTTAAACTTTAGCCACTCATCGTTTCCAGTACTCTGCCCAGCAGCTTGCACCAAGGGAGCCTCGTCCTCTTCAGAGGCAAGAGAGTCTAGAGACGCCCGGACCCTGCGAATCGCATTGAGTAGAGAGGAGGGGGAGACGGTGAGGGAGAGATAGAGAGATAGAGAGATAAAGAATAGAGAGAGAGAGAGGGAGCAAGAGAGAGAGAGAGAGAGAGAGAAAGAGAGGGAGAGAGAAAGAGGGAGAGGGAAACCAATGAAGAAGTGACCCTGGGGCTGGCCAGTGTGCTGCATTGCGGGGTAATGCTGAGGGAATAATGGTCTCCTTTGAGTTTCTGAGGCGGGGTCTCCGGACTCCCCCGAGGCTGGTCGCCCAGGCCCAGGCCGTTGCTGCAAAAAAAAGGCGGCGAAGAAGGAGTGGGAGAGGAATTGGAAATTAAAGCATTGATGGGGGGCTGTTGGATGGGAACCGCCTGGGCCTGGGGACGCATGCGCACAATAATCAAGTCGCATTCCTAACTGCTAGCTGCTAGAGGACGTCGTCGGGCTCCTGGACTGGACGAGGCATGTCTGCGGGCGCGCCGCGACCCTCTGCTTGCAACAGAATGGCATTGGCGGGGTTGGCCGTCACCAGGTCCCTGGCGGCCCTCCGGGCCGCGCGAGACGGCACGTCGTATCGGTCGCCGTGCTCGGCTGCCGAGCATGTCAAACCCTGTTGCAACCAAGCCACCAGATGACCAAGCGGAAAGCCTTGGCCCGGCCTCGGCCCCACCTTGGTGGCCGCAGCAGCAAGGACGCTGAAAAGCCCAAATCCGTGCTTTGTTTCCTTTTTGGTTCAGCGATATGGGAATGCACTGCGCCCCCTGGCCAATCGGCCAAAAGCCCATGGCCCGTCGAGACCACAAACCCGTAGCGGCGGCTGAGCCCTATGAGACCAATGCCGCACATCTCCCAAACAGAACTCCGCGCCACCTCCACTTGTCCATGCACGGCCCTCTCTCCTCCTCCATCCGTCTACTGCATACTGTCTTCTATCGCTCCCCCCCTTCCCTCCCCTCTGCCAGCCCATCGGCCCTCGACTCGCAAGGTGAGAAGCTCGGCCATTCCATCTGCTATTACCGACCCCCCTGAGCCCCTTGGCCACCCCCTCAGCCCTTGTCGAGCTGGGTGAGAAGCTGGGCCGATCAGCGTGCTACTACTGTTACTATTTTATGTTATAGTACAGTAGTATAGGTAGATAGTATAGCGTACCACATGCATGCATGTCAGAAGGGGAGGGGCAATCACAAGGGGGGTCGACCCCAGACGGGGCTTAAAACTTAGCCGCTTAGCCGCTTAGCCGCTTAGCCGCTAATGACCGCTTAGCCGCCTGACAAGGCTCTAGGGCGCTGTCTTCGGAAATCCCCATATGTGAACTAAATTGCTGTTCGGGGACCCCCTGGCTGCTTGCTAGTAGCTTTATATTCGCAGATCTGCACTTGCACTGAAAAGTATATTGCGCCTGGCGAAAGTTCCTGGCCGATCTCGGTAGGTGGCCGGGAATGGGGAGAAATCATGCTCATCCAAGCCATGCCAGGACACCCACAATTGCATGTAACATCAAGCAGATGATCGAGCGAAGTATGTAAAGACAACGCGATGTCTGGGGACCTCTAGGGCCTCTCTTGAAGCGGGGGGCCTCTTGGTTCTTGGGGCCCCTCCTGGAGCTCTCCGAGGAGCTCGGAGGAGTTCGGAGGAGCTTGGAGGAGCTCTTGGGGCCCCAGTTGCGGGCCCTCTTGGGGACGGGCTTCATTTCTTCGGCCACACGAGGGCCCGAGAGAGCCCGAGAGGGGCCCCGATGAAGCCCATGATGGGGCTCCAAAGGGCCCCGAGAAGACCCAAGAGGGCTCCAAGAGGGGCTCAAGAGGAACCGAAAACTACTTTGAAGCGAGATGCCGCGGCATCTCGCCTGGAGGCCCTCTTGGAGCCCCCCTGCGGTCCACTCGGGGCCCTCGCGGGGCCCCTCCTGGGCCCTCGAGTGGAGGGCTCCGATAGGGTCCTGAACTAAAAACTAATGCGAAGCGAGATGCGACCGCATCTCGCTTTGTGGTCCTCCTCTGGACTCTAGACTCTAGACTCTAGACTCTAGGACTCTAGGACTCTAGGACTCTAGTAGGACCTAGGACCTAGGACACCCTAGGAGCCCTCTTGGGGTCCACTGGGGGCCTTCATGGTGCTCTCTTGGGCCCTCCTGAGGCCCTCGCGGAGCCTCTGAAACTCCCCCGAGGTCCGAAGGCGGCCCCGGCTGCGGAACCTTCAACGTCCTTGTGCGCCTGCATCGACCTGCTGCCCCATGACCGCAAGTACAGTATGCACAAACTGAATAATCCATGGCAGTATCTTTGATAGTAATGTAGCCGCCAGGGAAGTACCAGCGCTCGACTCTGGGTCCTCCACCATGTCCACCACCACCTCCACCACCTCCACCACCGCCGCCACCGCACCCATCGCCTCCGGCACCTCCATCATGTTGCTGATGCCCACCAGCAGGCGGCCCTGGAGGAGGAGGCGGCGGTAGAACCCCAGAGCTCGTGGAAGAGCCTGAAGCTGCGCCCAAAGCTGAACTTGACTCCGCGGCCGCGGGCGCCGCGCCCGAGGGCGGGGGCGCTGCCCCGGAGGTCGAGCTCGACGCGGCTCCCGATGCTGGATCAGGAGGTGGAAGTAGATCAGCGAGATCGGCATCTGAATCAGACCAACCGAACAAGTCCCACTCCTCGTCGCTGTTGAGCGGGACGTAGCAACCCACATTGCCCTCGCTGTCCGACTCAGGCACCTCCATGAACTCGGGTGCATCGAGAGGCTCCTGAAGCGCATCGTCAAGATCAAGACCACCTGACACGGCAGCGAAGATATCGTCCTCCTCATATTCCTCGTCCGCGCCCTTTCCCTTCAGCTTCGCTCTCTCTGCGCGCTCCTTGAACTCGTCGTCAAAGTCGGCTGCCAATCCTTCTGCCACCACATCTGGATATGCCAGCGGCCCTGGCGCGCCCGGGGCCGCGTCGCCTGGAGCGTCGGGTAGGGGTTGAGGCGCAACAAGACTACCCAGAGCAGCAAACGGATCGCCATCGCCGAGAAGAAGGTCGCCGCAGTCACCACGGCCTCGCTGGCGGCCTCTGCGCCCGCCAGGCCCGCCAGGATCTGGCGGCCCATCGCCGCTCCCCCGACTCTTGCCTCTGCCGGAGCCCTTCCCACGGCCTGGGCCTGGTCCTGGTAGATCACTCGGCTTCCAAACGTCGAACATCTCCACGTCGGCCACCATGGACACCTCGACCACCCTTGGAGTCACGTCTGGAATGGGCAGCGTGGACGGGTCCAGCAAAGCGAACATGGCCATCCACTCCTTTTCGAGATCCAACTCAAGACCCAGCCGAAAACATGTACGCACATGAGGCTCCCCATCAACCACCAATGGGTGCACGAGGAATCCCACCACCCCGTTAGGGACCGTAGGCCGTAGGGCTGTTTAAGCTTTACTGGTTCAGTTTAACGTTTAACGCCATGAAGCTCGTTCTTCCAACCCTGCAATACCCTGCAACACCCTGCAATTCCCTGCGATACCCTACGACCCTGCAATACCTTGCAATACCCTGCAAGCACGCCGACAGCGGCGGCGACAACGGCGACGACGACGACGACGATCGGGGGCCTGGTGGCGGACGCCCTGGTGGCGAAGCCTTCCTGGCCAGGAGCTGGAGACGGCGCCCAAGATAACCCGCCAAGACAACCCGCCAGGACCCCTCCCAAGACAGCCCCCAAGATTACCCCCCAAGATTCCCCCCCAAGACAACCCACCAGGACAACCCGCCAAGACAAGCCTCCAAGAAAACCCGTTCTGGCTGGCACGCGAAGCGACACGAATTTATTAGGTAACTCTGGTCCTCGCGGGCCGCCAAGCACCCAAAACGTTGCATTCGTGTTGCGGAAGAGGTCGGATACATGCAACCAGAGGTAGTGATCCACGAAGTGGTCCTCGTCGAAGCGCGCGAGGCCAACGACCAGGAACCCATGTGCGGCATGGCTCTTGAGATGAGCAGGCATTGCACTGAAAACTCTGCGGGCAAATCTATTCGTGAAAACAGCTGCCTTATACCCTTGTGATGGAAGCTCGTCGCCTTTGGGCTTGCATACGCAGACTCCGAATCGTTGGCATGCTTTCTGAGTAATCCTGACTTTGCCCATTGGAGGCTGGTCCCGGTGCACGAAAAGGGAGTGCGCGTTCTGGTAGCCCTGCGCCAGAGTGGCGTTCATTTGTGCTGTGTTCACTGTAGGGCTGACGCTGTCTTTCCTTCCATCTCCTTCGCCTATGTAGGAAGCAACCTCGACGGGGCCCCTGACCGACAACTCCCTGGCGACGAGGTGGGGAACTGCCAGACACTGCACTGGTAGATGTTGAAACGCCTCCGTCTTGGATGAGACCACTGGTATAGGAACTAAATCAAGTCTGGACTGGTTCGCCTTCATATCCATACAATGTTCATTGATATCTTTCTCATCGATTTCTCTCTGCTTTTTGGCGGCTGCACGGCTAAGGGCTCTGAAACGGGAGCGGACCTCTTCCATGCCAGTAGCGCCGTCGATGCGGATCGCGCTCTCCGGCAACCTCGCGACCTCAACCAACGGCAGACCTGGGAGGCATGCTGAAACAAATGGAGACGGGTCATTGGGGCCCAATGGGGGCTGGGTCTTGGTCTTAGGTCTTCCTGGGGCCCACTGGGGGCCGGGTCATCGGGGCCCAATGGGGGCCGGACCTTGGCCCCCCTGGTTGCGATTCCCTCATCCCTCCTCCTGGAGCCCGTCCCAGAGCTGGCGAAGCCACCGGGGAGAATCTAGAGTCTAAGACTTTGGCCCCCGAGGCTCGGGCAGAGCGAGAGGGTAGGGGGAGGTGAGAGAGGGGCCGAAGAGATGAGGAGGGCGAAGGGATGAGAGAGGCGCGAGGATCAAGGAAGGAGTAGCGAAATCGCATGGAGGAGAGAGGAGCGAGGAAAATATTGGAGGAGGAGGAGGAGGGGAGGAGGGAGAAAGGAGAAGAGCGAGGACAGAGAGGCGAGGGGGGAGGCGGGTAGGACCGTGGGCCGCGCTGAGAGTGATGGCCTCATCCATCGCCGTTTTGACGATGATGTTGCGCTCCTGCCTCTCCACCTCGCAGGCCCCTCCTCCTCCCTGCCACATCCCCCCCCTCTTCCCCCCCATCTTCCCCTCCCCTTCCTCCTCCTCCTCCTTCTCCTCCTCCTCCCTTTCCTCCTCCTCCTCCTCCTCCTCCTCCTCCTCCTCCTATCCGATCCCTACTTCTCCTCCCCTTTCCTCTCGTGCTCCCTCCTTCCCCTGATTCTCCTCCTCCTTCTCCTCCTCCTCCTTCCCCTCCTGCTGGCCCTATCCCCCCCCCTCCCTCTCGCTTCGGAGGGGGAAGGGGGAAGTGGGTAAGGAAGAGGATGATTTTGCACGCCAGGCACCTGAGCGGGCGCCAGCTGGATGTTGTGAATCGGGTCGGCGTGGGACCGCATGCCGACAGCCCTGCGCGCCTCGGCAGCCCTGGCCTTCCGGCAGAGCTCCTCGAACGCCTCATGTGATAATGTTGAATACTCAGACGTCATGCGATTCAGATCTTCTTTTGTCGGTTTTCGGCCATGCTCCTGCCAATGCTCGATCAACTTCCCGCGTTTGAAGACGTCATATGGGCGGATCTTGCGATTCTGTTTTGCCGCCTTGGCCACGGCGTCTGGGTTCACTTCAACCGACTCCAGCTGGAAGCGCTTCCGGGTCAACATGAAGCGCGACGACACGTCCTGGAGATCGGCTGACCATGTGTGCAACGAGAGGCATTTTGTCAGAAGCCGTACCTTCGCCCATTTACACTCCAATCTCGCAATGCATAATTCTGTCATAACCGCGATGAGTCGGAGCTCAGCGCGCGCCTCCTCAGACTGGAGCTTCTCGGAATCGCTGTACTTCACCAGATAATCGCAAGACACGGGGTCGAACAGGCACGGGCGCGCCTTGAACTCAGCGCAGATATCTCTGAACACTTGCGGCTCGGACGCGTCGACAAGCTTGAACAACTGGATCGGGAACGCCCGTTCTGGCAAGATGATGTTCTGAAAGAGCACGGCCGTGCTCCGCGCCAGCAACCGGAATGCCAAACACCTCAGAGATGACGAACGGCAATCTGTAGGCATTGCGGCCCAAATAGAAGACGAAGAACACAATTCAATAGACCTCTGCACTCCAGGCTGTGAATAGTATCCGCGGCATCGCAGCGCGGCCTTGTAGTCGCGCGTGCCCTCTGTGCGCTCACGGCGCTGTTGCTTCCGCTCCCAAGCCATAGTACAAGCACCGAGCATCCTTGACAAGCATGCCCGCCGGGCAGACATCACCAAACGAAGCGCCACCAGGTTCTGCAAGAACGTGCCCTCTGCCCACTCGACCCCAGATTTCAGCCAAGATGCCACCAACTTCTTCCAGTCGATCTCTTTCGTTACAGCCTCCGTTGCACCCTTCTCCCGGGCACTCTGACTGCCCTTATCTTTGCTCTGGTCGCCCTGGTCACCCTGGTCCTCCTTCTCATCGCGCCCGGCCTTGTCATCCTCTCCAGCGTCGTCATCGATGGCCATTGCGGACGGATCCTGCTGCGGCTCGGACTTCGGATCGGGCTTGAGATGGGACGAAGCGTATCTCAGGAAGGTCGTGCTGAAAAGTTTGTGGACGCACTCTAAGACGCATATCTGGCCGCACACCTCCTCGGCATCTATCCATTTGGAGCGGCTGAAAACCTTCAACTTGGAAAAAAGCACGCCTAGATTCTTGCGCAACTTTCTCTCGGTGTGGGCCTTGTCTCTGCAGCAACCGGAACAGTGGTGGATCACGCGACCCCTGATGGACCAATCCCCATTGAGCAATGACTCCACGACGAACCGCATCCACCTGTCATGGAAAGTAGAAGTACTGCCAACTTTCAGCAGGTTGTCGAATAGAGATCGCTGGTGCTCGTGCATGTCAGTCCCAGGCTGGGGCGGGGGGCCATAGTCGATGTCGAGCTGCTCCGTTGCGACCTCATAGAACGTGCTCCTGAAACCTCTCATGTTGCCTGTGTGGCTGAGCCAGAGGAGGCAATGCAGTACTCCAGTTATTGATGCGTCGGTCAATTCCACGGTCCTCTTTGATACGTTCGCACACTTATGTACCTGGCACGATGTTCGGAACGCCGACCACTTTGGGTTACATCTTTCCCAATCTCGGAACCAACGGTCGTTTGACGAACCGTCGTCTGTCGAGGCCAGGCGAATTTTTCGGGGGAATGTCTCTCCGACGATTGTCGGCAAATAGCTGATCTCATTGAGGGCCGCCTTGAAGTTCTCTCCCGTGGTGCGATCAACTGCCTGGAGCCATGTGGAGAACTCGGCGCGAATCAATTCAATAGTTTGGGTCGCAACCCTCTTCACCAAAAATCCGACCTCGAACTCTGACTGAAGGAGCTTGGCCATGCCGGGAATATCGGGATTGCCCAGCTCGGAAACCTCGAGGGGGGGATCGCAGCAGTGTGAAACCGCAGAGCGAAGAAGGGCCTTGGAGCAAGACTGGAGGAGGATTGGGAGGAAGAGTGGCAAGAGAAGGATGATGGGAGGCGTCAGGGCGGTCCCCTCACCTTCCCCCATCCCTCATCCTCCGCATCTTTCCTATTCGCCCTGATCCTCAGCCCCCTCCTTCTTCCCCCCTGCCCTCTCCTCCCCCCTCCCCCTCGTCCACCACCACCACCTCGCCTTCCTCCTCCGCCTCCTCCTCCCTCCCCATCTCTCTCGCTGGATTTCGAGCCCCTGGGACCCTCGCGCGCATAGGAGATTCGTCGAACATCGCGCGCTCGACGTATACTAGGGGCTGGACCTCTTTCGACCGAATCAAAGAGCTCACTACTCGAATCGCAGACTCAAACTGTGCACGCTCGGCCTTGACCAATGCCGCCGCTGCGCCAGACCGAGTTCTTTTAATCCTCTCTGCCGGTGTATCATACATGGCCGCGCCCACTGTGTCATTAGCGTTCGGCATCTTCTTCCACGGGTTCAAAAACAATGATTCCGACACGGCCGAGCGTCCACAGTAAGTATGGTAGCCATCGAAACATGCCAGCCCACACTTATACTCATCAGATTCTGGATGATGTGCCTGGGCTGAAAGCGTAAAGCTTGCCAAGCGGGGTCGAGGGATCAGGGCATCCGAACTGGCTTCTATAAAGCCGCACTCCCGGGCGCGATGGCTAGGGGCTAGGGGCTAGGACTAGGACTAGGACGGACCAGGACCAGGACCAGGAGGGGCCGCCAGACACCTCTCAGGGGAGAGCCGTTCGGGTGTCTGGGTCGGGGATGACGTGGGCCTGTTCACGACCAGGTTTGGCGGGGGCTCTCATGTGGAATGGCCATTCGGGGCGGTGGACGCGTCTGCTTTCAGAGCCATTGATCACCGCGATGCAGCAACGGCCCCGTCAGCATTTGGGCCTATCGCGCGCGTGATGCTGAACGTCGATCGGTTGCTTGCGTGGCACGTCATGGCCCGTCAAGGCCCCTCGATTGTCAGTGAACGATTCGTTTGCCTCCGTGGGCAATCGAATCGTTCACTGGCATCCCACCGCCCCGAACTGCCATTCGACGCGGGGCCGACGTTTTCAGCCTTGAACCTTAAGCCTTAAGCCTTCATCCCCCAGGAAACCCTGGCGAGGGCCAACTCGATCTGGGCCAGCGCCTGGCAGCTCGGGAGGGCCACGGCGAGGGGCGGCCCAGCAGCTGGCAGCTGCGCGACATAGCGGCCATCCGCACCCCTCTGAGGGCCCGGGGCCCGGGCTGCGGCTGGGGCCGCCTTGGCCTTGGCCTTGGCGGCCAAGTCTTTCAAGACTTTTGGTACCTTATTTCTGGACCCTGGGGGGCGCCCTGGCTTTCTCTTCTTGGGCTCCGGATCTGGCGACCCCCCCAGGGCCACAAGGGGCAGTTGCCCCTCCTCCTGCATGGCCAAAATGGCTGCAGTCTCTCCCCCACCCGAGGGCGGAGGAGAGGAAGGTGCAGGGGAGGGTGGAGAGAGAGAGAGAGAGAGGGAAATGGAAACAGACAGGCAGACAACATACAGACAAGTCGACTGAAGACGGATAGAGGATAGAGAGAGAGAGAGACAGAGAAAGAGAGATGCAGGAGAGAGATAGGGCTAGGGAGGAGAAACAAGCAAGTGAGGGAGAAAGAGAGAGGCGCCAGAGAGAGAGAGAGAAAAGAGAGAGAGAAACAGAGAGAGAGAGAGAGACAGAGTCAGAGACAGTGACAGCGACAGAAAGAGCCATAAAGAGAGAGATATTGGCGAGGGAGGAGGCGGAGGAGGATGAGGGGGAGGAAAAGGAGGAGGGGAGGATCGAAAAGGAAAGGGATGGAAAGACGGCGGGGAAAAAAGGAGGGAGGAGGGAGGATAATTGAATCGAACGCGCGCCATAAATTCCACCAGGACCTACAATCCCACATCAATTCCTCCTCCTCCTCCGTTCCTCCTGCAATTCCTGCTGCTCACCCTCCCCCTGCTGCTTCCCCACCCAATCCTCATTTCATTCCTCCTCCAAGTTTCCTCTTGCTCCTACGGCATCCTACGGCCTCGTGGCTTCATTCCCCCGCCCTCCTCCCCCTCCTCCACTCTTTCTCTTCTTACCGCGCGTTTCATCTTCGTCTCCTCACCTCCCGTTTTCCCCTTTCCCTACCCCTCCCCTTCTTGATCATCATCATCCTTTCCCTTGTCATTGCATGTATCATCGTCACCCCCTCGGTATCCTGTCCTCCTCTTTCCTGCTCCCCTATCCCCTATCATAATCAGGTCCTGCTGTTTTGTTAAACGCATATCCCTCCTGAGTCCTCTCCTTATGTTCCTCGTATCCGTCGTATCCCTCTACCCCCTTTTCTCATCGTTTCCCTCACCATTATCACCACACTCCTCAATTTTATCCTCCCCTCTTTCTCTTCGCAATCATCCCCTTCATTGTCATCCTCGTCCTACTATTCTGCGCCGCGGCCTTGTGAACTCAATAGGTTTGCTGACACTTCTGGGGGTCTGTTTAAAGGGTCCTATAGGTTTTGCTACACTTTTGATGGTGATTATGAATATGTTCTATAGGTTGCGCGATCATAAGATCGACACATTTGCTGCTAAAAATATGATCATGGCCCATAAGAAATCGTAGTCTCAGGGCTATGATGCCTCTTTTGATTTTGAGCCGGCTATGATGCCCGCTCGTGCCCACCCCGTCCCGTCATCAGGGACTTCGCATCCTCCTATGATGGTAAGATGGGAAGACGGGCTGCCGCCCCTGGCACTGCACGTACGGCGCCAGGTTTGTGGGGATTTGGTTCGACCCCCGCAGTTCCGGTGATGGAAACTGCAAGGGGTGTGAGGCCTCATGGTGGTCCTCACTGGTAAGGCCTATGATGGTCCTCACCAGGGGGGGGGGGAGGGCAAGGGCGGACCAGGAGGAGGAGGACAGGGAGGAAGAGGAGGACGATGACGAGACAGTTGAGTTCAATGAACAGATTGCGTTCGAAGGCCTATGATGGTCCTTCTTCCCAAAACGAGCCTTGCTGATGGCCCCGAATTGGGTGCGAGGTGCCTATGATGGCCCCTCTGGTTGCCTATGATGGCGGTAGACGACCGGCAGGGGACTGGGTCCCGTTCGCGGTCCATTAGGGGTGAGCATGCTACGCATGGAATGAATTCAATGGAAATAAATCGCGATGGATCCGTGAGTGGATCAATCTAGACTGATGAGGCTATGCTGCCTCTTTTGATTTTGAGCCGGCTATGATGCCCGCTCGTGCCCACCCCGTCCCGTTTTCAGGGACTTCGCATCCTCCTATGCCGCCCCTGGCACTGCACGTACGGCGCCAGGTTTGTGGGGATTTGGTTCGACCCCCGCAGTTCCGGTGATGGAAACTGCAAGGGGTGTGAGGCCTCATGGTGGTCCTCACTGGTAAGGCCTATGATGGTCCTCACCAGGGGGGGGGGGGAGGGCAAGGGCGGACCAGGAGGAGGAGGACAGGGAGGAAGAGGAGGACGATGACGAGACAGTTGAGTTCAATGAACAGATTGAGCGCGAAGGCCTATGATGGTCCTTCTTCCCAAAACGAGCCTTGCTGATGGCCCCGAATTGGGTGCGAGGTGCCTATGATGGCCCCTCTGGTTGCCTATGATGGCGGCACTAGACGACCGGCAGGGGACCCTCCAAGACAAGCCATTTCAGACCTCCCCCATGGGAGAACCCTCCAAAACATCGTCCCCAGACCCCCCAGGCCCTCCAAGATAGCCTGGAAGAGACCCCCCCCGAAATGAGACCCCCTCCCTTTTATTACGAAATCTGGAATACCTCTGGGCACCTCAAGGAAGCGTTCCGGCGAACGCGGGGGACAAAACTCGCGGGGACGGGGCCGATATGAGAACGGCGCTCCTGCACCGTACCGTGTTTCGACTACGTTCAGGCCTCGCTCCAAAGCTGTGCGGTGCATAGCTTGTCGCACCGTTCCCCCGTCCTTTCTGGTTTCCTTTTCCTGGCAGGCGCGTGCGGCCACAAGCACAAAGATGCAGCGCTAAATAACTGTTTGGCGCGCCCCCTCACAATCACGAGCTGTTTCACGACTGATGGCGCAAAAACGGTGCTGATAGATCGTGCGCCTACTTGTGGTGAGGTGGGACCGGGTCAAAAATTGACGGTGCCTCGGGGGAGAAACCAGCGCGGCACAATGCAAGCAGGACCTCCGCGGAGGGGGGGCTGGCCTACGGCGCGGCGAGCGACTGGCCGAGCAGCGGCCCTGGGGCGAGCGGCTCGCCGGGCGGCGGTCCTGGGCCATGGGAAGCGCGGCGACGATGGTGGCGATGACGATGATGACGACGATAGTTGATAATGGTGATGACGATGACGGCAACTAGGATGATGACGACGATGATGATGGTGATTGTGATTGTGATGATGATGATGGTGATGATGGTGGTACAAATGATGATGATGATGATGATGATGATGATGATGATGATGATGATGATGATGATGATGATGATGATGATGATGATAATATGATGAATGATGATGATGATGATGATGATGATGATGATGATGATGATGATGATGATGATGATGATGATGACGATGATAATGATAATGATAATGATGATGATGATGATGATGATGATGAATGATGATGATGATGATGATGATGATGATGATGATGATGAAATGATGATGATGAGAGAGAGCGTGATCCACCGCCGCTTTACTGTGGAAAATTGCCAACCTTTTCCTCCGGAGCCCGGGGGTTCCCCCCCCCCTCCGAAAATCCCCCCCCCCCTGCCCCCCCCCCCCCCCCCCCTCCCCCGGCAAAACCCCCCCTCCCCTAACCCCTCCCCCCCCCCGCCCCCCCCTCCCCCTCGAAAACCGGGGGGGGTCACTACTGGTTCGAACCCCTTCCCCCCCCCCCCCCCTCGGATGTGGAAAACGGGGGGGGTCACTACCGGTTCGAACCCCCCCCCCCCCCTCGAAAACCGGAGGGGGGTCACTACCGGTTCGACCCCCCCCCACCCCACGCACCGCCAGCAAACGACTCCCGGTCCCTCCCTACCACCGTCCGCATCACATCCCCCTCTTTTGTTCCCAGCACCACTGTCCTCACCACCACTGTCCCCACTGGTTCCACCAACGTCCCTCCTGTCCCCACCAGTGCCCCCACCACTGTCGCACTGTCCCCACTGTCCCCACCACTGTTCCCACCACGGTTCCACTCTCCCCACTGTCTCCACGGCCCCAACCACTGCCCGACTATCCGCACTGTCCCCACTGTCCCACTGACCCCTCCGCTGTCCCACTGAGCTGTCCCACTGTTCCCACCACTGTCCCCACTGTCCCCGCCACTGTCCCCACTGTACCTCTGTCCCATTGCCCCACCGCCGTCCTCGCCACCGCCTTCACCACTGTCCCCACCACCATTGTACCCTCCACTGTCCCACTATTTCCACCTCATTCCCACTGTCCCCACACCACTGTCCCCACCACCACCGTCCCCACCACTGTCCACTGTCCCCCCTGTTCCCACCATTGTCCCCACCACTGTCCCCACCACTACCGTCCCCACCACTGTCCCACTGTCCCACTGTCCCCACCACTGTCCCGCTGTCCCCTCACCACTGTCCCCACCAACACCGTTTCCACCACTGTCCGCACCCCCACTCGGTTTTCGAGGGGGAGTTCGAACCGGTAGTGACGCCCCCCCGTTTTCGAGGGGGGGGGGGGTTCGAACCGGTAGTGACCCCCCCCTTTTCATGATGAACTGGGGGGGGGGGGGGGTTCGAACCGGTAGTGAGCCCCCCGGTTTTCCGGAAGGGGGGGGGGGGGAGGGGTTCGAACCTGTGGTGACCCCCCCCGGTTTTCCGCCAGCAGCGGTAGAACACGCTCTTTCTGAGGATGATGTTGATGATTATGATGATGCTGATGATGCTGCTGCTGCCGATGATGATAACGATCGTGTGCGCCACTGCACGATACCTTCTCCACAGGCCGCGACTGGACAAACAACTACACTACGAAAATAACGGCATCAGACGCACCACGACTACGGATGTCGCCAGGCACCCTCCCAGGGTGAACAAACAATACTGTTAGCCGAAGGCGAGCGGCGCGCACGGGAATCATGCGCAGGGCCCACCACCCCCAATATTTGGACGCCCGAGATGGGTACGGAAAGAATGGGTACAATGCCCAACAAGAAATGTTGTCCCAAATCAACAGCGGCCGCTGTTGGGCAGGCGGCCTTCTGTCTCGTGGACACAGGCCGCGGCGGCGTGGACAGCGAGTCCTGTTCAAAAAGAATAGGATCCGCTGTTGGGCATTGTACCCATTCTTTCCGTGCCCATCCCGTTCGTGCAGACAATAGATGGGCCCCCCCCTGGGCAGGAAGAAACACTTGGTACCGGCGCGCGGCCTTCCTGCAGCCGGAGTACTTGCAGTAAAATTTGCCTGGCTGTCAGCGCACCCAGGAAAAACACTTGACACCGGCGCGTGGCCTTCCGGAGTTCGGGCGCAGCCCACAACTCGAGAGAGAGGCCGAACACGAAAACAGAGGAGCAGACGGGCGAGCCAAGCACCTATTGCGCCTTGGCGGCCACGTGCAGATGCAGCTGGAGCGCGAGGCAAGCAACCATTGCGAGAGAGAGAGAGAGAGCGAGAGAGGGGGGACAAACGACGGAAGACAACAGAGAAGCAGACATTGGGGCGCATCGTGAGTGTGACGCAGAACAGGAACCGTGAAACCGAAAACAACGAATCACGACTGTGACGCACGAAACGGACTGCATCACGACTGAGACGCACACCGCACCTACCTGAGCATTTCGTGTATGCAGTGTCGAGCCCGAAAACCCAAGCGAGCAATCGCGCGACATATCGAGCGAAAGTGAGAAATCCACTGGGCGGTAGGGTACACCACCTGGGACGCTCCAGCATGTTGAGACACCCCCCGAACCTTTGCTGACCAAGGCAGACGACATTATATATATATATATATATATATATATATATTCGGCGTTTCGACAATGGGCGGAAGGGGGAGGGGGGAGGGGGGATTCTACTTCTGGATCTCTGCTTGATGTGACTGTTTGCAACAGTGCGTCCAATGGGGGAGAGTCCATCTGCTCGAAACAAGCGCCAACATCTGCCAAGATCTACTCCATGGGGGGGAAGGGGTGCAAAGTCCCGCGCCGATCGGCAAAACAATGAATACAAAAAACGACCGATATTTTGACACACCTCCAAACTCCCGTTGACCAAAACAGCACTCATGATGGGCAGGTTTTCCTCCACCAGTGAGGGGGAGGGAGGAAGAGGACGAGGGAGGAGGAGGAGGAGGCGGACGGACGGACGGACGGACCCCTCTGGAGCTGGTGTCTTTGTCAAAGCTGGTGAGGTGCTCTAGGACCGAGCTATCTATGCTCGAAGATTGAGGGTCACTGGTCGCGAAGCGCCGTACTGGGTGTGGCGGACGCGTGTGGCCCCTGCTTCTGGGGCCTTCGGTGGGGCTCCCTATGGGGCCACGAAGCGCCGTACTGGGTGTGGCGGACGCATGCAACACCCCCCCCCCCCTGGGGCCTTCGGTGGGGCTCCCTATGGGGCCACGAAGCGCCGTGCTGGGTGTGGCGGACGCATGTGGTCCCCCCCCTGTCTGGGGCCTTCGGTGGGGCTCCCTATGGGGCCACGAAGCGCCGTACTTGGTGTGGCGGACGCATGTGGTACCCCCCCCCCCTTCTGGGGCCTTCGATGGAACGCCCTATGGGGCCACGAGGCGCCGTACTGGGTGTGGCGGGCGCGTGTGGCCCCTGCCTCTGGTGCTTCGGTTGAGCTCCCTATGGGGCCACGAAGCGCCGTACTGGGTGTGAAACGCATGCGGTATCCCCCCTTTTATGGGGCCTTACGTGGAGCTCTGATGGGGCCACGAAGCGCCGTAGTGGGTTTGGTGGACGCATGTGGACCCCCTTCGGTGGAGCTCCCTATGGGGCCACGAAGCGTCGTGCTGGGTGTGGCGAGCGCATGTGGTACCCACCCACCCTTTTGGGGCCTTCGGTGAGGCTCCCTATGGGGCCACGAAGCGCCGTACTTGGTGTGGCGGGCGCATGCGGTGCCCCCCCCCCCCTGGGGCCTTCGGTGGGGCTCCCTATGGGGCCACGAAGCGCCGTACTGGGTGTGGCGGACGCATGTGGTACCCCCTGCCTGGGGCCTTCGGTGGAGCGCTTTATGGGGCCACGAAGCGCTGTACTGGGTGTGGCGGACGCATGCAACACCCCCCCCCCTGGGGCCTTTCGGTGGGGCTCCCTATGGTGCCACGAAGCGCCGTACTGGGTGTGGCGGGCGCATGCGGTACCCTCCCCTCCTTGGGCCTTCGGCGGGGCTCCCTATGAGGCCACGAAGCGCCGCACTGGGTGTGGCGGACGCATGTGGACCCCCTTCGGTGGAGCGCCCTATGGGGCCACGAAGCGCCGTGCTGGGTGTGGCGGACGCATGTGGTACCCCCCCTGTCTGGGGCCTTCGGTGGAGCTCCCTATGGGGCCACGAAGCGCTGTACTGGGTGCGGCGGACGCATGTGATACCCCTCCGTGGGGCAATAGATGGAGCTCCCTATGAGGCCAGGAAGCGCCGTACTCGGTGTGGCGGGCGCATGTGGTGCCCCCCCCCTTCGGGCCTTACGTGGAGCTCTGATGGGGCCACGAGGCGCCGTACTGGGTTTGGTGGACGCGTGTGGTGCCCCCACTGGGGGAGGGCACGAAAGGAGGAGAAGGAGACGCGGGGACCGTTTCTTCAAAACGAGGACCCAACACCACAGGATGGTTGGGAACGAGAGAGAGAGAGAGAGACAAAAAAAAAGAAAAAGAAAACGAGAGAGAGAGAGAGAGAGAGCGAGAGAGAGAGAGAGAGAGAGCGAGAGAGGAGAGCAACAAAGAGAGAGGGAGAGAGAGAGAGAGCGAGAGAAACATCCAACAACATGGCTCACTGCGTGGAGCTCCCCAAGTGTGAGCGTCTGTTCCTGGGCGTTTGACTATAATAGCGCGCCCACGTGGGCGACAAGGCCGACGAAAACGAGTGAACCCTAATGCGAGTGGAGTGAGCTTTGAGCATGATTGAACATGAGCCTCCCAATCATTCCCCTTCCTCAAACTGGCCGCGAACTGGCCAGTGGAAACCCCCCTGGCGGCTCCCCTTAGAGGTGTTGAAACCAACGTTCTTCCTGAGACATCCTCAAACTCTGCTCTGAAAGCCAAGGGTGTTGGGCATGAAAACAACCAAACCGCCCGAGACATCCCCACAGACTGGCCGCGAACGGGCCCGTGTCCTACCCCTCTGCCTGCTCCTTTTCTGTGGGCTGAACCAGCGCCCCGCCTGAAACATCCCCAGAACCTACCCTGAAAGCCAACGATGATGGGCATGAAAACGAGCAAGCCGCCTAAGACCATGAAACCACTCCTGGCGGCTCACTTGAAAGGTGCTGAAACCAACGCCCCGCCTGAGACATCCTCACACTCTGCTCTGAAAGCTCAGGGTGTTGGGCATGAAACCGAACAACCTGCATGAGCCATCCTCACAAACTGGCCGCGAACGGGCCCGTGAACACACCCCTGGCGGGTCTCCTTAGGGTTGCTGGAACCAGCGCCCCGCCTGAGGCGTCCTCATACTCTGATCTGAAAGCTAAGGATGTTGGGCATGATAACAACCAAACCACCTGAGACATCCCCACAACCTGGCCACGAACGGGCCCGTGACAACACCTCTGGCTGCGTTCCTTAGGGGTGCTGAAACCAGCGCACCGCCTGAGACATCCTCACAATATGCTCTGACAGCCAAGGGTGTTGGGCATGAAAACAACAAACCACCTGAACCATCCCCACAAACTGGCCGCGAACGGGCCTGTGAAACCACACCTGGCGACTCCCCTTAGGGGTGCTGGAACCAACGCCCCGCCTGAGACATCCTCAAAATCTGATCTGAAAACAAAAGATGCTGGGCATGAGACCAACCAAACCGTCTGAGACATCCCCACAAACTGGCCGCGAACGGGCCCGTGAAAACACACATGGCGGCTCCCCGAAGGGTGCTGAAACCAGCGCACCGCCTGAGGCATCCTCGCAAACTGATCTAAACGCAGACGAATCTGCCCACCAAAACAGCCAAACCGCCTGAGACATCCCCACGAACTGGCCGCGAACGGGCTCGTGAAAACACACATGACTGCCCCCCTTACCTTAGGGGTGCTGAAACCAGCGCCCCGCCTGAGACATCCTCACAAGCTGCTCTAAACGCAAACGAATGTGTCCACCAAACCAGCCAAACCGCATGAAACATCACCGCGAACTGGCCGCGAACGGGCCCGTGAACCCACACCTGGCGGCGCCCCTTAGGGGTGCTTGAACCAGCGCCCCGCCTGAGACATCCTCACAAACTGCTCTAAACGCCAACGAATCTGCCCACCAAAACAACCAAACCGCCTGAGACATCCCCACAAACTGGCCGCGAACGGGCCCGTGAAAACACCCCTGGCGGCTCCACTTCGGGGTGCAGAAGCCAGCACCACGCCTGTGTTGAATAAGTCTGCGTATGAGGAAGCCTGACTATGAGAAGGTCTGGGTGTGAGTAAGTCTGTGTATGAGTAAGTCTGTGTATAAGTACGTCTGGGTATGGGCAAGTATGGGTATGAGTTGATCTGCGTATGAGTAAGTCTGGGTATGAGTAAGTCGGAGTAGGAGTAAGTCCGAGAGGAGGGGAGGAGAAGAAGAGGGAGTAGGAGGCGTCCAAGTAATAACAAGAACCCCATCTTAGGATATGGGAGCACAAGCAGAGAAAGACTGAGAGAGAGAGAGAGAGAAGAGAGACACAAGAGACAAACATAAATACAGAGAGCGAGAGAGACGACGACGACGACGACGACGACGACGACGACGACGGCGGCGGCGGCGGCGGCGACGACCAGCAGCAGCAGCGAGGACGACGTCGACGGCGACGGCGACGACGGCGGCGAAACGAGAGAGACAGGCAGACAGGGAACAACACACACACAAGACAACGAAAGGACCGCGAGGCGGCGGCGCCGTCCTTGGACCCGCGGCCGTACGAGGGCGACGCCCTGCTGCAGGGCGCACAAGCCGACGTCGCCGTCTCCACGGTCGTCACCGCCACTGTCGTCATCGCCCCTCTCCCGTTCGCCTTCCACCCCCCCCTGCTGGGAGGAGGACGGGGGGGAAGGACAAGGGGGGAGGAGACGGGAAGAAGAGGGAGGGGGGGAGGACGAGGCGGATGAGATGGGGAAGGGACCACGGAGACGCACGAGGGGGAGGAAAGGGAGGCGGACACCGACGAAGGACAGACAGACTGAAGCCGTGTTCCGCATGGGTGCGTTGGCAGAAAAACTGAAAAAGAGACGATTGGGTGAAGCGGCGAGTGTGCTAAGCATGGAAGTAGGGGGAGGGGGAGGAGGAGGAGGAGGAGGAGGAGGAGGAGGAGGATGAGGAGGAGGAGGAGGAGGAAGGAGAGGGGAGAGGAGGAGAAGGAGGAGGAAGAGGAGGAGGGAGGGAAGAAGAGGAGGAGGAGAGAGGAGGAAGAGGAGGAGAGGAGGGAGGAGGGGGAGGAATAGGAGGAGGAGGAGGGAGGGAGGAGAGGAGAAGAGGAGGTGAAGAGGAGGAGGAGGAGGAGGAGGTGAAGGAGGAGGAGGAGGAGGAGGAAGAGGCAAAGGAGGAGGAAGAGGAGGAGGAAGAGGAAGAGGAAAAGGAAGAGGAGGAGGAGGAGGAGGAGGAGGAGGAGGAGGAGGTGGAGGTGGAGGACGACGAACAAAAAAAAAACGGGATGCGGCGAGAGAGGGGCAGGCAGGACGGGACAGCCGAGGCCCGCGGGCAAGCAGCCCTGAGGCCTGCCTCCCAGGTGCCCCCTGAGGCCTCGGGGGGGGGGTCACGGGAGGTCCGAAAGATGCCCGCCACCCTGGCCTCCATTAGGGGGCCACATGCGAACCCTACCCCTACCCCCCCACGATTTCCGAGGGGGAGGGTGGGGTTCACTTCGTTCGGGAGCTCCCGAGCGAAGCGAACCCCACCCTCCCCCTCAGAGATCGCGGGGGGTAGGGGTAGGGTTCGCATGTGGCCCCCTATCCGTGCCAAAGCAGCACACAGCGTCCAGAAACTCCAGATGCCAGGGCAGCACGCGGCGACCAGAGGCGAGGATCCCTGCCTCCTCGACGTCCGAGGAGCAGGACGAGCACATGCGCCACCCTTGGGCGCTCTGTCCAGGGAGGGCCCTCCCGGGCGTGGAACCGTCGGAGGCCCCCAGGAGACCAGCAAGTAGGGCCAAACAGGTTCAGAAACCTCGGCCCTCGATCGCACGAGCAACTCTGGCGGCGACCGAAAATGCTGTGAAGAAGGAACCGTTGTCGTTCGTCGGTCATCGTCGTCATCGCCGCCCTTGTCGGTCGTCGGCAATCGGCAGCTGGTCGTCCGCAGTCGTCGTCGTCGTCGTCGTCGTCGTCGTCATCGTCGTCGTCGTCGTCGCCGCCGCCGCCGTCGTCGTCGTCGTCGTCGTCGTCGTCGTCGTCGCACCGCCGCCGCCGTGGTGGTCGTCGTCGTCGTCGCCGTTCTCGTCGCCGGTCGGCGGCGACAGAGGACGGTGCCCCGTGGAAGCTGGGCCAAAAGGGGGAGGAGGAGCAGATCGTGGGGGGTAGGGGTAGGGTTCACATGTGGCCCCCTATTTGTAGCGTTCTTCGCCCGCTGATTTTTGGGGCAGGAGCCGCACAGAAAGGCCCAGGATCGAACACCGAGCAGCCACGCCGCCGCGCCTTCAGGGGATCAGCCAACTGGCCCTCCGTGGGCCTGCGTGGGCCCCTCCAGAAGCCACAGGGACCACACGAGGGAACGACGTCCAGGCCAGAGCAGAACAAGTTCGGGGGCCCCAGGACACATAAACAAATACACACAAGTAAAACAAATCCCTGTAGTTTCCTATATTTTCTGGGCTTTTGTCTTCCCACCCACTTCCCATATTTCCCTATATTTTCTGCGGAATCGAGGATTCATTGTGTCTGTGTGTTTCTCTTCCTCCTGGAACAAGCTCGGGGACCTCGGTCCGAGGAGGAGCTCGCGCGCGCGCCCGCCCGCACGCACGGCTTGGCGGGCCTCCAAGAGGTCGAGGAGCGGCACAAGCAGGGAGGGTGGGTGGGGCGAGGAGGACGGGCGAGAGGGCTTTGACTATACTTAGCTCGTTGCAAGTTAGCTTGAGCGCAGCGGCCAACAGGACTGGCACAGGCTGCACACGAGAAGCCCGAGAGCATGGACGCTGAGCTGCTTCCGCTCTCGTCCCGAAAACTGTCAGGAGAGAGGTATTGGCGCTGAGGGAGGGGAGGAGAGCACAGCAACACCTCCGTACACCTCAGCTTTCGGAGGTCCGCAAGGATTTTTCGGACCGGCGCTGGGCCCCACTGGCGGCACCTGTGGCGCCTCCCCTGGGGCGCTCCGCGCGCCATGGGAGGGGATCTAGCACTGGTCCAAGAATCCGCGCGGGGCTCCGAGACTGCATGTTAGTGCAATTGTTTGTCCTTCGGAAAACGGGCGAGAGGATGGCCACCGAAAGAGAGCGAGCGACCTGCGCAGTGAATCAACAACCGCTGCAACGCACCCTTTGCGGACACGCCCCTTTTCCTGAAGCCCGTCCGCCTCGCTGCAGGCAAGCCGCGCGTGCGACTGCGTGGTCAAATTAATGCGTCCAAGTAGTATCCACCCGACCCGTGGGCGAAGTCCGATGCGTTGCGCCGGAGGGAGCACAACGTCATGACCGACCATGTGGCCAACGACACGATGGATGACGGGAGGAACAAATGCTGGCCGGCCGTACGCCAGCAAGACTTTGAGCGCATGCGGTTTGATCGTTCGTTGCGATGATGGTGCACGAGGCAGAAGCGCACGCTGCTTCACAGTGAATCGTTGACGTTGTTCCCATCTTTGGGGAAGCGAAACTGTAGGGCGGGCGCAATCCAGAATTTCTGCCTTGGTTCGCCTTGTGTGATACGAGGCCGTCGCGCTAGTAGAATGCCCGACGTGCGTTAGAATCGGTAGGTTGGTTAGATGTGTACGAGTAATATCGCTGCCAGCTTGTCTTGATAGACTGCGCGTCGTAGTCCTAGTCGGATTGAAGGATGCAGGGGGGACGAGGGAAAGAGGAAGGACGAGCAAGGAGGCTAGCGGTGAATAGATGGGGTCCATCGGCAAGGAAGCATGGGCGGTCGAAACCTACGTCAGTACGAAAAGTAGATCGGAGCTGGCAAAAACGTGACTGAAGCCGGAGACAACTGAAGCCATACCGACGTGGCAGACGACAGCCAGCGGAGCGTACACCAAGAGGGAAGCCGACAGAAGCAGTGACGACGGAACCAGACAGGGGAGAAGGGCACCATGCCGATTACATCCTGCCATCGGGGAGGGAATGCGAAGATATGGGTTCGGACTGTCGTCGGTGCAGGCGTCAAATCAGGCGCCAGGCAGGCATGCTTGCCACCAGGCGCCAGGAAGTGCGCTTGCCACGGGATGTCAGCCCCCAGACGGACGGGGCTCGACAGCTAGTTCCCCCCGTGGAAGGCGGGACGCTCGGGAAGAGAGAGGTCGGCCCAAACCCAGACGCATCTCCAGAAACGCGCGCGGGAGCTTCCAGGATCGTCCAGTGTAGAAGAGAGGAGAGGCTCAAGCTTGAATCGTGAAGGGGAAGGGCCCAGGTTTGAGTCGCAAGCGTACTAGCCAGAGGCTTAAAAACTCATTGGCCAGCGATGGAGACGCGACTCGATCCAGAGCCTCGCAGCGCGGGCAGGGTCCTCGTCGTCCGAGTCGCTCGCATCAGGGAAGCCTTCAGGAGGGAGGAGGCGGGGACGGGGTCGGAGGCGAGGAGGAGGGAACAGCTGGGAAGGGGGCCGTTTCTTTCGTGACCTCCACGACATCGCCTCCAGACCTTGACAGCACAGGACGGCCAACCTGCAGCGGAGGGAGGTGCAGGCCGCGCCGAGCGGCGAAGCCAGACGGCAAGCACCGCTTCTGCACCCTCCTGCCAGGCACAGCCAACATGACAGCACACACAGAAGACAGAGCAGACGGAATGGGGAGGAGAACGAACAATGCACAGGAACGGGAGGGCGGGGTGGGAGCCGCCGGGGCGGGGGAGCCAAGGAGCGGGGCGACGGTGGAGGAGAGGAGAACACAGGGAGGGGCGGGGAGGGAGGCCCGAGCGCCGAGGGCCGCCCAGGAGAAAGACCTGGAGCCCGTGAAGCCTCCAACAACCTCATGGGACCGCCCTCTCCTCCTCCTCCTCCTCCTCCTCCTCCTCCTCCTCCTCCTCCTCCTCCTCTTCGTCCCCCTCCTCCTCATTTTAATGTTAGTCCGACCTACGCAGAAGCTGTGACATTGTTCCTCCTCCTCCTCGTTCTCCTCCTCCTCCTTCTCCTCCTCCGTCCCCCCGTCCCTCCGTCCCTGCATCCCTCCCTCCCTGCTGCCCTGCATCCCTCCATCCCCCCAAATTATCATCCTCCTTCCCTTCCTCGATCCCCCCCGTCGTCCTCTACTAATACCTCCTCCTCGTCCTCCTCGTCCTCGTCCTCCTCCTCCTCATCCTCCTCCCTCCCCCTCCTCCTCCCCCATGCGTCCCTCCCTGCCTTGCTCTCTTCCTCCATCCTCCTCCTCCTCCTCCTCCTCCTCGTCCTCAGGGCGGCCCGTTTTCAAAATGTGGCTCTCTCCTTAGCGCCGCGCGCATTCGTTTACACATTTGCAAGAGTTTCACGGCGTGAGGGCGGATCCTTTTCAACATGTGGTTCTCGTCTTAGCGCCGCGGGCATTCGTTTTTCAAATATGCTAGAGTTGCACGGATTCCCATTCAACGTACCAGAAATGGTGTCTTGCACGGATTCACGCTTTTGAGGGTGCAACAGTTACGTTGATTCGCCGTGGTGAAGGCCCAAGAATGGTGTTCTGGCAGGATTCAGTATCGCCATAACGCAACAGTCAGGTTGATCCGTGGCGTTGGAATCCCGAGAACACTGTTGAGGCATGCTTCAAAGTCTTCACACGGCTGTCTTCCAACGAGTTTGTTCCCTCGGTGGAAATGAACCGTCCTCTGAAGAGGGAGCTTGGAGGGAAGTTTTATTCCAGCATCCCTGATGACGCTTGGGTTTACACTGGTCCTCCTCCTCCTCCTCCTTCGCCTTTTCCTCTACCTCCCTTTCCTCCACCTTCCTGGGGGAACTGCAAGTACAGACACCGCTACTCCACGGACCTCTCCCGGGGTGCGTGCTGACAAGAATTTCAAGGAGAATCCAGCCGTGGCGACGAAGACTACTCGGGACGAGTAGCGGCATCGAAAGATTTTCCTCCGGTCGATTGGGGGGTCGATGCGTCTCCCCCTGAGCCATCCCCCCCCCGAACGTTTCCCCTGATCCCTATATCCTAGTTGCACTCCCCTCCTGAGCCTCCCCCCCATGAGCCTCCTCCTGCTGCTGCGCTCAACCCTCGAGACAGGAAGACGTGGAGTCCACACCCATGCAAACATAGACGTGCACAGAGAAGGAGAAGGAGGACGAGGAGGCCAGGATGAGGAGGAGAAGAAGAAGAAGAACAACAAAAAAAAAGAGAACGCCAACGATGCTCACCCCAGGCCGCCTCCTCCTGGGCTGGTGGCCGTTCGGGACGATTCGGGCCACAGCTCGGGCGCTCCTGGCGGCCGTTCGGGACGATTCGGGCACACCCGGAACGCTCTCGACGAGGCGCAGCTGATGGCACCCTGTCCGAACGCTGTCAGAAACTCCCAGCAACGTTCCCCCATCTTCTCGGCCCCCTACCCGCCCCAGAGCCCTTCCCTCGGGGGCATCCGAAAGGGGGGCGTCCAGGGGGAGGGGTCACAAAGTATGGCCCGACATGCGTGCGGACGAGGAGTTGACCAGGGGACGCGCCGAAAGAAGAAGAGAGGCCATGAAATCTGGACAGGTATGGCCCCGCCATGATACCCTTTCCCTCAATCTTAGTTGGCATCGCCAGCGAGGCGCGGGAGTTCGGCCAGCCGACAGATCGACGCATCGCGGCGCAGCCCGCCAGCATTACATTGGGGCGCGGGTAACCAGTTTTCCCCATATCCTAAGGATGGGGTCCTTGTTAGAACTTTCACCGCGCCGAGGACCCATGCCCACCTCCTCCCCCTCCTCCTCTTCCTCCTCCTCTTCCTCCTCCTCCTCCTCTCCTCTCATTGCTCAGTGTCAATCATTATTACACTCAGGGTCACTACTCAGGTTCTGGCGATGATGATGATGATGATGATGATGATGATGATGATGATGATGATGATGATGATGATGATGATGATGATGATTATGATGATGATGATGATGATGATGATGATGGTGACGATGGTGGTGGTGATGATGCTGACGATGACGATGACGATGTCGATGATGATGCTGATGATGATGACGATGCTGCTGCTGATGATGATGAGGCTACGGATGGTGATGATAATGGTGGTGATGATGTTGATAATGTTAGTGATACTGATCACGATGGCGATGGTGCTGATGATGATGGTGCTGATGATGAAATGCTGCTGCTGATGATGATGTTGATGCCGATGATGGTGCTGATGCTGCTGCTGATCCTGCTGGTGATGATGATGACGATGTTGCTGCTGATGGTGGTGATGGTGATGATGACGATGATGCTGATGGTGGTAATGAAGTTGATGTCGATGATGATGTTTATCACGTGAGGATGATGCTGATACTGATAAAGATTATGAATATGATGATGATGCCGATGATGATGCTGATGATGATGACGATGATGCTGCTGCTGATTATGATAATGCTGAGGATGCTGAGGATGCTGATGCTAATGCTGCTGATGATCATGATGATGCTGCTGCTGATGATGATACTGATGATGATGATGATGATGATGATGATGATGATGATGACGACGGAACGAATGACGGCTCATAATCGTTCAGGCACACAGACTGCTGCGAGGATGTCTCAGGCGAGGCGTTGTTCTCAACACTCCCAACGGGGGCGGCACGGGGGTATGACACGGGCCCGTTCGCGCCCAAAATGTGGGGATGTCTCAAACGGTTTGCCTGTTTGGTTGCGCAGCATCTTCCGCTTTCCGAGCAGTTTGTGAGGATGTCTCAGACGAGGCGCTGGTTTCAGCACTCCCAAGGGCCCCAGATTGTGGGGATGTCTCAGGCGGTTCAGGAGGCCCCGTGATGCCCCAGGAAGCCCCAGGAAGCCCCAGCCCCAGGAGGCTCCAGAAGATCACAGGAAAAACCCCACGAGGCCACATGAGACCCCAAGAAGCCTCAGGAGGCCCCAGGAGGGAGGCCCCGTGGACCCCAAGAAACCCCATGAAGCCCTAGGAAGCCTCAGGAGACTCCAGGAGGCCCCAGGCCACAGGAGGCCACAGGAAGCACCAGGAAGCCCCATGACGCCCCAAGAGGCCACGGGAGGTCCCAGGAGGTACCAGGAGACCTCAGGAAGCCCCAGGAGGCTCCAGGGTGCTTCCTGGGGCTCGAAGTCTAAGTGTTTTACATATGTTCCTATAGATGGCCCTTTTCCTGGGGCTCGGATCCTACGTGGTTTACGCTTGTTCCTATATGTTGTTTCTCCTGGGGCTCGGGCGAGAGGGTAACAGTAACGGCGGCCGCGGCGTGCACCCGCCAGGGTGCGTCCGCGCCACCAGCGCATCAATCGCCTGTGTGCTCCACGGCATGTAGTGCATGTAGTGGGGGTGGGCTCCACGCCACCTCCCTCAGTACGAACGTTCGCGCTACATGGGGAGGGGGGGGGTCGGACCAGGCAACTAAACAAGCACGTTCCACTACCTGCAAAACAGCTACTCGCAAGTGGCCTGGACCCATTGCGTCGAGGCAAACAGGCCCCACTGCATCGAACAACGCTGGTTTCTGACAACGGTTGCGGGTAAGCACTCTGCGAGCAGCGGAACGCGCTCGGCAGGAGAGCCCAGAATCGAATCCATAAATCGAACCGGCGACCGAAATTGATCGGATCGGCGGAACTCGGCAGCCGAGTCGGGAAACGTCGGATCGGCGGAAATCGGCAGGCCAATATGCGCCCAATAATAATTCGGAACCCAAATCGGAATCCCAAGTCGAATCGAAGAGGAATCCACAGCAATCGAAATCGAGTCCAATCGAATCTGAGGAGTCGAAATGAGCCCTGGTTCGGTGGGTAACGAGCAGGTGCCCTGGGGAGGAAAAAAAACACGCTCACCAAAAACGGTGCAGGATGCTGTCCGTCAACCCAGGGCTGGACCTATAAACGTTGTGTTTCGTTGTGGCTTCGCTTTGTTGTTCGGTTTGCTCTGCCTGATTTCCTGTACCTCCCTGCCAATATGAAATATATAAAAAACGGCCGATGTCCAGCAAAACAGCGCTTAGGTTTAGGTTGGGCCTGTCCCCCTACAGGGTGATTCTGGACGGAAAAACAATAGTCAAGAGTACGCAACAAATCAACAACACTAAAAACATCGTCCCCGCACTATGCTGTAACTATGTTTGAATCTTCCTCCTGTGGAAGGACAGGCCCGACTCAAATTTAGGCCCAGCCCTCCTCCTCCTCCTCCTCCTCCTCCTCCTCCCTCCTCCCTCCTCCCTCCTCCCTCCTCCCTCCTCCCTCCTCCC
>CAUYUJ010015229.1:181070-206070 GCA_963575745.1 Prorocentrum cordatum
CGTGTGCGGGTGCGTCGTGTGCGTGTGCGTCGTGTGCGTGTGCGTCGCGTGCGTGTGCGTCGTTTTCGTATGCGTCGTGTGCGTGTGCGTGGGCGTGTGCGTGTGCGTGTGCGTGTGCGTCGCGTGCGCGTGTGTGTGTGCGTGGGCGTGCGTGCGTGCGTGCGTGCGTGCGTGCGTGCGGGCGGGCGGGCGTGCGCGCGCGCGCGCGTGTGTGTGTGTGTGTGTGTGTGTGTGTGTGTGTGTGTGTGTGTGTGTGTGTGTGTGTGTGTGTGTGTCGATCCCCCTGGCGCGCCACGTCCTGAAGCTCCGCAGAAACAACAGACCGTGAGCCGTAAACTGAGCTAGCCGTCCGGCCAGCGGGCCACTGAGGCCCCCAACAGCTAGTCAGACCCGCGCCGACTAGCAGGCTAAGCCCCCAGGCTCGCACCCGAGGTGGGATGGAGGCCTTGCAGGAGCTTCTCGCGGCGTCTGCGCCGCTCGCGCTCCGCAGGGCTACACCTGTCGAGAGGCGGGAGGGGGCCCGGGCACAAGTCCTTCAGCCTCTTGGCACCCCTCTCTGCGGAGACGTACGCCCCGCACCGCCTGCACAGCACAAACGGGCTACGCAAGACCAGCTCATGGGCGTTATCCGCCACGGGGCTGGGTGTGTGTGTGTGTGTGTGTGTGTGTGTGTGTGTGTGTGTGTGTGTGTGTGTGTGTGTGTGTGTGTGTGTGTGTGTGTGTGTGTGTGTGTGCGTGTGTTGTGTGTTGTGTGTTGTGTGTTGTGTGTTGTGTGTTGTGTGTTGTGTGTTGTGTGTGTTGTGTGTGTGTGTGTGTGTGTGTGTGTGTGTGTGTGGTGTGTTGTGTGTGTGTGTGTGTGTGTGTTGTGTGTGTGGTGTTGGGGTTGTGTGTGGTGTGTGTGTGGGTGTGTGTGTTGTTGTGTGTGGGGTGTGTGTGTGGTGTGTGTGTGTGTGTGTGTGTGTTGTGTGTGTGTGTGTGTGTGTGTGTGTGTGTGTGTGTGTGTGTGTGTGTGTGTGTGTGTGTGGTGTGTGTGTGTGTGTGTGTAGTGTGTGTGTGTGTGTGTGTGTGTGTGTGTGTGTGTGTGTGTGTGTGTGTGCCTGTTCGTGGTGTGTGTGGTGTGTGCTATGTGTGTGTGTTGTGTGTGTGTGTTGTGTGTGTGTGTGTGTGTGTGTGTGTGTGTGGTGTGTGTGTGTGTGTGTGTGTGTGTGTGTGTGTGTGTGTGTGTGTGTGTGGTGTGGGTGTGCGTGGTGTGTGCTTTGGTGGTGTGTGTGTGTGTGTTGTGTGTGTCGTGTGTGTGTGCGGGACGCATGCGGACTGCGTCACGGGGACCTTCGGTGGAGCCCCTATGGGGCCACGAAGCGCTGTACTGGGTGGGGGAGGCGCATGTGGACTGCGCCACGGGGACCTTCGGTGGAGCCCCTTATGGGGCCACGACACGTGTGAGGGGTGTGCCGAAATGGGTGATGACGATGATGATGGTGGGAGGAGGAGGAGGAGGAGAAGGAGGAAGAGGAGGAGGAGGAGGAGGAGGAGGAGAGGAGGAGGAGAGGAGGAGGAGAGGAGGAGGAGACGCGGGCCACCGTCTCTTCAAAACGAGGACCCAACACCACAGGATGGTTGGGAAATTAGCCCGGCGAAGGACCCAACCATATGCAGTTGTCAGTGCCGCAGCTGCGGGTTTCATCTTCAGTGGAACTCCCCATAGGACCACGGAACGTGTGAGGGGTGTGCCGAGATGGGTGCCACTGGGGCAGTCGGTGAAGCTCCCTATGGGGACATGAAACACGCGCGGGGCGTGCCGACATGGGTGGCGGAAGCGCATGTGAGGGCTCCAATGGAGCTCCCTATGGGTCCTCGAAACATGATGCTGCTGCGGGGGGGGTGCCGGGATGGGTGGCGGAGACGCATGTAAGCGCCGCTGCTGGGGCCTTCGGTGGAGCTCCCTATGGGGCCACGAAGCGCGTGAGGGGTGTACTGGGATTTGTGGCGGGGACGCATGTGAGCGCCGCCACTGGGGCCTTCGGTGCAGCTCCCTATGGGGCCACGAAACGTGTGAGGGGTGTGCCGAATTGGGCGCGGGTGGTGACGCATGCGGGCGGTGCCACTGGGGCCTTCGGTGGAGCTCCCTATGGAGCCACGAAACCTGTTGTTGTGAGGGGCGTGCCCGGATGGGTGGCGGGGACGCATGTGAGCGCGGTCGCTGGAGCCTTCGGTGGAGCTCCCTATGGGGCCACGAAACGTGTGAGGGGTGTGCCGAATTGGGTGGGTGTGGGTGACGCATGTGGGCGCCGCCGCTGGGGTCTCCGGTGGATGATGGGGCCACGAAGCGTGTGAGGGATGTGCCGAAATGGGTGTGCGGGACCCATGCGCATGTGAGCGCTGCCACTGGGGCCTTTGGTGGAGCTCCCAATGGGGCCACGAAGCGTGTGAGGGGTGTGCCGACTTGGGTGCGGGTGACGCATGCGGGCGGCAGCACTGGGGCCTTCGGTGGAGCTCCTTATGGGGCCACGAAGCGTGTGAGGGAGGTGAGGAAATGGGTGTGGCTGACGCATGCGGGCGCAGGCACTGGGGCCTTCGGTGGAGCTCCCTATGGGACCACGAAACGTGTGAGGGGTGTGCCGAATTGGGTGTGCGGGACGCATGCGGGCAGCAGCACTGGGGCCTTCGGTGGAGCTCCCTATGGGGCCACGAAACGTGTAAGGGGTGTGCCGAAGTGAGTGTGCGGGACGCATGTGGGCGGCAGCACTGGGACCTTCGGTGGAGCTCCCTATGGGGCCACGAAACGTGTGAGGGGTGTGCCGAATTGGGTGTGCGGGACGCATGCGGGCGGCAGCACTGGGGCCTTTGGTGGAGGTCCCTATGGGGCCACGAAACGTGTGAGACGTGTGCCAGAATGGGTGTGCGGGACGCATGCGGGCGGCAGCACTGGGGCCTTCGGTGGAGCTCTCTATGGGCCACGAAACGTGTGAGGGGTGTGCCGAAATGGGTGTGCGGGACGCATGCGGGCGGCAGCACTGGGGCCTTCGGGAGCCCCGATGGGCCACGAAACTGTGGAGGGGGTGTGCGAAATGGAGCGGGTGCGGGACGCATGGCGGGCGGCAGCACTGGGGCCTTTGGTGCCACGAACGTGTGTGGGCACGGGTGTGCCGAATTGGGTGTGCGGGACGCATGCGGGCGGCAGCACTGGGGCCTTCGGTGGAGCTCCCCATGGGGCCACGAAACATGTGAGGGATGTGCCGAATTGGGTGTGCGGGACGCATGCGGGCGGCAGCACTGGGGCCTTCGGTGGAGCTCCCTATGGGGCCACGAAACGCTGTACTGGGTGGGCGAAACGCAAGGAAGAGGGGGAAGAGGGAGGAGGAGAGGAGAGGAGGAGAGGAGAGGAGGACGCGGGGACCGTCTCTTCAAAACGGGGACCCAACACCACAGGATGGTTGGGAAAAATCATCTTCCCGTAAAGACTTTAGGGCGTCGATGGGTCCAGTGGGCCCTGCCCGGTTGGGCCCTCGGGGGTCGCCGGAGAGGCTGGGCGGGCACTCGCGCGCGTGCCCGTTCCCGCGACATGCCTGGCCCCGCTGGCCAAAAGCCAACGCCGTTTGGCGCCCTTCGGATTTCACGCGGGTCGGGGGAGGGTTTGGCAGACGTTGGCATGGCCGACGCGCGACGCAAAATTCCGACAGTAGATTTTTCGCGAATGGGGCCTGGCAGAAACAATTGAAAACATGTTGTTGTACTGCTTTTCGAGCGTTGAGAGAAGGCCACAAGAAGCGCCAGAGAAGCATCCATGATGAATTCAAGAAGAAGGAGACGGGACAGGGAAGAAGAGGCCGAGTCCACAACACGTTCCAGCTCAGAACGTTCGCCGGGTTGCTGCGAGGCGCGAGCTCGACCCCCTTCCTTCCGCACAAACACGGACGAACGCGAGTTTACGACGCGCCCCAATTCAGCGCGCTCGCTCGGTTGTCGCGGGGCATGGATTCGACCTCGCTTCTACCGCGCGGACGAAGACGAGGTCGACTTCACGACGCGCTCCAATCCAAACAGGCCGCTGGAACTGCCACGGGGCGTGAAATCGAACTCTTTTTTAACCGCGCGGACGATTACGAGATTATTTCCACGACGCACACCAGTTCACACCGCTCGTTGAATTGCTACGGGCCGTGCACTCAACCTCGCGCTTGCGGCGCGGAAGGAGGCGCAGTCGAGTGTGAGACCACTGTCATGTCGGATGTACCCCTCACCCCCGAAAGTCCCAGGAGGCTCCGATTGCGTCTCAGCGGACAGTGAAACCTCCAGCGCATTTCAAATATGGACGAAATGGCAAGGTGAGGGGGAACGGGGGATACGCAACAAGGATGAGCCTCACATGATACCAGGATGCACGCAGTGAAAGGCGATCCAATCCTGCGCTGCACATGTTGACCTGGCGAGGGTCATAAATCCCACCTTGCCTTTCGGTGAGAGGAGGAGGGTGCGAAAGACGGCGCGAACGAAACGTACGACGAAAATGTGCGACCAGCTTTAGTTCATATAGCCCCCTGGCGTTCGAAATCCCAGGAGGCCCTCGATGGCGGCTCGGCGAAGCCTCCGATGCATTTTGTGAGATGGACAACATTATAAAGTGACAGGGAAAAGGAAACTGACCGCGAGGGAATGATGAGCCTCGCAAGGCTGCGGACAAGCCGAGGCGTTCAAATCCTGCGCGGCGCCGGGCACATTGATCTGGAGCGAGTCTGAAAATCCACATTGCCTTTGGAGGGGGACAACAAGACACATGCGACGGGAAAGTTGCACTCTCTGCGGACATGGGGCGCGCGTGCAGTGCCCGAACGATCTGGGATGCAGCATGAACTGACGGGGTTCTTGACGTTTCAGCTCGAACAGCTCGGGAGTACTCCAGATTTCGTAATAAAAGGGAGGGGGTCTGGACCCTCCAAGTCAAGCCATTTCAGACCCCCCCCGTGGGAGAACCCTCCAAAACGTCGTCCCCAGACCCCCCCAGGCCCTCCAAGATAGCCTGGAAGAGACCCCCCCCGAAATGAGACCCCCCTCCCTTTATTACGAAATCTGGAGTAAGCTGTTCCTGAATGCGAGCCCCTTCCTGCTGCGCTGCTGCGCAGGCGCGGCGGCGGGGCCCGCGCCGCTGCCCAAGGTGCCCGTCGTCGGCGCCGCGCAGGACGACCCCGCTGCGGACGCCCTCCTCGCGACCGCGAGATGGACCGAGGCCTCTTACTACCATTCCGACATGCATGCCACAAGGCAGAGGCGGAAGCGGAGTGCCCGAATCTGCGATGCGCCTGTCTGCGCCAAACCTGGGACGGACAGCGCTGCCCTTTCTCCGCCAGGTCTGGGAGGCTACCAAACGGGTCGGCGACGCGCCGTACTTCATGACTGCATGGACGCACAAAGCGGCAGCAAGGAGTCAACCTGCCTGATCCGACTCTCGAAACAAGGGCGCTCGCGGTTCAGCGCGGCATCAGGAGACCCCGACAGAAAAACGTGCCCTCACGGTCGAGACCTCGACTGGGAGCGAAGAGCGCCGGCAACTAGGAAGACCGGAACTGACCGCGTGCTCAACAACGCCAGAGGCAAGCACCTCGTCGCACAATCCGTCCTGGTTCGCGACCTTCCCAAACAGCACCCGGGTCTCCTCGTCTCTCCCAACCTGGGCGACGCCAGACAGCCATCCAGAGTGCCCAGGGCTGTCGTCCCCGACCCGCTGGCTTGCACAGCCGTTGCCAAGTATGAGCAACGCGCCCCGGGTGACTCCCTCGAACAGGCTCGCCGCCCGCGACGGGTAAACGCTGGCGAGGCTGACGACGCGGACGAGTCATTCGACCCCGCCAACCCAGCAATCCGCAATGACTATGGTGAGCCCACCGCCAGATGCCCACCGCAAGACCAGAATAAGCTTACAACCAGGCATCGTCAAGTCCAAGTTTCAAGGGCGGGCACGGTGCCCTACCCGTTCGGCCTCGGCACGGCGCTTCCGACGGAGCCATCGATGACCTTGAGAAGCTCCCGACCAACTTGGAGACGCCAGGAAGGGGCTGGTGGCCCACCAACAGTGCCCAAGCGAACGTGGCAATAATTTCACGGGCGAAGAACGGTATAACATAAACTTTTTCGCTGTCGGGGGCGCCTGTCCCTGGGCGGCTGGAAAATTTATACACTTACGGTGGCGCCGTAGGGGTATAAACTTTCCAGCCCCCCGGGGACAGGCGCCCCCGACAGCGAAAAAGTATATTTTATACCGTTCTTCGCTCGCCGAATAATACCCCCACCCAGTGGGCCAGCATCCGGCGCGCTCGGGGCGCCGCAGGCGCCCTCGCAGCGCGGGCCCGCCTTGCCAACCTCGCCGAGGCCCCGCGCGCCCAGGGCCGCGAGGAGCTGCCCACCGACATTCCACTCGACGATCTCCTCGTCGCCGCGGAAGCGCAGACGAAGCGCCGCTCGCGCGCGGCGCGAGGCCTCGCATCCACGAACGGAAAGACCGCGCGCGGGCCAGGGACGGGTGGGCAGAGACAACGGCCAATGGATTGAAGCGGCGGGCAGCGCCAGCACCGCCCGCCTCCCGCTCGGGCCCCCCCGCGAACCTCCGGGAACCCGCGGGGGGCCCGAGCGGGCGGAGGACCCGCAGGACCAGGACACTTGCCCCACCACTGCGCCCAGCGACTCTGCCACGGACGGCAGCAGCGAAAGCGACGACACCCGGGCCCCGAGTGGGCCAAAGACAACGCTTGCGGACACTGGCGCCATGACGAAGCTCGTGACTGGCACTTGGGATACCACCCTTGGCGGACATCGCGCTACCCAGGGCCCGCCTGAGTGGGCATCGAAGAATGAGTGCCACCTCGAGCTCCCCGAGCTGGCGCTAGCCGAGCCCTTCGCCAGTGCCGACGGCGACCTCATCCACCCCGCTAGGACAAAGACCAGCTTCTGGAGCAGGAGGCATCGACGGATGGACCAACAAAGAAGTTAAAACGCTCCCCTGCTGCATCCTGCGCGACTTCGCCACGGCGTCCAGAACCGCGTCGCGACTGGGGGTTGCCCCGTGAGCCTCTGCCGCGCGCCCCTGAGCCTTGCCGGCGGAAAAGAGAACGCGAGCTCCCCACGGACCATCTGTCATGATGATGCACGCCTGGAAAGCACCAGCTTATCGCAGCATGGCCTACTGGAGAGCGCCCTGGATGCTTCCCGCCAGCTTCGGAGCTGTCCCACACGCCACCACGACCGACATCAGCGCCGCGCTTGACCTGCATGTCGAGCACGTGCGACATCACCAGAAGCCGCGCCCGACACACAGGAGCGACTGGACTACCTCGTGACTGGCGCGCGCCTCAACCTGGCCTCGCGCGCGGGGCGCGCCCGAGACACAGCGCGTACGAAGCAAGACTTCCACAGCAATCGCCGTCGTTGCATCCGCATGGGAGGAGCCCACTGCCCGCCCTTGGGGCGCACCAAAGGGCACCTGCAAGGCAGCTCCGTCTCCCACGACAACATCGACCTCCCCGCGCGCGCCAGGACAAAGCGCTAGCGCAGGCTCTAGCCGCGATCGATCAGCTCCACCTTTGTCGACGATGCCAATTTCACCTCCACTTCTGCAGGGAAGCTACAGACCTCTCATGACCTGGCTGTCCCCTTCAAAGAAATGTCGGGCCATAAACTTCACTGGGGCGAAAATTGTCGGATGGGCCATCGGGGGAAGTCTCGACAACCAGGGCGCTGATCTCCACCAGTAGGACCTGCACGGGCAAACGCCCAAAACACACCACCAGGTGAAGATGGTTGAAAGTTGCACCAACGTGGCGCCTGAGACCGATGGGACCCAGAATCAGCCTGAAAGCCACCGCTGATTCCAGGGTTAAACAAGCCATTAAACGCCTCCCACGCAACGGACGCCTCTTGGAAGGTATCGAACCAAGGGCTCGATCCGTCTGGTCCCTGGCCGCCAAGACGTGCGCAGCTGGCACGGGCATTCAAGCCCCAAGCAACAGAGCGCGCAACCTTCACAACATCACGGCCTTCGCGGCCATCAGGGCGCTCTTGGATCTCGCAATTGAAGCTTGGCGCCATCGGCACAGCGGGGTAAACTATCGTCAAGCTCGGCTGGACGTAGAAAGAATTCACCATTATGGACGTTGATTCGGGCAGGCACCTATCCTGGCTGTAGCTCCCATCCGGCCTTCTCACCCTCATGCTCCGCGCCTCGCAGCGGAGAGTTTATTCTCTGGCTCATCCCTACGACCCAAACACCGTCGCCGCCCAAGGGGAAATCATCCCACAACCACTGTATAGCATGCGGCGCCTCCCGTTTTGTGAAGCGGGTCCGTTCGGCGCGCGCAGCCGTAGGGCACGGACGGCGGCACAGTCCGAAGTGATGCGCTCTCACTCCGTTTACATAACCTGTCCCTACTCACCTCTGCTCTCCAGAGGTTGCTGACTGCTCACCTGTGCTCCTCCTCCTCCTCCTCCTCCTCCTCCTCCCCCCATGTCCTTATAAATATATAACTCCTCCCTGTCGCACCCCGAGGCCAGTCGGAAGGGCGGGCCGGGCGTCTCGCCTGAGACACGACCAGAGCCCTAGATCTCATCTTCATTCGGGGCTGTCGTGATGGAGGCCAGCGACAACGGGGGTCAGCCAATCCTTTACGGCCCATGGGAGCCACCCGAGCGACGAAAACAAATGGGTCTCATGCAGGGTGACGTGTAACGACCTTACGCGGGGGCTTACGCGGGCCGCCAGCGCGGCACGCCATCTAAGGAGGAGGAGGAGGAGGAGGAGGAGGAGGAGGAGGAGGAGGAGGAGGAGCAGGAGGAAGAGGAAGGAGGAGGAGGAGGAGGAAGAGGAGGAGGAGGAGGAGGAGGAGGAGGAGGAGGAGGAGGAGGAGGGGGAGGGGAGGAGAGGAGGAGGAGGGAGGAGGAGGAGGAGGAGGAGTAGGAAGAGGAGGAGGAGGAGGAAGGAGGAGGAGGAGGAGGAGGAGGAGGAGGAGGAGAGAGGAGGAGGAGGAGGAGGAGGAGGAGGAGGAGGAGGAGGAGGAGGAGGAGGAGGAGGAGGAGGAGGGAGGAGGAGGAGGGAGGAGGAGGAGGAGGAGGAGGAGGAGGAGAGGGAGGAGGAGAGGGAGGAGGAGGAGGAGGAGGAGGAGGAGGAGGAGGAGGAGGAGGAGGATATGGATATGGATATGGCTCCAACGCGGTGCGCATGAAAGAAAAAGAAAGAACTCCTCAGGAGCCTTTCGCACGCTTGGAGGGGTACTTGGGACATTGCCCATCCTCCACTCTGCGGAGATAAGCGGCCCCAGTGGAGGTCAGGGTGCGGAGACACTGCTGGGCCAAGGAAGCCCGTAGCTGCTCGACGCCAAAACATCCACAGGAACAACAAATCCACGCATTATTCTTGGCTTGATAAACCATTCTGTGAGTCTCGTGAACCCCGCCCCCCCCCGATATGTACCGACTGCCCCCTCGGCACCTGGAAAAGGGCGGAGTCGACAGACTGCAGGTTATAGCACTGACTCCTACGCCACGCCGCGGCTGCACCTGCCGAAGCCGAGCTCCGACAGACAACGCGCGCACGGCCACTCTCGGACAGGGTGTGCTCGGACTCGAAGACGGACACAATGCTGGGAGCTGGCGGTCTAGGTGCCTTGGTCTGATCTCGGGCACGTGGAACGGACGGGGACGCGGCCATGGCCTCGAGAGTGGATCGAAGCAATCTTTTTCGGACGAGCCCTGCTTCCAACTCAACCTTCCCAATTCTTGTCCTGGTATCCTGGCTGACACGAACCATACTGGCAGCAACTCCAGCAAGGGTGTCGGCGACTTGGTTGCCGATGAACATCCACATCGGCAACTTGGAATCTACATGCTGCTCAGCCTCGAGGTGAGAAGGAACATGTAAAACAATAACCTGTGAAAGATCACGTCCTTCGAGTGCTAAGCCGATGAGCTTCCAAATGCTAGCGTTGGGCCCCGATGGGGCTAAATACTTCCTCTGAAACCACCCATTGACGACCCCGCTGTTGTCGGACATGTAAACCAGGGACCCCAAGGTGCGCCTGATCGCCGTGGAGGAGGCCCCAGAGCTCCCCCCGAGGGACAGTCTGAGAGCCTCCAGGAAGGCCTCCGAAGATACACGCTGCAACCGTGGGGTCGCCGAAGTCGCTGAGGGAGACCGCCGAGACGCCGACGCGCCGAAGACGAGAATCACGACTATCTTCACCCCCGCTGCCGTCCCCGAAGACTATGATGGGCTCCTCAGGGGTGCCAATGCCGAGCCCTCCAGCAGCTGGGAAATCGTTATGCCGAGCATGGTACATGTGCCACTGCTCGTTGTCTGGCGGGGGCTCCACTGAGGTCCACCGCGCAGGGGTGAGGCCCCGCGACCAGAAACATGCTGCTGCGTCGTGCCCTGCAACAGCACGAGGTACAAGATGAGCAGAGGAGGAATACACTGCATGGTCCTTGTTAAAACTGCACAGCCAGCCTCGGTGAAGAGGTGTCTCCTTGCTCTCCAAACACCGAGGACACAGGCCATCGCACTGCGCATTCGTCTCATCCGCAACCCTTCCCTTTGGCCATGTCCCTCCCACTGCAATAGCGAACATGGTCTCACAGAGCTGAGTGCCGTGCGGCACAGACGAGAGCGCTGCTAGAACTTGCCGAAGATAATGATTATCCACCCCGTGCTGGACCCCTTCCCCGCAAAAATGAGACGCCGCTGACTTCCAAAGCTTGAGACTGACCGTTTTCTCGAACTCGGACACCAACCCACTAAAATCCTCCGACCAAAAAACGACCTCATCGGGAAACGTCCAAATCGCTCCAGGATCGTCATCGCTAGCTGGTGTGTGCCACTCGCTCGGTGATACTGGATCCCATCCAAACTCAAGAAGATATGCGACCATAGCGGACATGGGCCCACGCGCTGCTTGTGAAACCTGCCGAGGCTCCATCTGCCGAAACTGAGCAACTACACGCGGCCAAGCCGCGCGAACTGCGGGTCGGAGCGACGGATCCTGAAACCAAGTGCGTAACCATAACTGAAAACATTCCCTCGGAAGCTTGCACCCAGGATCATGTCCGTCGGCCCGCAGATCGAGAACCGTAGTTAAACACCGACCGCGCGTGGCCGAGGAAAGCGTGCGCCCGAGGCGACGTCTGCACTGCTGCCGAAAGGTACCGAAAGCCCCCACAATCTGGTGCCCGTAGCTGCATGCAGCTTGTGCCCCGACACGCTCAAGTAATCCAGACCTGAGATATTTCCTAGAAGCCCGACCGAACTTACAAATCCTGAAGTTCATGCCCTTCGCCTTAACCACCCGTTTGGTGCGAGATGCCCGTGCAACGCGACCTGCCCCAAGATCAGCCCCGAGGAGAGTGGTTTGAAGAGCATGCTGAAGATGAAAACCCCGACGCCGAAGGCGTTGGACAACACTTTTGCTGTCAGAAGCGTTGGTGCACATGATGACGCTCTTGGGTGACACAGGCAGGCCGTGTGCAACAAGAGACCGACACGTGTCGAGCACGCCTTGAAATAGCTTCTCTCGAACTGCTTTCCGAGAGCCAGCGACATGCTCATTGATATCACCTACCCAAACACGAACAGACATAGACGGGTGTGCCACTGTAATCTTACTCATGCTGAAATAGATCATACATCGCCCGAAACGCGTCCCAGACCTGAGCCCCTGAATGGTGCTCTGGACGACCTGGAAGGCCTCGGAGTAGGACCCCAGCTGAGAGACCGTGCGAGGTGCAGCACACATCTGTAGTTCCAAGAAGAGAACCTCAGGGGGAAACCCAAGCCTGAGAGCGGCCCGGGCGAGAGGACCCCACTGCATCTCATCGTAGAACCCCTTGATGTCTACGAGGCCCTCCCCGAAAGCGATCCCCAAGTTGTGCATGGCCTCGTCCTTCAAAGCGCGGACGAAGGCCTCGCGGAGCGCCGAGTTCCCCGCCACTGCGGCGTCCCACGCTGGTTCGGAGTGCTGAGACCAAGAGCGGACGTCGTCCTCCCGAGCACGGGACCAAGTCCTGGAAAACATGGACATGAGACCAATAACGCGGTCCGAACCCGATTTTTTCCCTAAAAGCTTCCCCGCGACGAAGAGGACCTGCCAGGGCCAGGAGAGGCATTCCTCGCAGGCATTGAAAAGCCCAGCGAGCTCCGAAACCCCAGCAAAAGGTAAACGTTCCATATCCAACGGGGTGAGTTTGTCTACCCCGAGTCCTGTCTTAGCTCGCATGGAATGTAGCGCTTGACGGACTCTGTCGTGGGAAAGTGGCTCGAGGCGTTCGTGCCGAGCAACTTCACGAATTTCTTGGAATACTTCCTGGACATCGTGTAGATCGGGTTCCCTTGGGCCCCAGAGCTGTTTCCACGTACTGGCTTTGCTATCAACGATGTCCAGGGGATGATACATAACCTGGCCGTCGACTACGAGCTCATCGGGGACAGGGGGGGTCTTTTTAAGAGCCTTGTGGAGGATCCCAGGAGCCTCCGGGGTCGAAATCCAAGCACTAAGCTCCTTAAGAGACGCCCCCAACGCCCGCCGACGAGCTCGACCTGTGATGCGCTTGGCCGTGACGGCCATCTCGTGCAAGCTGGCATCAGGCAGGGCAGTAACCGTAAGTAGCCGAGCTTGCCACTCGCTCCACGAGGCCACGGTCGGGTCGGCAAGCGAGGCGAGAGGCGCGTGCACGCTGTCTGGCTGGTCCCCTGCCAAGGCCGCGCAAGCCTCCGCGAGCTGCTGCTGCTGTATGGGTCCGTTGCCACGAGAACGATGCAGGCTGAGCTTGGTCAATACTGTGGTAACCCTGCCCCACCAAGACGACACCTGATCATGTAGGGGCTGTTCCCGAACTTTAGACGCAGCTTTTACCTCGGTGACGGTGTACTTAGGCCCTGAGTCCCTGGAAGGCCCCGCTAGATTCGTCCCATGGTGAATACAGACGGCACGCTCCAAGGCCTTGACCCAAGACCCATAAAGAGCTCCCAGACGTAGGATGTGTGGTCCCCCAACCGCAAACGCTGCAGAATTGGCAATAGCAGGTAGAACATCCGAGGTGCCAGCGGAGTTCGTGTAGCCCACATGTGCCCTGCAGGAGTCCCAGAGGTCAGAGGGGGGGAAAAAGGCAGGCAGGGCACCGCCAGGGGTGCCCGAGGGGACCTCGGGGGAGGCCGTACCACTGGGTGGGTCCCGAGACTCATGGGGTGCGGTAAGCACATTCGATATGTCGTGAGACGGAGCCGCGACCTCGGCCTCGTCAGGCCTAGGTGGGGCTGGAGGCTCGGCAGCTGCTGGGCTGCCAGCCTCGGGTCCAAAGAAACCTGGTGGCACGTAGTCGTCCTCATCATCCGACTCGTGCCAGGCGGGGGCAAAAGAAGTGGCCTGCTCACTGGGCTCGCCCTCAGAGGAAGAAGTCGCCGCCGACGTTGACGCCGTCGCCCCTCCAGCGGAACAGGTCCCCGAACATCTCATCCGTCGCCGTCGCCATCCTGTCCTGAGCAGCCCGTCGTGCCAAGATACGCACCCCTCGGGCCTTAGACGACTTGGAACCCTCTTGCGGCTGTGTGGTAGGTCGAGGTACTTGTGGGAGTTGAGCAGCAAGCACCAGCTGCCGACACAGCAGTTGAGACCCCGAACTCCTCAGCCGAAGTTGAAGCCCGCAGTGCGGTCGCCAAGGTACTGACAAAACTGCGCTCAAACTCACGATATACGGTAACGCCGAATAACTGGCCATGACGTAGTCCAGCGTGCTGCCCTTGCCCGTGCCGCCAACGCAAGTGCACTCCGCGTCGGCAGCTGTGAGGACGTTGGCACCCACGCGATCCAAAAATCCAGCGTCGGCCAGGACAGACGGTTGGAGGTTAAAGTCGCCGATGCAAATCCACGGCAGCTTCAGCTGAGAGACGAGGGCCCCCAGCTTGGCGAACCGCACCAAGTTCCTGCCGTGGAGGCCCTCGGTGCAGTACCCGTAGAAGGCGATCAGCACGATGGAATACCCTTGCTGGTTGAGGATCGCCACCGTGAACCCATCCAGGGCGGCGCTGCCTTCGGCCTTGAGGTCGCGGCACACGGAGTCGGTGTCGTGGAGCCTGTGGAACTGTAAATGCTGCCTCCCAAGGATCCACTCGCCGCCCTCGTTGGCCCTGTCCTTGGTGGCCTCCGACCGTTCGCGGCCCGTGCCGCGAGCTGGATTGTCTATCAACTTGAGGTGCGACTTGCGTGCCTGGCCCTTCCAGTGCTGCAAGTCGCTGGCGGACTCGATGCGAGTCTCAACTAGCAGGAAGTAGTGATACGGAGTCGAAGCGGGCCCAGTCGCGTAGTCCCAGGCCTGCTTCCCCATGGCAGTGACATTAGAGAAAAATATGAACGTGCCACTCTGGCTCTTGGAGGTCGCGGCGACCTCAGTCCCCCGAGGCAGGTCAGTCTGCGACGCAGACTCTCCCCGAGCGGTCGTCGGCGCAGATGCCTGCTCACCCGCGCCGCCGCTCCTGCCCATTCGTCACTTGCCGTCGCCAGCGGCTGCCGCCCCTGCGCCAGCCGCCTCCTTCTTGGCCGCCTCGGACGCCTGCATGGCGGCAGCCTTGGAGGCGCTGATCTTGGCCGCGGCCTGCTGGATGCGGGCCTCACGCACCTCCCGAGCGACTCTGGCTGCCTCGGGGTCGGCCGAGGCGGGGGCGGCGGCTGGGGGGGCGGCCGCCGCCGCGCTGCCTGAGGCCGCGCCCGCTGCCGCCGTAGCTGCAGGTGGAGCGCCAGCGGCTGCAGCCGCCTGGGCACCACCACCTGCTGCACCGACTGATGGGGTGCCGCTGTCGCCCTTGCGCTTCTTGGCCATCCTGTCGGTGAGCTGGCTCTGGAGCTCCTTGGCCCGCTGCAGCCAGTCGCCCACCTGCGTGTTCTTGGTGGCAAGCTGGTCCTTCACTGCTTTGAGGTCGGACTCCAACTTGCGAAGCTCCTGAACTTCAGACTGCTCGGCCTCCATGCTGTCAAGATTGCGGAAGAAATCCTCGTCCCATGTAATATGAAAAAAGGTCCTGCTCTCGGCGCCGCCTTCACCCTCCCGGACAGTGACGCCCAACTTGGTGGCGAGGGCCTGCGCAGCAAGCTTCTTCGCCTCCTCAGCTTGAGCGAGAACGAGTGCGGCCAGACGCTCCTTCTCCTGCGCCTCCTCCAGGGCCTCACGACACTTGAGAAGCCGCGCCATGGCCTGGTCGTGCTTGGCGGAGGCGTCGCGGACGGCGCCGTCGGCCAGCCGCAGCGCGTCCTCAGGAGGCACTGCGGACTGCTGAGCCCGCTTGTGCCTGAGGTCGTCAATCTGCGACTGGATCATCCTGCGGAGTGCGGGGTCCTCAGTACACCTGAGAGCGGCCTCCAAGGTCTGGATGGCCTTGTCCTCTGCCGAGACTGAGTCGCTGGGCCCCTTTCCACCGACAGGAACCTTGCCCGACTTGCCCTCCTTGGAGTTGCTACCCTTGGCGGTGTAGAGGTCAACCTTCACTCCGCAGCGGCTGCACTTACAGGCCTGCTTCTGCAGGACTACGTTCCACTCATGCACACCGCAGCTCTTGCAGGTGGACCACGGCGAAGCTGCACCTCGCTGCTGCTTGCTGCCAGGCATCCTGGGAGGAGCGCTGCCGTGGTGGTCCTGCAGGCGTGCGATGTCCCTTTCGCGCTGCAGTCGTGCCCTTGAGGCCGCCCGCTGGCGCCGCGCCCTGCGGTGCCACACCGGTGATCGGGAACGCCCTGGCGTGGCAGAAACCCCGCCGATCGCGGCCGTCGTGCCCGCGCCCTGGGCAAGCTGAGAGAAGTCGCCCCGCGGGGCTGGGGTCGTGGTCTGTCGGGCCGCTAGCCCAAAATGGGGCGCCTCGGACCACAACACCTAGGAGGAGGAGGAGGAGGAGGAGGAGGAGGAGGAGGAGGAGGAGGAGGAGGAGGAGGAGGAGGAGGGAGGAGGTAGGAGGAGGAGGAGGAGGAGGAGGAGGAGGAGGAGGAGGAGGAGGAGGAGGAGGAGGAGGAGGAGGAGGAGGAGGAGGAGGAGGAGGAGGAGGAGGAGGGAGGAGGAGGAGAGGAGGAGGAGGAGGAGGAGGAGGAGGAGGAGGGGGGAGGAGGAGGAGGAGGAGGGGAGGAGGAGGAGGAGGAGGAGGAGGAGGAGTGGAGGAGGAGGAAGGAGGAGGAGGAGGAGGAGGAGGAGGAGGAGGAGGAGTCGAGGAGGAGGAGGAGGAGGAGGAGAGGAGGAGGAGAGGAGGAGGAGGAGGAGGAGGAGAGGTAGGAGGAGGAGGAGGAGGAGGAGGAGGAGGAGGAGGAGGAGGAGGAGGTGAGGAGGAGGAGGGGGAGGAGGAGGAGGAGGAGGAGGAGGGGGAGGAGGGGGAGCCCACAGGCGCTCCTCCCCCGCTGGGCGGGCGGAGCACGGGGGGCGCTGCCGGCGCGCACGGCCCCCCGCGCGGCACGGCGGCCCCGGAGGGCTCCTCCGCCGTGGCAGCAGCGGACTCACCGAACCCAGATGGTCTGGTACCGGAAATCCCACCAGCCCTTTGGGCGTGAGTGGTTTAGCGAGCTCTCTCTGTTCTCAACCCCCCTTCTTCCCCTTCGGGGAGGGGTTTACCCCTCCCCCTACCCCCTCCCCCTGGACCTGGAGAGGGGGTTTCGCGGGTGGTTGGAGGGGTCTTTTTCTACTCCTGGGAGGGCCGAAAAACGACGACCCTCACGAGGATTCTGGCCCCGACGGGGGGACCGAGTTTGGCCCCTCTGCTCTTCTTGGAACCACAAATCATTGATTTTACTACGGCTTTGGCCCCATTTGGGCGTCCTGAGGAGGCCGCGCTCATCTTCCTTCATAGCAAAATTATTGGTTTTACGAAGGTTTTGGCTTCATTTTGTCCTTTTCAGGGGGCAGCTCTCATTGGCGCAACTGAGGAGGTCGCAGGAGGCTCCAAGATGGCCCCAAGAGGCCCCCAGGAGGCTCCCAAGAGGCCTCCAAGAGACCCCCCAGAGGCCCCCAAGCGGCCCCAAGAGGCCCCCAAGAGGCCCCCAAGAGGCCCCCAAGAGGCCCCAAGAGGCCCCAAGAGGCCCCCAAGAGGCCCCCAAGAGGCCCCCAAGAGGCCCCCAAGAGGCCCCAAGAGGCTCCAAGAGGCCCCCAAGAGGCCCCACGAGGAGCCCGAACGACTCACACCAGGACGAGGGGCCCGAACGACTCACACCACGAAGAGCCCGAACGACTCACACCACAAGGAGGGGCCCGAACGACTCACACCAGGACGAGGCGCCCGAACGACTCACACCACGAGGAGCCCGAACGACTCACACCACGACGCGGGCCCCGAACGACTCACACCACGAGGAGCCCGAACGACTCACACCAGGAGGAGGAGCCCGAACGACTCACACCAGGACGAAGGGCCCGAACAACTCACACCACGAGAAGCCCGAACGACTCACGCCAGGACGAAGAGCCCGAACGACTCAAACCACGACGAAGAGCCCGAACGACTCACACCAGGAAGAAGGGCCCGAACGACTCACACCAGGACGAGAGGCCCGGAGATATGCGGGGGCAGGCGGAACCACGCCTGAAAAACACGACTGTCGGCATGCTTCGCAAGAGTTGCTGTTTTGAGATGGACTGGTGGGGATACGCGAAGCGTGACGGTAGCGATTTCGACGCACCCCGAATCCCACCAGCCCTTTGGGCGTGAGTGGTTTAGAGAGCTCTCTCTGTTATCAACCCCCTAACCCCCTACTTCCCCTTCGGGGAGGAGTTTACCCCTCCCCCTACCCCCTCCACTGGACCTGGAGAGGGCGGGCCGAGTGGTGGCAAGGGGGTCTTTTTCGATTCCTGGGAGGGCCAAAAAACGACGACCCTCACGAGGATTCTGGTCCCGAGGGGGGGAGACCGTTTGGTCCCTGAACTCGTCTTTGAAGCCAAAAACATGGATGTCACTAGGGTTCTGGCCCCATTTTGGGCTTCTGAGGGGGCAGCGCCCATCGTCCTTCATAGCAAAATCATTTGTTTTTATGAAAGTTTTGGGCTCATTTTGTCCTCCTCAGGGGGCAGCGCTCATTTGCGCTTCTGAGGAGGTCGCAAGAGGCCCCAAGATGGCCCCAAGAGGCCCCCAGGAGGCCCCCAAGAGGCCTCCAAGAGGCCCCCAAGAGGCCCCCAAGAGGCCCCAAGAGGCCCCCAAGAGGCCCCCAAGAGGCCCCCAAGAGGCCCCAAGAGGCCCCAAGAGGCCCCCAAGAGGCCCCCAAGAGGCCCCCAAGAGGCCCCCAAGAGGCCCCAAGAGGCTCCAAGAGGCCCCCAAGAGGCCCCACGAGGAGCCCGAACGACTCACACCAGGACGAGGGGCCCGAACGACTCACACCACGAAGAGCCCGAACGACTCACACCACAAGGAGGGGCCCGAACGACTCACACCAGGACGAGGCGCCCGAACGACTCACACCACGAGGAGCCCGAACGACTCACACCACGACGCGGGCCCCGAACGACTCACACCACGAGGAGCCCGAACGAGTCACACCAGGAGGAGGGGCCCGAACGACTCACACCAGGACGAGGGGCCCGAACAACTCACACCACGAGAAGCCCGAACGACTCACACCAGGACGAAGAGCCCGAACGACTCACACCACGAAGAGCCCGAACGACTCACACCAGGAAGAAGGGCCCGAACGACTCACACCAGGACGAGAAACCCCAAACGACTCAAACCACGAGGAGCGCTTTCTCTCCCTTCTCCTCCGCCTCGTCCTTCTCCCGCTCCCCCCACAAGGAGGATGTACAAGGAGGCGGGAGGAAGGAGGAACAGGGGAGATATGCGGGGCCAAGCGGACACACGCCTGAAAAACACGACTGTCGGCATGCTTCGCAAGAGTTGCTGCTGTGAGATGGGCTGGTGGGGATACGCGAAGCGTAAAGAATTTCGGTAGCGAGAAATAGCGGATTTCAGAACGGTCTGATACCGGTATTGGGCGCTACATTTCGGTATTTCGGTAGCGACCGATCTCTGCGGAGCGCTACCGGAAATTTTCGGTAGCGGACCATCAGGGAAGGCAAAGCGTGCTGCCTTCTCGGGGGGAACGAAAGGGGGGGGGAATAGCAGAGGGCGGGGTGGAGAATCAGCTCACGTGGCTGATCTTCCCAGCGCCTCCCGGCGCCGCGCCTCCCGGCGCCGGGAGGCGCCCATGCATCGAGGAATGGGCCCGGCGGCGGGGCCGAAAGCAGTTGCATGCAGCAGATTTCGAACCCCCCCTTTCCCTATTCCCCCCCTTTCGCTCGGCCCGACCTTCGGTGAGCTCGTTGCCGCCAGCCCGTTGCGAGCATGCATGTGCAGTCGGGCTGCTGGAAAATAAGGATTGCTAATAAGGAGCGAAGCCCTGTTTTGGCTTCAGAGGAGTCTGGGTGCACGAGGAGGCCTCGAGCATCAACCACGGAAGGACCTGAGGAGAATCGAGCCCCTTCCAAATCCAAACCGGTCCTTGCTTAACCATATTGACCGTACCGCCGCAGACAGTTGGCTGAGGAGCGCTCTGGCGGGAACGCGAAGCCTCTTGCACCACATAACTGTTGAATCCCTCGGGGAACCCAAAACAATGCGGTGACCACACCGTGTGGTGAGTCAAAGGGGATTCTGGGTCACCATGCGGCCTTTGTACTCGTCTTCGGGGATCTTCTGATCTGACCTGGGTCAATCCAGACCCGTGTCAGCCAAGCCTTGCAACATCCTGCAGGATCCCCCAAGCTCCTGCACCCAAACCCGGGTCGATGCGAAGGATCCTGCAGGATCCTGCACCCAAGCCTGGGTCAATGCGACCCTGGCCCTGCAGGATTCCTTGCGACCCAAAAGGGGGTCCAGCTGAAAGGGGGTGGTGCAATAGATTTGGGGAACTTGTATTGCAAATGTACTGCGCCTGAGAATTGTATTGCATTGCATTGTATTGCAACTGATGTGTTGCACGCGAAAGCCCGGCAATACATTTGCGCCCAGGAATGCCTTGCGCGTCCCAAATCCATGCAACCCCACAGATCTGTTGCACCACCCCCTCTTGGGTCAACCCGAAGGATCCCACAAGATCTGGCGCTCTGGCTGACCCCCGATTGCATCAGCCTCAGCCTCAGCCTCAGCCTGCCTCAGCCTCGGCCTGCCTCAGCCTCAGCCTCAGCCTGCCTCAGCCTCAGCCTCAGCCTGCCTCAGCCTCAGCCTCAGTCTGCCTTCAGCCTCAGCCTCAGCCTCAGCCTCAGCCTGCCTCAGCCTCAGCCTGCCTTCAGCCTCGGCCTCGGCCTCAGCCTGCCTCAGCCTCAGCCTGCACTGACCCCCGTCTGTGGAGCCCCCGGCGTCCAGGGCGCCTGGGGTCTCCGAGGCCCCCCAAAAAGCCGCGCGGCCGCGCGGGCCCGCGAGGCGAGCCCTCGCGGGAGCCCGAGGCTCCACCGCCCCCCTGGCGGCGGCAAGCCCCCGGGGGAGGGGGGTCGCCGCCGGCGCGTGCCCGCCTCCCGCGCGGCGGCGACCGGCGGTCCCATCCCTGCCCTGGGCGTGGCGAGAAATCAGCGCCCCTCAAACGGGGACTCCACTGACGGGTGCTTTGGCCAGTGACCCAGCGAGCCCAACCCTTCCCGAGGTGGGCAACGCTGCCATGCAGGGAAAAGGCCCTAAAGTGGCAGCTCTCGGCAACAAATCAAAGTACCCGTTAGTAAGTACCCGTTACGGTGCCGTTGAAAAAATGGAGGGGCGATGCAACCGAGGGGTGGGGGTGGGGGGGGGGGGGCAACGTCCACCCCTCGCGCCCCCCTGGTGGGCCCCAGAGGGGGGGCCCCCTTCGGGGGCCCCTGGAGGTGGCCCGGGGGGGCGCCGCCGCCTCCTGCGCGGAGCGGCGGCTCTCCCGACGGGCTCCAAGCACTACGGAGATCTCAGAAGCACGGTGCGGTGCACAGAATTCGTTCTTGAGCCCCCGCCTGTGTGTCTTTGAAGCCGCCCCCATCCATGAGGCTCGCGCCTTCTGAGGGGCAGGGTGCTTCTGAGAAGCCTCCACCCTCCCCCCGACCCTGGGGCGAAGCCAGGACGAGGATTAATCAGGTGAGGATACATTGGGAATATCTGAGATCCAGCGGCTCTGGAGGATGTATCGAGTGCAGCGGCCTTCTCGGAGCGTTCTGGCACGCTCGGAGAGCGTTCCAGAACGCTCTGGAACGGATTTGTCCTCGTCCTAGCCCCGTCCGATACTAGAGGCCTCCTCGATGGGATCCGAGTAGATGGGGTCCGAGGATCGCGCCGCATCGCCGATACATCGGCGATGCATCGGCGATGCATCGGCGATGCTCCGGCCATGCACCGTCGACGTCGGCGATGCATCGGCGACGCTGGCGTGGGGCGAGTCGGGCTCCACATCGAGCCGCATCGCCGATGCATCGGCGACGCGGCGCGACCCTTCGACCCCACCTGCTTCGACCCCCTCTGGGGAGGCCTCGGGATACCCCCCCCCTTGTGCGCGCGGCGGATCGAGCGTGCGGGGGGGGGGCCCTGCGCGGAGGAGGAGGAGGAGGAGGAGGAGGGAGGAGGAGGAGGAGGAGGAGGAGGAGGGGGAGGAGGAGGGGCCCTGCGCGCCGCCGCCTCCTGCGCGGCGGCGACTCCGACGGGCTCCTCCGCGCGCGTCCCCGCTGCCGGCCGCTGGGGCTGCGGCTCCGCCTGGCGCGCGCGCGCGGCGCGCGCGCCGTGCGGAGGAGGGCCGCCGACGCCGGCGGGCACCGTCGTCCCCGCTCGAGCGAGCGAGCGAAGCACCACTGCTGGCAGTCGTGCTGGACCAGAAAACAAACTCTGCAGCACTCCTCGGGGGAGAAAAAGATACGGGTACGTGTCGTCCACCTTCGTGTTCGGCCTTTCCTGGTCCTCCTGGGGAATCCTCGTTGTCACCGCTGGATTCGCCTCGAGATTCTGGTCAGAACGCACCCCAAGAGAGGTCCGGGGACAACACGTATCCGTATCTTTCCGCCCCCCAAACTCCACCTACGGCCCCACGCGGCGCAGCGCATACCCAAGGGCTCCTAAGTTCGCGCTTCGCGCTGCGCGAAGCGCGAATAACTTCGCGCTCTCGCGCCGCCCCCCCAGAGGGAGAATAGGAGGACGAGGAGGAGGGGGGGAAGGAACGAGGACCGGGAAGCGCGAATAACTTCGCGCCCTCGAGGGAGCCCTTGTTGTTTGCTGGTCAACGTGCGGTCTTGGCTGAGGCCAGGTGGGGGAGGCCATGGCTCGGGTCGGGCGAAAGGGGGGGATAGCAAAGGGGGGGGGGGGAGAATCAGCTCACGCAGCTGATTTTCTCGGCGCCTCCCGCCGCCGGAGGCGGCTATGTATCGAGGAGTGGGCCCCTCGGTGAGGCCGAAACCAGCTGCATGCAGCAGACTTCGTACCCCCCCCTTTCCCAATCCCCCCCCTTTGGTCCGGCCCGAGTGGCCTCTTGGAACGTCTTACCCCAGCCGAGCACCCTGATGGCAGCAGAAGAGAAGGGGCAGGGGGTCGAGCAAGAGGTCGAGGCGCGGACCTGTGCACCGTCGTGCATTTTTGCGAGGGGGATGCTGCCGCCCAGAACCAGAATGTAGCCTGCATTGAAAAAAAAAACGCGAGTCCTGAATACAGGACCAGGCGGCCTAGGGCACCCCGTCCCCCCTTTGGGAATCTTCAGCGGTCGAAGTTTACAAGTATTGAAAATCTCCAGTGGGACGCTATTAGAGATTGTTTAAACAAATGCAGGGGGGAAAAGGGTGAGTCGGAGAGGAGGAGGAGGAGGTCCTGCTTGTGGATGCTGGCGAAGTACTTTCGTGAACCGTGTGTTGTCATGCGTGGAGGGAGGCTTATTTATACTTAGATTTTCGGAGGTCCGCGCGGACTTTTTGGGTCGGCGCCTACTGAGAAAGCCTGCCACCTCTCGCGTCCCCCCTCGGCGCGCCGCCGAGCTAAAGGAGCCCCCACGCAGACGTTTTTGCAGTCACGCTGCTGCCGGAAGGAACGCCGAAGATCAGAAACGCACGGGTGCGCGCGGAGTGCTGGAGGAACAGCCATATGAAGACCTCATGAGGAAGATTTGTGTTGACATGGAAAGCGAGGAGTGCAAACAAAAGGAGGACGGGCGGACCACCATCAGGCGATATCCCATTACGGGAGGATTCCCAGTGTTGGTCACGCCTGTCCACTCATCTCCACGGCACGGGCTCCACCGACATACCCTTGCGAGTCGGGTGGACACCCTTGCAGACCTGATTAAACGACCAGGTCTGCTTCGGCGCGGGACGGCCACACTCTTTAGCTAGCCCTCGAACATAACTAACTGTGGCGTACGACATGCACCTCAAACAGGCCGTGATAAAGGTGCCATCCGAATCCACCCATGAAACGGCCTCATGTTTCAAGGCCCGCAAGGAGGGCCTCGAGGAGGAGGAGGAGGAGGAGGAAAAGGAGGAGGAGGAGAAGAACAAGGAGGAGGACGAGGAGGGCGAGGAGGAGGAGGAAGAGGAGGAGGAACGGGAGGAGGAGGACGAGGAGGAGGAGGATGGGGGAGGAGAAGGACCAGCGGGCCCCACGAACCCGAACTGCTCCTCGTTCCAGTGTCTTGGCTGCAATCGCCTCACATGGCCACGTGGGGCCGCCCTCGTGTCACGTGTCACAGCAGCAGACCTCGTCAGGAGGCGCCTGCCGGGAGGCACTCGCCAGAAGGATCGGGGAGATTCGAGCCACGGTGGGGGGCCTGCCGCGTCGGATCCGGCCGCGGACGATCGGGATTAAGCTTGATTGCTCCTCCCCCTCCTCCTCCTCCTCCTCCTCCTCCTCCTCCTCCTCCTCCTCCTCCTCCTCCTCCTCCTCCTCCTCTCAAGATCACGGCAAAGTCAGACTTTGACCTCCCAGGAAGTGCATCTGAAACCTCGTAAGTATACCCCCCGCTGCCCCGACCCCTTCCTCTGTCTTGCCGCCCCTCTTGGCGGCCGACGGGGCCCCCTTCCAGGATGCCCCCAAGAGGCTCCCAAGAGACCCCCAAGAGGCCCCAAGAGGCCCCCACCCAAGACGCTCCAAGAGGCCTCGGTGACAATGCCGCAATGCCAAACTCATTGATTTGACAAAGGTTTTGGCCACATTTGGGCCTCCTGGGGGGGGGCCCTGCTTCAGATGACTCCAGGAGCGCCTGGGGGAGCCCACGATGACCTCCAAGATGGCTCAAGACATCCCAAGATGCCTCAAGAAGTGGCCAAAGAGCTCCCCCAGGAGGCCCCGAAGAGGCCAAAATCCTTCCAAAACCTTAGGGAAATCAATGGTTTTGGCGGCCTCCAGATGGCTCCAAGATGGCCCAAGAGGGCTCCAAGAGCGCTCCCAGGGCTCCCAAGAGCGCTTCAAGAGGGCCCCAAGAGGTGCCCAGGAGGCCCCAACAGGCGCCCAAGAGGCCTCCAAGAGGCTCCCAAGAGACCCCCAAGAGGCCCCAAGAAGTTCTCCGAGGCACCCAAGACGCCCTAAGAGACGTCCGGGACCGCAAAGAGGCCCCCAAGATGCTCCAAGAGGCCTCCACTGGGGGACCCTTCCTCTGTGTGCTGCCCACTTCCCTGATCGAGGCAATTCCTCCGGGCATCGTCTCTGGATGGGCTGGTGGGGTTGCGCGAAGCGTCTAGAATTATGTTTGTGTCATCCTTCGATCTCCTAGAGAGAGAGAGAGAGAGAGAGAGAGAGAGAGAGAGAGAGAATGAGAGAGGGAGAGAGAGAGAGAGAGAGAGGAAACAAAAAAAATGGCAAACACCATAAAAGAAACAGCGCCCGGCGGCAGGGCGCAGGCCGCTGCTCTGCTCTTCTCCTCGGGCGCACGGCGGCGGCGCGCCCGGCGCCGCCCGGCGCCGCCCGGCGCCGCCAGGCCCCTCAGACGCTGCTCGGGTACATCATGACGCGGACCGGGGCCCCGAAGGCGCGGGGGGGGATCGCCTGCCGGGCGCGGGCCGCGGCAGAGGCGCGGGGGGAGGATGCGGGGCACAGCAG
>CAUYUJ010015229.1:211070-226070 GCA_963575745.1 Prorocentrum cordatum
GGAGTCGTTTGCTGGCGGTGAGTGGGGGGGGGGGGGGGAGGGGGGGGGTTCGAACCGGTAGTGTCCCCCCCCGGTTTTGGATCCGGAGAGGGGGGGGGGGGGGGGGGGGAGGTGGTTCGAACCGGTAGTGACCCCCCCGGTTTTCTGGAGGGGGGGGGGGGGGGGGGGGGGGGAGGGGTTAGGGGAGGGGGGGGTTTTTGCCGGGGGAAGGGGGGGGGGGGGGGGGGGGGGGGGGGGGGAGGGGTTCCAGCAGGGGGGGGGGATTTTCGGAGGGGGGGGGGGGGGGGGACCCCGGGTTCCAGAGGAAAAGGTTGGCAATTTTCCACAGTAAAGCGGCGGTGGATCACGCTCTCTCGGTGATGATGATGCTGATGATGGTGAGTGGCCCGATGATGATGATGATGCTGATGTTGATGATGACGATGATGATGGTGTCCCGATGATGATGGATGATAATGATGGTGACGATGATGATGGTGTCCCGATGGTGATCATGTTGATGATGATGATGATGTTGATGATGATGATGATGACAGTGCCCCGATGATGATGATGATGATGTTTTTGATGTTGTTCATGATGCTGATAATGATGAGATGATGATGATATGATGGTGGTGTTCCGGTGATGATGATGGTGGTGTCCCGATGATGATGTTGATGATGATGATGACGGTGACGATGATGGTGTCCCGATGATGATGGTGATGATGATGTTGATGATGATGGTGATGATGATGATGGTGTCCCGATGATGATGAGGATGATGATGATGAACTTGATGACGATGATGTTGATGATGATGACATTGATTGTGAGATCGATTGTGATATCGATAGTGAGATCGATAGTGAGACCGAATGTGAGCTCGATTATGAGATCGATAGTGGGATCGATAGTGAGATCGATTGTGAGATCGATAGTCAGATCGATTGTGAGATCGATCGAATGACGTAGATCGAGTGAGATCGATTGTGAGATCGATCGAGTGAGATCGATCCAGCGAGACCGATAGTGAGATCGATAGTGAGATCGATCGTGAAACCGATCGAGTGAGACGTTGGTTCCTCCCCCCCCGAACCTCCTTCTCACCCGACGGGTGGTCGTATAGGTATGAAATTATGTGGACCGAGGAAGGTTTTGACGCCGTGGCCCATCCACTCCGTTCAACTCGCGCGGGTTCAATATGTGGCGAGCCTGCTGATGCGCTCAACCGTGCAGCGGATGAAGAGGGCTGCAGAATGGTAAATCCCCCTCGTGCGCGGATTGCCGCGTGGGGGAGGGGTGCAGAACAACAAATTCCTCGCAAATCCCTCTCGTGCGCGGATTGCCGCGTGGAGGAGGGGTGCAGAACAACAAAATCCTCCTCGTACGCCTTTGTGTCGCGTGGAGGAGAACTGCGCGGTAAAACCAAGGCTCTTGGGCTCATCTTGGGCCTGTTCTGGGGTGGTCTGGACCTGATCGGGGCGCCTCTTCGGCAGTCTTGGGGCCGTCTTGGCCCGTCTTGGGGCCGTCTTGGGGGCCTCTTGGGCGGTCTTGGGGCGGTCTTGGGGGCCTCTTCGGCCGTCTTGGAGCGTTGGAAGCATGAAATGGTGAGAAGGCCAAAAACCTTTTAACACAAAAACATGAGAATTAACGATGTTAGGTTCTCCAGGCGCTCTCGGGAGGCCTCTCGGAGCTCTCTTGAGGTTTTTTGAAAGCCTCCTGGGAGCCTGGAGAGCCGCCCGAAAGCTATCATGGGTTGCTTGGGGGTGTGTTGGGCAATTCTTATACGTTGTGGGGGCTTCTTGGGGTTGTCTTGGGCTGTCTTTGGGCAATGTGAGGGCTCCCCAGGAGGCCGGGAAGAGCGGTACCAGGAGCGTCCCCGAAATGTGAGCGAGGTGGTGGACGCCCCGAGGTGGAGGACGCCCCGGGAGGCGGCCCGGCGTATTTATTCATACTATATACGGTTGGGGGCGGAAAGATAGCGTGGAAAGTGGCGCCGCCGGCCCGCCTATTGCACGCTATCCCCCACCATGGGGATAGCGTGCACGGAGGAAGCCCTGTCAGAGGGATAGCGTGCACAGAAGAATCCCTCGCAGGGGGGTCGCCTTACAGGGATAGCGTGCACGATCTGGAAAGCGCGCGCGAGCAAGAGCCAATGCGCGTCGCCGCCACGCTATCCCCCCCCGTTGGCGACAGTGGGGGAGGAGGAGGAGCTGGAGGAGGAGGAGGAGGAAGAGGAGGAGGAGGAGGAGCAGGAAGAAGTATGGGAGGAGTGTATACAAGCGATGTGTTGTAAGCTATGTGTTGTAAGCTATGAAGTCCCATTTGTGCGGTGCGGCGCAAGCTACGCAGCGTAATTTATGTGTCGTAAGTTGGGCGGTACGCACTATTTGGCGCAATAGAAAATTCTTGACGCTTCGCGTATCCCCACCAGCCCATCCAGAAATGACGCCCGGGCGAGTTGAGGTGAACAGGGAAGTGTAGGAGCAAATAGGGGGACAGCCGAACCGTTCGAAGGAGGAGGAGGAGGATGAGGAGAAGGAGGAGGATGGATGGATGGATGAGGGAGGAGGGAAAAGGATGATGAACAAGATGAGGAGGAGGAGGAGGAGGAGGAGGAGGAGGAGGAGGAGTGAGGAGGAGGAGGAGGAGGAGGGCGAGCAAAGGACCAGAGGCCTCTTGGATGCCTCTCGGAATCATATTGGGATATCTCTTGGGCGCTTATTGGAGGCCTCTTGGGGCGTCTTGGGGGTCTCTTGGCGGTCTGGGGGGTCTCTTGGGCGTATTGGGTGCCTCGGGGGGGCCTCTTGGGGCCGCTTGGGGTCCTCTTCGGGGCCTCTTGGGGACCTCTTGGGGACTCTCGGGGCAATCTTGGGGCCTCTTGGGGCTTCCTGGGCGCATCTTGGAGCCATCTTGGAGGACATCGATCACCAAAGAGGCTTCGGATGGCCATCGGAAGCGAAAAGGCGAGAAAGCAACACACATGGATTTCCTTTAGGTTTTGGAGGGATGTTGGCCTCTTCGGGTCCTCCTTTGGGAGCTCTTTGGCCACTTGGAGCCGTCTTGGGGCGGTCTTTGGGCTTCTTGGAGCATCTTGGGAGGCATCTTGAGGCATCTTGGGCTATCTTGACCCATCTTGGAGGCATCTTGGGCTCTCCTGGGCCCTCTTGGAGCCATCTTGGGACATCTTGGACGCTGCAACAACCCGCGGAACGCCCCGTCCAGTTCCAGGGTAGGGCGTAGGAGGAGGGGAAAACCCCTCCCCGAAGTGGAAGAAGGAGGTTGGAAGAGGAAGAGCCCTAGACCACCTTCGCCCAGAGGGCTGGTGGGATTTCTACGATAAGCGGTGTAAACTGTGCTGTTGAAGTTGCGTTGCAACAGGCATGTACCAGGCGAAACCTCGTCATGGGGATCGTCTGACAGGGATAGCGTGCAGCCCACGCGCGTCGCCGCCACGCTATCCCAGTCGAGTTGGCGACACTTAAGGAGGATAAGGAGGAATCTGAGGATGATGAGGAGGAGTCAGGGGAGGATTGTATACGACCGATGCGGTGTAAACTATGTGCCGTAAGCTATGCTGTGCACTATATGTGGTGTAACCGATGCCTTATAAACTGTGCGGTGCAAGCTATGAGGTGCAATTTCTGGCTGCAGTCAAGTCTTATAAGCTACATTGTGGAAGCTACGCGTGGCAACGGGCGGGCACCAGGCGAAACCTCGTCATGGGGGATCGCCCCAAAGGGATAGCGTGTAGATAGCCGCCGCGCGTCGCCGCGATAGCCGGCGCGCGTCACCGCGGCGCTATCGCCGTTGAGAAGGCAATTGCTGTGGAGGAGGGGGAGGTATCAGTGGGATGCAGAGGACCAGGAGGAGGGACTCAGCAGGAGCAGGACGAGGAGGGAGGGAGTTAAGGAGGAGGAGGAGGAGGAGGAGGAGGAGGAATAAGGAGGAGACACAGGCGAGGAGGAGGAGGAGGGAATGTTGCAGGAATAGCGTGTCGGGCTTCACACGTCATCGCGCTCGGCACCCCTGAAATTGTAGCCAGACTTGAGCCAATAATATATATTGGGAGCGTGCTTGCTCTCAAATGAAACGTGTATTCTTTTGGGTGGCAGGCGGGAGTGAGCAACGACCCTCATGTAAACAACAAGCCCAGCGCGCCTGAATATCCGACACAATAGCTGAAACAGACCAGCGAATGCCGCGAGACAGTTCGAGGGGAGGGGCATCCTCCGACAGGTTACAATGCGCGATCGCACAGAGATCGGGAGGGAGGGAAGGGAGGATTTTTCGCTGAAGCTCCACCCCCCTTGTATTCCCGTCCATCCTCCACAACTGATTCACAAGTGTTTGTTTACGTTACTTCGGTACCAGGGGTAACAAGGGGAGACAGGAAGATGCTCGCACCTCGCCACGAAAAGCTCCGGCTATAATAATGGAAGCTGCCCAGCGCAAGCCATCACATTCGGCCCCGGCCCTGAGCCGAGCAGCTCCCAAACTGCAAAACATCGCAATTGACGCGAGCGTGCCCGATCCCCAGCGGCCAAGCACAAATGCGTGCCCCCATCTATGGGCACCGCCCGCTGATGGTAAGGCAAAAGTAGCGATGGTTCCCTAAGAGAGCCACCACACTTCCAGCGACAGGCGGGCATACCGCAGACCGTCGTGGGCAACCTAGATTGCCTGGCCCTGGCCTTGTGCCAGGAGGCGAAGAGGCTATATGCTTCATCGAAGCGAACGGTGGCCACGCGAAACGACGCCATGGGAGAAGCAAGGCTGCTATGTCACAGCTGTCACTGCAGCTCAAGCCACTTCGCATGCCCCTACAAAAATAACTCGGGGAGTGGCAAAGTGCGCAGAAGCGCGATAGGCAAGAGGCACTGGGCTGGGAGGATGCAGCCATGGGGGGAAGGAGCAAAAGAGCACGGACGTAGCCTGATACCAGATGAGCGCTTACCGCATCAAATGGTTGGCAGAAGGTCCCTGCGTCTGAGAGAAAGCAGGGGAGGGGAAAGGCGGAGAGGTGTATTAGTGCCTGTCGCATAGGCGACACTTCAGGAGCAATATGGCCTCTACAGCCGAGGCTGGCAGGAGAGTGGGACTATAGGGGGCAGGTGGAAAGAACCCACAGGCGCATGAGCTCGTCCGTCTCACGAAGCCACTGGATGCACTTCTCCTTGGCCTCATCGCCGCCAGTCGATGTAAAACTGCCCGTGCCGCGCACCGCTTTGACCTTAGTTTGCGAAGCCGGTTCTTCATCCTTGTGGCTGCTAACGTGGAGGGGATAGCGTGTCCGCATTCTCCTCCTCGTGCGCACGTGCTCTTCGCCTTAGCTCTCGGACGAACCCAGTTGCGCTGCCGCGCATATCCGCCACCGCGCTCGTGGGCCTCTTGGGGGGCGTCTTGGAGCCAGCTCGGGGGACTCTTGGGGGGCGCCTTGGAAGCATCTTGGAGGCCTCTCGGGGGCGTCTTGGAGGCATTTGTTTGACCTCTTGGGGCGTCTTGGGGGCCTCTTGGGGCCCTCTGGGGGCGTCTTGGGAGCCCGGGGGCTCCATGGGGGCGTCTTGGAGCCGAAGGCTCGATATCTCACTCCCCCCCCCCTCTGGGCCCCCTCTCGGGCCCGTCCTCGGGCCGTCTTGGGGGCATCTTGGGCCGTCTTGGGGCCTGTTGGGCTGTCTTGGAGCCCTCTTCGGGGCCTCTTGGGCCGTCTCGGGGCGATCTTGGGGGCCTCTGGTGCCGTCTTGGACGCTGCGAAATCTCAACGGGCGAAGATGCTAAACGTATACGTTTTCCGAAGGGAACGGGGCGTTTTTTTGCATCTTGGAGCCCTCTTGGGAGGCCTCTTGGGGGCCTCTTGGGGCGTCTTGGAGGCTTCTGGAGCCGTCTTGGGGCCATCTTGGGCGTTTTGGCGCGATCTTTCGGCGACTCGGGGCCCTCTTGGAGCGTTTTGAGTGCCTCTTTGGGCTCTCTGCGCCAGTTTTTGGGCCTTCGTGGCCGGTTGGCCATTGGGAGGAGAGGGCTGGGGGGGGGCAGGCGAGCGCTGGGAACAGGGGAGGATCGATTGTAGGCCCCTCCCGTTACTTCGTATTTGGGCACACTTTCTGCTTGGAAGGCAAAAAACGCACTGGCTTGGTCACAAACATGACTCGCATCTTGGGCTCGATGCGTCGGGGGGCCCAAATTATTGCTTCGCAAGGAAGGAAAGGGCCCGAGACACACCAACCGCTGCAAGCGCGGTGACGGATATGGAAGAGGGAGGGGGCGCGATGAATTGGGGTGTCGGGCGCGCTATCCCCGTATCGTTCCTTCCACCTCCCTCCTTCCTCTCCCTCCCTCCCTTCCTCCTCCCCCCGCTCATGCAATTGCACCTGCTTCTGTTCCTCTTGCTCCTGGTCTAGGGGGCCGCCGAGGCGCGGGCCATCGGGTGATTCAGATACGCCCTGTAGCGCAATGTAACGGCACCGTCCGTGCCGATAATCTCGCGCTTGACGACCCTCGACCCCGCTGGCATGCCGGCGGGCAAGCCTACTTCCTCTGTGCGCTCCGCGCTCATGCGCTTGCAGGTGTCTCCGACACGAACAACTACCGTCGTGCCCTGGGAGCCGCAGGGCTCCCACATCACGGAGCCCCAAGTGGACCCGCAGGCCAGAAATCCCAGTTCATTGAAGAACCCGGGAGCCGTTTTTCCGGCTGTCTTCAGGGCGTCCTTGAACATTCTCATGTCTTCGTCAATGTCCGACTCGTCGTCTGAATGAGACTCCTCGCATGCCTCATCGGTGGCTTCATGCTCTTGCTCCTCCAGCTCCATGGCAGCTGCGATCTCGGCGTCATTGGCTTCCTGGCGCAAGGCGCGCGGGGATAGCGTGCCCGAGCCCGAAGCCCAAAACCTGGTCAAAAACATTTCAAACCCAAACCCAGATGGTCTAGCAAGAGGGCGGAGGAGGGGGCAGGCATACTATCCTGAATGTCCTTCTCATCCGCAGCCACGCTGGATTCGTCGGATTCGGCGTCCTCGTCCTCCATGTAAGCAGAGAGCACCTTCTGCATCGCCTGGGCGGCGATCGGATCGACCTTCTGCACGTCCTCGTTGTCCGGAAGGTCAACCGGCTGATCCGCGGTGGATTGCCTGAAGCTCATCTTGTAGATGCCCCCAGCAACGCGGACTGTCTGAGGCGCCAAGCAGTCCAGCATGAAGCCTGCGATGTATTATTTCTGGTACTTCTGGGACACGTGCTGGAGCGCCCCCACGGGACAGCGCGTGCTCATGTCAAAGCACATGAAAGCTTTACGAGGCGGTCGGTCTGCCTTGAGCGCTTGCTCGAGCGCCTGCTGAGCCTTCTGTTGCTGCTTCTCGCCCTTCGCAGACGATACTCGCTGCTCGGCGTTGACCTTGGTGACGTGGTGCGCCCTGAGAGCAGCCTTTACCGACGGCGCCATCCAGCGCGGCAGAGCTGTGAAGACCCCGTCCTTCTCCAAGACGATCAGGAGGTCAGATTCTCCAGGAAGCATCTCCTCGCGCCAGGACTTCGGCGCGATGTCCAGCTCAGGCTCTGCGGTGGACGACGTCTTGAGCGAGTCCTGATTTCTTGCGCGCATAGGGGAGAAGAGCGCGTACGTAGGAGGTGGAGGAGGAAGAGGGCCGGGTGACCTCTGAGACACGCCTGGGGATAGCGTGTCTAGTTCGGGGAGGGGGGGTGATAACTAGGAGGAGAGAGGAGGGGAAGGACTGCCTCTTGGGTTGTTCACAGGTCCCTGAGCTCCTTGATGTTGGCGCATAGGGCATCCATCTTGGTCCGCTCGTCCGAGTCGAACTCGCTCATGATCTCTGCCTTTGGCCTGCCCAGTTCCTCACTCAAGAGATCTGCCTGCTCCTCCAGGGAGATCAGCTTTCTGGACCTCCACGCCCAGAGCAGAATTGACCGCGTAATTTTAGATTGCGCAAACAAGTGGCACTTGAGAACGATATTCATGGACACCTGCTTCTCGAGGAACCCTGCGCCATTCTGCTTCATCCCGGTGATCTCTTCCCGCCTCTGGCGAATGCTAGGAGTGCGAGGGATAGCGCGCGCCCCATCCCCCTCCTCCTGGTCCTCCTCCTTCTCCCTCCTTGTCTTCCTCCTCCGCCCTTTTCCTCCCGCCGTCGGTTGCGGTCAACAAAGCGAGGGGTGGGGATGGATAGCTTGCCCCCCCTCCTCGTGGCGGAGACGGGTTTGAGTGCGTCCCCATCCTCATCCTCCTCCCTCCTCCTCTCCCCCTCACGTGCTCCCACTCCTACTCGTTCTCCTCGTCGTCCTCCATCCTCTTTATTTTGCATGGCCCGGCGCTTCAGGGGGTTCCTGAAGATGCCCATCGCCGCCCGTTGAGTGGCCGAACGGATCATATCGAGCCAGTTGTGGAAAGCATCATTCGGCTGCCCAGCAGCCGAGAAGCCACCGGGCGCGTTGACGACGCGCACCTGCGCTGGGGATAGCGTGTGATTCGTGGCCCCAGGGGTGGCCAGCATCGAGCCCTGCCGGGGGCGGGTGTCCCAAAATTGGGCTCACGTACAACGATGCCCTAGACTCATTGCTTCTCGGGTGGGATGGCACGCAGCGCGCGCCATCCCCGCCGCCCCCCGCCGCCGCCCCTGAGGGCGGGGGCGGGGGAGGAACAGGTGGAGGAGCAGGAGGAGGAGCAAGATAATCTCTTGCACCTGCAGCTCGTCCTCCCACGCTCGCGAAGCGATTCGTAGTTCTTGCCGATCGAAGATGGCGCGGCATCCCACAATAAAGCGCCCCTGAGATCCGCTATGGGGGCGCCGAACTTTTCGTGCAAGAACTCGCGCCTCGCCCGAAACACCACTTTCAAATGCTCGAGGTATTCAAGAGCAAGCCCCCCGTCGAAAAAGTGCGTCTTCCTCCCAGAAGGCATGGCCTTGATGTGCCCAGGATCCGCCGTCATGCCGTAGGCGCTGAATGGAGCGTCCGCCCAAGAGGCCCCGATGCTCCACGATGGCTGCAAGATGACCTCCAAAAAAGCCCTAAACACCGACGCCGGTCTCTCGTCAAGATCGGCACAAGACAGCCCAAGAGGTCCTCAAGAAGGCTCCAATATCGCCAAAGAGATTCCCAAGACGGCCCACGAAGTCCCCAAGACGGCCCAGGAAGCTCCCGACGTACCTCTAGACGGGGAGGGGCAGCTGCCAATACGTTGCTCCCAACAAGCCCCCGACGCACCTCTAAAAGGTCCAGAGGCTGCCAACGTATTGCCCGAGAGGCCCCCAAGAGCCCCTGGAAATCCTTCCGAGAGGTGCCGGAGAAGCCTCCCCAGAGGACCAGAAGTTCCCCAAAGAGGTCTCCTATCCATGGCCCGGGCGCGTTGGTGGGTTTGGCCGAGTGCCGCTGAATAAGTGGCGTTGATCTGCTTCATCGCCTCCATGGCCTCTGGGGTGTGCGCGTCGTCCGCGCCAAGCGCGATGAAGGATGGGCCGATGGTCCCGTCGCGCCAGCTGGCGCTCGCAAGCGTGCGCCCGACCCGCTGGCGTTTCACTGTGTCCTGTCGCGCAGCCTTCTCTGTCTTATCCTGTGAACGTTTCTGGCTGCCCACCTTGCCCATGAACTCGAGACTGGCGCCGGTCGGGGCCAGCTTCGCCTCTCGCGCCTGGAAACCGAGCCTCTTCCCCAGCGCTCGCCGGAACTTGGCCTGGGACTTGCAGCGCGCCTTGCCAGCCTTGGCTGGGCCCTGCGCAGGAGGAGGAAGAGGGGGAAGAGGGCGGGGAACGGGAGGGGTAAAGGATGGGAGAGGGGGAGGAGGACTGAGACACCTCTAGGACATCCATGGGGATAGCGTGCCCTACCCGCCTTCCCTCCCCTGACGGGGCTTCGCGTTTTTCGAAAGCACAGTATCCCCCAATCCTCCAGAGAGGGTAGAAGGACAGACAGCAGGGGCCCAAGCAACCACCCCCGACGGCCCACTCAGGCAAGAGGGACCGGTTGTTCTTATTTCCCCGTGGCCTGGGCCATTTGCGTGGTTTTCGTTGTTATGTTTCGTGTCCAGGCGTCTCGTGATCTGTCTGTCTTTGTTTGTTTCCGTGTCCGGATGTGTTTTTGTTTTCTGTTTGGTTGTTGTTTTCCGTGTCTGGGTGGTGCCGTTTTCTGGCTGTTGCTTCCGAGTCTCGTTGTTTTCCATTATTTTCCATGTCTCGGCAGCTGTGCTCTCCATTTGTTTATTTTGCGTCTGGCCGTCGTGCTTGATGTTCGCGTTCCCCCCCCAGGCCCAGCCGTCTTGTGATGTGTTTGTTGTTTGTGTTCCGTGTCTGGGTTTGTTTGTCTGTTTATGTGTCTGGGCTGCCTTTCATTGTACCCGTGTTTCCTCTATGTTTGTTTTGTTGCTGTTTCCGTGCCTGGGTTTGTTTTGTTTCCTCGCGTTGTTGTTGCGCATGCGTGTTATGTGTCCCTTTTTTCTCGGCCGTCTTGCGTTCATGTTTTGTCTTTTGGGCATCATGTTTGAAATGTGTTCCGCGGGCGCCATTCCGTCTGGGCCGCCTCAGCCCCAGACAACGTGCTATGTTCGCCGAATTTGCAAGGATAGCGCACCCGCGCGAGCACGCTAACCCCATCCAGACGTATTGGTTTCTGTTTCGTTGTTGTTGTCCGTGTCTGTGCGGTGCATTTTTCTGGGCGTTGTTTACGTGTCTGTTATATATATAAATGGTTTTCCGTGTCTCGGCCGCTGTGCTCTCCATGAGTTAATTGTTTTTCTGTGTTTGTTTTTATTGTTTTCCGCGCTTACCCGTCTTGTGATGCTTTTTTGTTTTCCGTGTAAGGGTTTGTTTTTATATTTCTGTGTCTGGGCTGTCTTTCATTGTTTCTCGTCTCCCGGCCGCCCCGCGTTCAATGCGTTTTCCAGCGTCTGGGCATTCGATTTGTTTTCCACGGGCGGCGTTCCGTCTGGGCCGATTCGGCCCCAGGCTATGTTCGCCGAGTTGGCAAGGGTAGCGTGCCCGCGCGAGCACGCTAACCCCATCCAGACGTATTGGTTTATGTTTCGTTGTTGTTTTCCGTGTCTGCGTTGTGCATGCCCCTGGGTGTTGTTCACCTTTATATATATATATATAGTTATATATATAGATATATATACATATATATATGGCTTTCCGTGTCTCGGGCGCTGTGCTCCTCATGAATTGTTTTTTTTCTGTGTTTGTTTTTAGTGTTTTTCCGCGCTTACCCGTCTTGTGATGTTTTTTGTGTTCCGTGCGAGGGTGTGTTTTTTATGTTTCTGTGTCTGGGCTGTCTTTCATTGTTTCTCGTCTCCCGGCCGCCCCGCGTTCAATGCGTTTGCCAGCGTCTGGGCATTCGATTTGTTTTCCACGGGCGGCGCTCCGTCTGGGCCGATTCGGCCCCAGGCTATGTTCGCCGAGTTGGCGGGGATAGCGTGCCAGCGAGAGCGCGCTATCCTGTTCCAGACTCATTGCTTTCTGTGCGTGCGTGTGTTGTTGCTGTTGTTGTTGTTGTTTTCCGTGTCTGGGTTGTGTAGTTGTCCGGTTGTTATTTACGCGCATGTTTCTGTGTCTCGGCCATCGTTTTTTGTTGTTTCGGTGTTGAGGCCGTGTTGTTTGATGTTCGTTGTTGTGTTTCGGGTCCATTTGTATTGCTTCTTTATTGGAGTATTTGTCCGTGTCTGGGTTTGTCGGTTTTCGTTTGACGTTTCTGTGTGTGGGTTTTCTTGTTTGTGCCCCGTCTCTCGGCTGTCTTGCGTTCAATTGTGTCCAGCGCGGGGTTGGACAGTCCCAGCCCCAGGCTACGCTCGCCAAATTGTCGAGGATAGCGTTCCCGCGCGAGCACGCTATTTTGTCGCTGGCTGTGTCTGTTTTCCGTGGCTCGGCCGTATTGTTTTCTATGTTTTTGTGTGCCTGGGCATATCTGCATCAAGTTTAAAGATGCGAAGCATTTGCGAGCCCACTCAAGGTCTCCGCGCTGCAAGGATGTCTTTGGCAACGCCAAAGACATCCTAGCAACGCTGAGATCTTGAGTGGGCGCCAGACCGAAAATTGTAAAATCACATTGTAGTCGGCGCCAGACCGAATGCAACCTCGCTGGCGCTGGTGAAACTTCCAAGCGGCCCCATGTCGCACCAATTCCAAACGTATCGCGTTGGAGCTTGCACCAATTCGCCCCAATATGGCCGCGGGAAGTCGCGACGCACCCGCGCGGATCAGCGCGCCCGCGCGCGGCGCGCTAACCCCCGCGTTTGGCGTGCGCGGCGGAGTCGGAGCTGGTGCCAGTTACATGAGGATCAACATGGGGTTGCACCAGGCCCAACGGGATCCCGCAGGAGGTGGTGCCAGCCTCAATAAGGTCGCATTAGAACCGATGCCCGTTTCAAGGGGAGTCCATCGGAGCTCGCGCAGTTTCCAATCAGACCCATAAGGCCCGATTGGAGACGGTGCCAGCTCGCAGGCGGTGGAAATGCCGCCCTGCCAAGTTCGTTTTGCGGAGTCTCGCCGATTCGTTTGAAAATGGCTCTTTCTCCTTAACCCCCCGCCTCCTCGCAAATGCCCGTCGGGCCCAACGTTACCTTTCTTTTTTTAATGGTCCCCGCGCGCGCGAGCCTACGCGCCGCGGGGCGAGCGGGCGATGGGCGGGGTAAGGGGCGGCGCACGCAGCGAGTGGAGACGCAGGTGCAAAGTGCAAAGGGGGCCCTGCAGATCCCGTGCCAGGGCCAGTAGGACCCAATCGGAGTCGCGACCAATGGGCCAGCAATACCGGGCGCCATTGGCTGGAGGCGGTGCCGGGTGTTGTAAAATCACGCTGCAGTTGGTGCCGGACCGAATGCAACCTCGTCGGCGCTGGTGAAACTTCCAAGCGGCCCCATGTCGCACCAATTCCAAACGTATCGCGTCTGAGCTTGTACCAGTTCGCCCCAATATGGCCATGGGAAGTCGTGGCGCACCCACGCGGATCAGCGCGCCCGCGCGCGGCACGCTAACCCCCGCGCTTGGCGCTTTCGGCGGAAATCATGCGGGCCGGCACCCCGCGCGCTTGGTTCATATGTTCCGGGAACAGGCGCAGCGGGGTCCCATGCGCGCGTGTTTGTACCTGTGCCAGTCCCACTCGCAGGCGTTGAAGGGTATAGTGCAATCATACAGAAGAGGGAGACAGGCCCGATCGGGCCCTACTGCAGATGGACGCGCCCCCCCCAAAAAAAAATGATCACATGGGATGTCGTGCCAGGTGCGGTACCTTCTTTTCATTATTTGGCGCGGGGCTCAATGGGATCCTATTGACGCTGTCGCCAGGTCCAAGGGGGTCTGACAGGCGGCCGTGCCAAATCCGATCGGATGAAGAGGGCCCGCCCGCTTGCGGGATCAGTTCGCGGGCATCGGTAATCCGTTCCTGCAATGTTCTTCTTGTGGAAAGCCGGGCAGACTTACCCCCCCCTTTGATTGGTGCCCAGATTGTACCGCATCGGTACCATATGATACAAGCGTGTACCAGGCTGAACGAGACTGGCACCATAGCGCACCATATACGTGCAAAAATTGACCATATGTGTCACCAGATTGGCACCATTGTGGTATAAGTCGAGCAAAGATGGCACCCATATGGTACCAATCTGGTGCGACCTGGTACCCATCTGGGAAAATGTTTACGCCAATATGGCGAAGTCGGGTACCAATCTAGGACACTCTGGTACGATATTGTACCATTTGGTATCATATCAATATGGTACCATGCAGACACAAACTTGTATCAAAGTTGTGCAATCTGATGCGCGCCACCAGATTGTATCATATGTGTGCCAGACTTGACAGTCAGTGTCGCCATATTGGCATCATAGTGGTATCCGTCGGGCCAATTTGGCACCAATATAATGCCATTCGGGGGCGGCGTGGTACACATCATGTTTACGTACTTTCAACCAATATGGTAACGTCGGATACCAATCTGGGACAATATTGTAACAATGTGCTACGATGTGGTACCAGGATGGTGTCATAACAATCTGGTGCCAAGCTGACAAAATTATGTCAATGTGGTATAATCTGACGGGTCCCAGATTGGTACCATATTGGTACCGGATTATGCTTGCTTGTATCGTATTTGAACCATTTTGTGGCAGATTGGTGTCGGATTCTACCACAGTGGACTGGCACCATACTGTTTGAGATGTGTATGCTATTTGTACCAGATTGTACAATGTTGGCGCAAGTTCGGGCCGACTGGCACCACTGTTGTGTAAGTCTTGTGACCAGACTGGTTTCCGAAATGCTACCGTATTTTCGTTTCAGTTTGCGTTCCATGTGTTTTTCCCCTTGTCAATTTGCTTTCCGTTGGCGGGTTGGTTTATTTAACGTTTGTTGGTTCCGTGTATGAGCTGCGGGCGCCGCCCCGTCTGGGCCGTCTCAGCCACTGGAGGTGTTCGCCGAGATGGCGGGGTTAGCGTGCCCGCGCCTGGCTCGCTAAACCGCCAGCTGAGCGCAAATTGCAAGGGGCTGTGATGGCCCAGGCGGGACGGCGTCCATGAGAAAAACACGGAAAAGCCAGGCGATATACGGAACACTATAGGACAAATAGAGCTTCACACGGAACCATAAAACATAAACAAACCAACAGTGACATGGGAAACACAATGACAGAAACCAATCCGATGGGACACTGTTCTGTTTTCCATTTGTGCGTTCCACTCGTTTCCCCCCCGTGTATTTTTGTTTCCCCGTGTTTGGTTTGGTTTCATTTTCCGTTATTTACAATTTACATTCGTGTTTGGGTTGTCCTTTTTTGCGTCCGTGGGCGCCGTCCCGTTTGGGCCGTCTCAGCCCCGGGAGGTGTTCGCCGAGCTGGCGGGGTGAGCGCGCCCGCGCCTGGCACGCTAACCGTCCAACTCGGCGCAAATTGCCCGGGGCTGAAACGGCCCGGGCGATATGGGCGTCCACGAGAAAATAACAATTAATTCGAAACGGAAAGCGATAACAGAAACGAGCACCACAACCTCGACACGGAAACAACACACAGAACATTCACCAACCCAGACA
>CAUYUJ010015229.1:231070-281070 GCA_963575745.1 Prorocentrum cordatum
GAGGCAGCCGGCCGCAGCGAACAAGAGCTAGCATCGGCGCCCCTCGAGTCTCACGGCCTCGTGCACCCAGCCCTGAGGGCTCTCCGCTCGAGGCGGCTTTAGTATTCTGGCCCAAAAGCCGGCTACCGCTGGGTCGCTTGCCCGTCAGGGTCGGCGCGATGCGATGACGCCGTGCTCACGCCGTGCCTCTCTCTCCCTTCTTTCCTCCTGTGCACCTGTATTTGCGCTTTTGTCTACCATATTCGTTCACCTGTCCATCCTCCTCCTCCGCCTTGGTTCGTCCCGTGTTTCACCCTTCAATGGCCAGGTACTCGCATGGACAAGCGTCACACAACACGGCACAGGCATGTGCATCCAATGCACAGCTCTCTGCTCTTTGCTCTCTGCTCACGCTCGAGCGCCTCTCGCCGCCTGCCTTATCGGCATCACATGTCCAGTTTTGGATCTAGGGTACGGTCATCGTCCTATAAGCGCTTTTGCCATTGAGCGGCATGCCACACTTTGCATTTGCGTCCGCCCGACAGCGAGGGCCGCCGGGAACAGCACAGCTCGCAACAGTGCTAGGACGCTCGGCCGAGGCCGCCCAGAGCGCGAAGGCCTCTGGTAAGGCCAAGCCAATGCTCGATGCTAGGTCGCAGCACTCTTACGACTTGCACTGCGTGGCTCAGCCGCTTTACGCGCACAAGCCGATATACGTTGACGGTTGACACTGAAAGCCCACTCAGTGCATCGCGCATTACGTATTACGTGCCGTGCAGTACGCTCCATGCCCAGGGTCATTCGCACACCAGGCCGAGGGACCACACCACATTCGGCGTCAGGATTTTTGGACAGCGACCGTAGACAGCTTTCAGCAGCCCTGTGGCTTCCGACTCGGCGCAGTGCGCATGCACCTGTCACGCACTTGTCTCAGCGGCACTCCGCCTCAAGTTTGCAGGTCTCGGCGAAGCCGCAGGCGCTACCAGTCATCTTCCGCAGAGTGGTCCTACAGACAATGCCATGACAGTTTACTCGATTCCTCCCTCTTCCTCGGCACGGCCGGCCAGACAATGCTAGCAACGCATTTTTCAATGCAATGTTATGTCATACGTTGCACCGTCTTGGCATATAGCTGGTCTCCATGCGGCCGTCTTCGGCGCAACTGGCCTTTTCCGCTCACGGCAGCTCCTTGGCAGAGCATCCTCCGGGGACCCCCCCCTCCCTCCTGCCGAGTATCTCTCGGCTAATGCTGCCCGTCAGAGGTGCGCACCTGCTGCGGACAGCTACCTCGCCTTAGTGCTTCTTGGCTGTGCAAGATACTCCTTCACCCCCCCGAGAGTTCCTCCCTCCTCCTCTTACCACGTGTCGGCGAATCCCGCTAACACTAAGAAGCCAAGTACAGCACAGGCATTCTCTTACCTGCCCCCCTTACCGGTCACGTGCGTTTCCGATGGGGCTTCCTAGGTCTCTAGGCGGCAATGCCAGCCTCTCCCTCCTGGTCCGCTCCGACACTGCCGCCCTACAGCGCGGCACTGCCATTTTGGCTCTCTTCCTACTCATCCCGCTCATATCCATGGCTAAGCCATGCTCCCAGGTGGCCGTTCCTGAGGCCAGCTGTGCTGCTCTTCGGTCTTTCAGCGCTGCCCGCATAGGGCAACGCCTAGCTGGCGCGCTTAGTGACTCTCGCACGGCACCGATCCCTTCTCTTCCTCATATATTCCCCCTCCCTCCCCGTCGGTGCCAATACCTCCCCCGCCCAACATGCAGGTCCAATGGCGAAGAATCGCTTTTGCTTGCGGACGGACCAGGAGCGGAGATCCTTTGTAGTGCCCGCTAGGCGGGCTCTGTCTGCCGCCTAGCCGACCTGCGGCCGCCCCGCTCAAGCTACTTGCAACGAGCTAAGTGCAGTCAAAGCCCCCTGGGCCTGGAGAGGGCGTCGTCAGGGGAGTCTTTTTCGACTCCTGGGAGGGCTAAAAAACGACACCCCTCACGAGGATTCTGCCCCCGACGGGGGGACGCCGAAAAAACCATCTCCTCTTCTGCGAAGCCAGAATCATTGATTTTACTACGGTTTCGGCCCCATTTTCGCCTTCTCAGGGGGCAGCGCTCCCCTTCCTTCATAGCAAAATCATTGATTTTACGCAGGTTTTGGCCTCATTTTGTCCTTCTCAGGGGGCAGCGCTCACTTGCGCTTCTGAGGAGGTCGCACGAGGCCCCAAGATGGCCCCAAGAGGCCCCCAGGATGCTCCCAAGAGGCCTCCAAGAGGCCCCCAAGAGGCCCCCAAGAGGCCCCAAGAGGCCCCCAAGAGGCCCCCAAGAGGCCCCCAAGAGGCCCCAAGAGGAGGCCCCCAAGAGGCCCCCAAGAGGCCCCCAAGAGGCCCCCAAGAGGCCCCAAGAGGCTCCAAGAGGCCCCCAAGAGGCCCCACGAGGAGCCCGAACGACTCACACCAGGACGAGGGGCCCGAACGACTCACACCACGAAGAGCCCGAACGACTCACACCACAAGGAGGGGCCCGAACGACTCACACCAGGACGAGGCGCCCGAACGACTCACACCACGAGGAGCCCGAACGACTCACACCACGACGCGGGCCCCGAACGACTCACACCACGAGGAGCCCGAACGAGTCACACCAGGAGGAGGGGCCCGAACGACTCACACCAGGATGAGGGGCCCGAACAACTCACACCACGAGAAGCCCGAACGACTCACACCAGGACGAAGAGCCCGAACGACTCACACCACGAAGAGCCCGAACGACTCACACCAGGAAGAAGGGCCCGAACGACTCACACCAGGACGAGAAACCCCAAACGACTCAAATCACGAGGAGCGCTTTCTCTCCCTCCTCCTCCGCCTCGTCCTTCTCCCGCTCCCCCCACAAGGAGGATGTACAAGGAGGCGGGAGGAAGGAGGAACAGGGGAGATATGCGGGCCCAAGCGGACGCACGCCTGAAAAACACGACTGTCGGCATGCTTCGCAAGAGTTGCTGCTGTGAGATGGGCTGGTGGGGATACGCGAAGCGTAAAGAATTTCGCAATTTCTGTTGGCATTCTGTGGGCCTCAGGCACGCCCCAAGGGCCCCGGTACACACATGTGGTCCCAGCCCTGGGGCCCCCAGGCCCAGTGCGCCGTTGAAGGCATGTTGAAACTTCGGAAGCCCGTCGGAAGCGATAAGGCGGGAAGACAAGAATCACTGATTTTCTTTAGTTTGTGAACGAGTGTGGCCTTTTGAAAGGCTTCTCGAGAGCCTCTGGGCGAAACATTTCGAAGGCCTTTTGAGCGCCTTTGGGAAGGCCTCATGGGGGCCTCTGGGGCGCTTGTTCGACGTTCAGGTGCCTCTAGCGGGCCTCTTGGAGGCCTCTTGAGGCGTCCTGGGGAGCCTCTTGGGGGCCTCTTGGGGGCCTCTTGGGGCCTCTTGGGATCTTTTTGGGGGCGTCTGGGGGCCCCCTGGGGGCCTCTAAGCCGCGATCTTGAGGCGTCAGCAACCTAGCCGATACGAGAAGGCGAGAAGGCAAATATCATAGGTTCCAATTCGTTTTTCTGTAAATGAGTCTTTAGCTTCTCGGGGGCTTCCTGGGGGGGTCTCCTGGGGCTCTCTGGGGCTGTTTGGAGCGTCTCTGGAAGTGTCCGGAGGCAGTCTTGAGCCGACTGAAACCTCTGGAGGCCGTCGTGAGGGTGGCACGGGTCTGCCTGGAACCGCCTGGCTGATGTCCCTCCGAAGCGATTCTGGGCTCTCCAAAGGCGGGCCTGGCCTCCACCCGACACATCTGCGGAAGTCGTGGCCTCCAGGCCCGGTGCGCCCCGCGCGGGCTACGCGCGCGCTAGGTTCTAGTCGCACGTGAGGCACGGGTGCCGCTGTAAGCCCCGGTGTGGTCACGACGACGATTTCCAGCGTTCTCGGGCCCATGCCATCGACACAAAGAAACGCGTAGTCAGAAGGGCTCTCACTCTGCTGGGGCCGCCCTTGAGGGTTGGGAGGGGGAAAGCAACTTGTGAAATAATAGGGTGTAGCGATGCCCCGCTCGCTCTGGCGGGGCCTGTCTGGCGCTCTGGCGGGGCCGTCCCAGGAGAGGAGGGAGGAGCACGAAAGCTGAGGGGTGAGGGGAGGAAGAGGAGAGAGGAGGGAATGGAGGCAAGAAGGGGGCGGGAAGGAAGGAGGGACGGAGGGGGGAGGCCGTGGCCATCGGGACCGTCTTGGAGCGCTCTGGGGCCTCCCGTTCCCGCTCTGGGGCCCAGCTTGGGCCTGTCCTGGGGTTATCTTGGGCCGTTTGGGGCTCCTCCTGGACTATGTTCGGGTTCCCTGGGGCCGTCTTGGGGCTCTGTTGGGGACCTTTTCGGCGGTCTTGGGACGGTCTTGGAGGCGTCGTCGGCTGTCGTGGAGCGTCGGGGGGTCGAAAACGCGAGACACCGAATAGAAAAAACAATGAAAATCAAGCTCGAAAACGCGAGAAAGAGAAAAGCATCGAACAAACCAATGCATATCAATGATGTGGGCCTCTTCGGGCTCTCTCGGGACGCCTCTCGGAGCTCTCTTGAAGCCTCTCGGAGCTCTCTGGAACCCATCTGGGGCCACGTTGGGGCTATCTGGGCTGTCGTGGAAGGGCTTGTCGAAGTCCCTTGGGGGCTTCCGGGAGCGTCTGGGAGCTCTCTGGGTCAGTCTGGGGGCTCCACGGCCCCTCCGGGGTGCTCTGGGAGCGGTCTGGCGCGCTTCGCGCGCTTAGGTTCTGGGTCACGGCTGCGCCACGTTTTGCTGCTCTCGTTTGCGCTCGTGTGATCATCGACGGCGAGAACGGCGCCGACAGGGGCGGCGACGAGTGACGACGAAGGCGACGACGACGATGACGACGACGACGACCGCCACCACCACGACGACGACGACGTCGACGACGACGTCCACACAGTGATTCGGCATGGAGTTGCCCTCTTCCTCCTCCTCCTCCTCGTCCTCCTCGTCTTCCTCTGATTCCCTCCTCGTCCCTCCTCTGCGCCTCCACCTCCTCCACCTCCGCCTCTCCATCCTCCTCTTCCTTCTCCGTGTGTTGCTCCCGCCCCCACGGGTTTAAAAAATCATGTGGGCGGATGTCTGGGGACACCTTCCCGGGGGCCAGTTTTTCCCCCGAGTCGCCTTTGACGGTCCCGGGGCCCGTTGGGGGCCCCCATTAAAGCAAAAACGGCTGAGAACCTCTCGTCGTGTTTTTCACGGCGGGAAAGGTCTGGGGGGAGGGGAGAGAAGGAGGGAGGGAAAGATGCCCGATCACCCGACGTCGTTTCTTTGTGCTACGTCGGCTCCCATAAGTCGGGACGCCTTCCCAAAAACCGGTTTCGCAGGTGTCCCCGCTGTTCATCGGCTACAGTGATCAGCGCGCTCTGATCCAAAACCATCTGTGTAGGTATGGTAAAAAGGTCATCTGGTGGAATTGTGTCCAACAGTTCCCTTTCCTCTTGTAGTTCTGCGCACCACGCCTCCATAACGTGCGACGCAAGATCAGCGTATGATTCTTCGTAAATCGTAGACAGCAGTCCGTCATCATGTACTGGTTCGGCTTCTGAGGCTTCTCTTGCGGTTCCATCCGGTGTCGGCGTATCTGCCAATTCCTCAAATGCTGGGATGTCCTGATCAAGGCCTGCTTGAGGTTTAGTGGACTTCAGGCATTGGATAATTCGTAAATGTGCTGGTCCAATTATGTCATGTATATTCAGAGCCGTACCTTCTGCTTCATATTAATGAAATCCTGGATTCACGTCGCTGTCGCAATGAACTAATGTGCAGCTGTCGGCATAAGTAACCGGAGGTAGCTTACGGATACTCTTGGCGAATCCGACCGAAACTACATTCTCAATGCGCAAGAAGTTTCTCATGATATACTGTAGAGCCAAGTGTACCCTAGGAGATAGACGGCTTGCGGTCGTCATCTGAAGCGTCCCTTTCGTGGTCGGCACATAGCCAAAGGTCAAAGCAGGCCTCCCCGCTGATAGGCTGGCTGCGAATGTTAAGACTGTGCGTAGTGCAGTGCTGTCGGAGCCAATTTTTCGGGCTATGAGTGCTTCAATGTACAATGAATGCCTTGCATCGCCGTATTGTACTTGAACGTCTCGGTTGCCCACTCGGATGATGACGTGACCCCTGTCGGGATCGACCTTTACAACTGGGAACGGGCCATTCCAGCCTCCCCAATCATCCTTCGTGGTCGTAGGGCGATGGTAGTCGACCAATGTCCCCTTCGTCATAATAGTAGTCCTGACCGGTAATTGTCGTCTTAGTGCGTAAGGCACGATTGGTCTTAGCTGCTGCTGTGGCCTGTGTGATAGCTTCAATACGTACCCTGCGTATCGTCTGTTCACGAGAATGATCCGACGTTCCCGTCGGCTGCTCGTGATCCAGAACAGGGAGGTCAGGGAGCATTGCTGGTTGCCGTCCAAATAGAGCGTTGTATGGGGACACCTCGTCATAGAAGGTGAAGGCGTTGGCGGCGAACAAGGCTTCGTGCAGTAGTCGGGTGAACACAAGAGGTATGTCTAACCTACTGAGTTCAGCCTCCATGACGCGAAGTAAATGGCATAGGATGCCGTTTCTGACCTCGATCGTTGCAGCGTGCTGTCCACGCGCACGTATCCTAAGCTCAGCGCCTTTTGCCTTGAGGACTGCTTTCGCAGTGTCCTTGTTAAGGGCACCCTCTCCATCAGAGTAAAGTACCTTGGCTGGTCCAAACTGCACCCAGCACTGATGATATGCATCCAGGATGCTAGCCATAGTTTTGTCTGGTATTTCCATCCCAGTTGCATACCGTATACAGCGATCGATAAAGTGGAATAGATTGTGTTCTTGTTTGTAGAACATCAGATCACATTCCACTTCCCCATTGAATTTGCAAGGTAATGCAGTAGAGGGCACAGGAGTGTGTCCAGGCTTGTCCCAAGCTCTGCATTCTCGGCATGTGTCGCAGACACCTTTGATGAGGTTGAGTCTGACATTGTCTAGACCTATTTTGCTTAAGATGAGTCTCATCTTAGGCTCCTTCGCATGGACCCGACGTAAGTGTAACTTTTGCAACTCGCGTGTTACCACGCTAGGGTCAAGGCTTCGTAGGTTTTGTAAACTGATTTGTACATAGAACCGTGACCAGTCTGGTAGTCGTGGTCGTGCAGCAGGGTTCCCCGCTGGTGGTGGTGGAGGTGCTTCTCCACCTTGTTGTCGACCACGTCTGACTCTGACCTGTGGTAGTCGGAGATGGCCATCCGAACTACCAGCTCCGCTCGAGGCAGGTTGCCCTGCAGCAGGCTCAACAACATGTCTTCCAACAATAATGTCGTGGCTGCTTGCGCCCGCGGTGGGTCCGGCTCCCGAGCCGGGTCTCGGTGCTCTTAGTCGCGTAAGTGGTGATGCTGCTGGCGCCACGTATGGTGGTGCTGCTACCTCAGCAGGATCTGGCGGTGCAGGCCCTGCTGCCAGCTCGGCGGGAACCGGCGGTATCTGTCCATGATTGTCGGGCAACTTCCGAGGCTTGGCACACTTGCATTTGCCAGGTGTTAGTGCGTGCCCAAGCTTGTTCTTCCCGTGGTTCTTCTTGCAGCTCGGACATTCCCAATGGTAGTCGTCCTTATCGTGCCACCTGCAGTGTCTCGGATCTCTATCATGAGAGGAAGAACACATGTTAACGTTGTCCGCGCAAGCAGGACAACCGAGCCCCCCCGATGGTGGTCTCGTAATCGAGCCATCAGGTTGTCGGGGAAGACTCGGGCCATCCAAATCGCATCCCCTTGCGTTAGTGACCAACGCGGTGGACGAATACGGGTAGCCATGGAAGGGATCGCGAGTTGCCTGGAAGAGATCGCGTGCGATCTGAACAGCCTCGACGAAGAGTGACTGCATCTTTGAAGTATATTGTGCAGCCATGGACAGTTCCTTATTACAGACCGACGCGTGTTGATGATGGCCAGTTCATCGCTTTCGTTCAAATGGGGTTTGTAACAGACGATGGTTGGCCGTGATCTCGGTCGGCTCTCGTATTAATACCCCATGGGTGTCACGTAAGTCAGTAGTGCATGGTTGCACGTTCACCTTGCAAGTGCCCTTGCTTTTGGCCAACGTAGTCCATGGTGGTATCTGATCCACCCAAGTCCCTACTGGTTGTTCTCTTAAGTAAAATCGTATCATATCATGTTGACGTACAACCACCTTCCCACATAACTTGATGTGTGGTAAAACTTATTTATGATGTTCATGCCAGGTTTCATAGTTAACTGCTGCATTGAACATAGGAAGATCAACCAGTCGTTCTGCAGTTGAGCAGTAGCATGACAACCTTGACAAAACAAACGCCTAGAGAATGCATCGCTGCGCACTGGACCTTCGTGGAAAGGTTTGTCGAGGTTTCCCCCTGAAGACAGACCTCGGCTGAATGCGAATTGGGAGATGCCTCCAACTCCTCCACGCAATTCTAATTGATCTACCTGGTTGTGTCGTCCGTAGCACAAGGTGGAGATCATGGAGATTACACCTGCGTTGGATGCAGCATGTTGCCCCGCAAGTAGCGTGCTGCAGGTCTCCTCTCCATCGTCACTACCCGCGTCGGAGCCCAGAGGTACGTCGGTGTAGTGCGTACTACGCCCGCGTCCCTTCAGGTCGTCTCCACAGTCGTCGCTGCCTTCTTCGACTATGTTTTGTGTATCTTGCGCAGTTTGATGCCAGCTTCTTTGTCTGCTCTCTGTTTTTCTTCCCTACCCAGGCTCTGCCTAGAAGGGTCTTTACTCTGTTAGCTTAAAGGGCTGGGCAGCGCACCCCGCCCCTGGCGGTTCCCCCGGCCCCCGCCCCGCGGTTCCCCCAGTCCCCTGGGAGCTTTAGCTTTAGCTTTAGCGCATTAGTTTTCGCTCTAGCTGCCGCTTATATTTAGCTGTAGCTGTAGCATAAGCTTAGCTTTAGCTTAGCTTCAACTTTAGCTTAGCTGCAGCTTAGCTTTAGCTTTAGCTTAGCTTTAGCTTAGCTTTAGCTTAGCTTCGGCTTAGCTTCAGCTTAGTTTTAGCTGATGTTTAGCCTAGCCTAGTCTAGCTTCAGCTTAGCTTTAGCTTAGCTTTAGCCTAGCTTTAGCTTAGCTTTACTGTTACTACGGATGCTGCTTCCCTAGGAGCTCCAACTCCTAGGTAGGGTCGCACTGGGATAATGTTTGTTTAATCCTGGCATCTGTTGGTAGTGCTGTCTGTCGTTCTGTCTCAGGTGAGCTAAGTGTCGGACAGAGAAGAGCACGCGGCCGCGCTCAATCGAAGGGGGAGGGAGACGATCGCCACCGATGATCGCCACTCGCCTTGAGCGTGGGCGTGAGCTGCCATCTCCCAAGAGAAGCGGTTCCTGCTGCTCCCAGTACAGTCGGGTACGGATGTTGGTAAAACCATCGGGTAATGGTGCGTTGTAGTTGTACCCAGTCGGCTGGTCATGGATCTCGATGTCCTGGATGATCGCGTTGTCGCCCAGGTTCATCGTCACCCGTCTCACAACATGGTCCCAGGGCAACTCTTAGGAACCTGAACGTGAGTTCGAGTTCCTTTACCCACTCGAATATGGATACTAAGACGTACAGCACTTGTGTGGTTTCTTTGTGTATTATGTAAGTCTATTTGGTCAATTAACCTTTCTGTCATGATCGCTAGCGTCTTGTTGCGCCTTTCGGCCTTCTGAGCACCTCGTCCATGCCAATCTAGAATATGCTCAAGAGGTTCTGCAGGTGCCCCTGCTGTATTGCATGCGCATCGCCATAGGTTGGTGGGGATGCGCGTGCACGTAGTCGCCACTTGCAGATATGATCCGCTGGGTAACGTGTTAGTGCCGTCGTACTTGAGGCCGAAGTGGCAGAAACGCATACGCATGACTTGTAAATCAAGATCTTCAATAACATCTCGCATGGGACCTTGTTTCCAGACGTATCCTGGTGGCCCCGCAAGTACAGTGGTCATGCGTAGAGCCCGAGCCTTTGACATCAGATTTTGAATGCGCTGGAAGTGCGGCCCTGCCCTCTTGCCAGGCAGCCTCGCGTGCCAGTCAGCAGGTGTTGCCACCCACAACAGTTGGTAATCGCCCGAGAGTAACGCACCCAAATACTGTGCACAAATGAACGTCATTACCTCTGTATGTGTAATACGGTCACACATGTATCCACGGGCTCGGAGTTCAGCGCAACCTGTCCGTATATCCTCAATGACAAATGCACGAGAATGATAATGATGCGACAGTCCTTCTTTCACTGCAGCGGCCACACAGCCGGGTCCACTGCTTATCGTGGCAGCCGCGCAGCCCGGCTTGCCGCGGCCCCTGGCACGCACAGCCGGCGCCTGGGAAAAGAATGCAGGTATCCCCGCGTTTGCTGACAGCACCTGCGCGTTCGGCCTGTCTGAGCAAGCGCGAGTGGCTGTGGCGCGCGCCGGCCCCTGTCACTCGTTTGGCGATGGGGGTGTCCAAATGCCTGTGCCATGCCGCGCTGCGGAGCCGCTGCTCGAAGTACAAATATCAAACTTTTCAGCGGCATCACCCGCTTCCGCAGGTGCCCCTGCCTGTGTATTGGGAGGCGTCCACTTCGTACCCTCCTCGTATATGGCCTGATATATCTTCGTCTGCAAATTGCGGAGGGCGAAGTCTTTGTCGGCCGAGGCAGGGGCAGTCCCAAAGGACAGATTCCTGCGATGCCATGTCTTCAAGGTGTTGTTCACCAAAGACTGCGTCGTGAAAGTGAATGTCTGGTCGTTGGTAAAAAACTGATGCCCTTCGCATCTTGTGACATCATGTATGCGCGAGAATCATTCACAGCAGGTGCCCCTGCAATCGGCTCTGGATCGGATACCTCCTTAACGAGTAATGGAGCTGCTTCGCGCTGAGGATTGGCCGTGATAGTGAACGAAGATGACAAAGATGTGAACGCATCCATATACCCACGAGCCACTATTGCCACTGCGCATGCTCACAGGGCTCTCCGTCCTCCGCTGGCTACGTGGACGAAGGTCTCGCCCATATGGTATGCATGCGTGCGAAGACTGAAGCCGCTGAGCGCTCCTGTCGGTAGCCCTTGCCATGCACCTCAACCGCGTGTCGTTCACCGGCACCGAAGGTGGAGCTGATCTAGCAGGTGTCCCTGCGTCGTTGTCGGTCTCTGCCACCAATGGCATAGGCATGTCTATAGCAGGTGTCCCTGCAAGTCTGGTTGCCTCCGTTACTAGCCCCGCGTTGGCTGGTGACGCAGGTTGCCCCGCTGGTGTCGTCATCGAGACTGCCGCGGTGCCCGTCATCATTGCCGTGGCGCGGTTGAGCTCTTCACGGAGGCCCCTGAGCTCGTTCGCCCCTCGGACTGCATCTTCATGGCGGTTAAGTCACTCCTGATCTCCAGCAAGGGCGCAATGGAGACCGGCAGTAATGAGGCCAACAACCCTGCATATAGCGCAGGGCCCCCCCTTGCGGAACCTACCATGTTCCCAGCCAAGTGTATTCCCACATGAGCGTGTACCACTCGATCCCAGCATTGTGCGTGGAATATGTGGCCCCGCAGGAGGCGCCAGACCTTGTCGTGGTTCATGAACTGATCCAGGCATATGGAACACTTACCGAAGTCGCCGTCGCTGATGATGGGCGGCATTGCCGATGGCCTGATACGCGTCTGACGCTCCAGGGTCGACTCACCAGCCTCGAACCGAATAGGTGATACCGTCGGTAGCTGCATTGATGCAACCATGGCTGGATTGCTCGCAGGTGTCCCTGCTGACTTGCGATTAGAAGGTTGTCCCGCGCGGCTCAGCATTCTGTTGGCCTGGCGATCCTGATTTCGGCGCTGGCGAGTAGCCTGCATAGCCAAATTGGCCTGCTGCGCTTCGTGTATGGCTAGGATCTCAAGGCGCAGCTCTCCCATGGTCGGCGGGAGTACTAGGCCTGGGTCCTGTTGCTGCACATCTTGATCCATGGAGGGAGCAAGATAACGATAGTGAGGTATCTGTCCTGGCACACCTGATGCATACTCTGAGCCACTATGGTATCTGTCCTGGCACACCTGATGCATACCCTGAGCCACGTGTCAGCCGTCGGCCGTCGCCCGAACATATGGGTTGTCGGGCTGTGTTCCCACCGGGGGAATACCACTCACCTGAGCGTGATAGTCACGATAGAGTGGATGATCCATTGGCGCTGCTGTGGGACGATCAGCAGACGTTGGATCGTAAGTCGGATGACTGAAGAATGCTGGCACGTAACCAAGCCGATTGGGGTTGTCCGGTGACGGATTTGGATGGTTGGCACTAGGGAGGCCAATGCCGCCCCTCCGCATGCTCTGGGCGGCCTCGCGCATCTGCTGATACATCCACTCTTGCTGGCCAACTGAACTTCTTTGTATGGCGTATTGGTCAGGAAAAGCAGGTTGCCCCGCGCGTGGACGTGGCGATGTAACTGGCGACGTGGACTGTAAAGCCTGATAGAGCTGCGGAACCATCCGGATGCTTTGGGGCCTCGCCTGCAGGCTGTTGTTGCTCCCAGCACTCTGTGGAATACCAAATGGTGCAGTAGCTCTGCTCATAGGAGCAACTGAAGCAGGTTGCCCTGCAGGTACTGACATTTGAAGTACATGAGCACGCCACGGATCATTGACGTGCAAAGTGTCGGAGTGCGTAATACCACTTGGTGTAATGCCTGTCGCGTCGGCGCTCTGAGCCTGTATCCATGATCCATCAGATCCCCCTGCAGGTGCCCCCGCATGATATGCGTCTATCATGAGCACAGTTGAGAACGCGACCTCCTGAACAGGTGGCAGATCGGGACACTTCAAATTTAAGGGGTCTTTGGGAAGAACCAATCCCTCAAAGATGATGCATCGTTGCGGATCTCGTACAGATCTTCAATTTTACCGCTCGGATGCGGCTGATTACTGCCCCGCAAATATAAAAGGATTTACCCATACCTGTCTTACACGATTAAACTGACAATCAGGGCTGCGCAGAATCCCGATCAACTGGACGATGTGGGTTGGAGGAATCCTGCCATTCCGGCCTGCTGTCATGACGACGTCATTCGCTGAGCGCCAAATCGGAATGTTGTCCCGAAGCAGGTTCTTCATACGGACCGTGATCAGGACCTCCGAATCGACGCGCAAGCCGGACTGAATGCGGTTATCACCAGGAAGGTATGGGCAGCCATGTGCAAACAGTCTGCCCCTCTTCTTGCTGGTGTCGTCGGAGCGGCATGATAACCCAATATTAAGAATACTCTGTATATTTTCCCATTGAGTTTCATGGGTGAAATAACAGGGTGCCCCAGGAGCGGACAGGTCCGTAATTCCCATATATAATGACTCAGGGCACTCGATGCCAGGGCTGCTGTGTCCGCTACTTGGACGGATGAAGTATGCGTCGTGCTTCTAGGAATAATGCTTCATCTTCTTGATCTACAGCCTATTCTTTTTCATTCCAGACTCATCAACCACACCCATAAGTTCCAGGACAGCATGCGCCTGGTACGCCCAGTGCTGGTTCTTGAGCTTGTAGCGTACCATGTCCAGGTGCTTGCGGTGGTGGCCCTCGAATCCTTCCGCAGGCCATATGTTGAGTAGCTGTGCTAATTCTGCCCATCCGTCGCATTCATCGTGCGATGTCACTTCCCGAATGAATATGTCCGACAACTGACCTCTATGAAAAGGCTTGTGACGGAGGGCCGTCGCCAACCACTCGGAAACCTGGCGCTGATCGTCGAACTTGAACTTCGGTTTGTTAACATCTTCTGATCTGAGGATGTGTTCAAGATATTCCCTTTCAGGATCAAACGTGAGTACAGGGCGTTTCCGCAGAATTTTGCGCTCTATTTGGCGCGCGTGTGAACTTGGGCCATGATGGGCAGCAGTGTCCACGACATTGCACTGCACCACCATGTACCGGTCAGACCCGTCGTCATTCCGCGGATGATACGCTGGGCTTATCTTCATGCGATTGGAAGCGCACATCTTTTCCCAGAGCTCTCAACATTCCGGTGGCACCTCCAACGCAGGGGCATGATGCCCCGCTGAACTCTGAGAAGGCCGCCCCGCGAAACGCGGGGCTGCCATTGGCGCGGCAGGCGCTGCTGCGTTCGTCGCCGACGCGGCAGCGCCAGCAGATCCCCTGGGCGCCCTTGGAGTTCCTGGCGGGGTACTGCTATCGAAGCCCTGGCGTTTCTTCCCCTGGATGTTGTAGGACTCGGCAGTCTTATCTCTGGGCGCTTGCTCCTGGCCCCCCCTGGCGTGGTAGCAGGGAGCTGCTCAGTGCCGCGTTGCATAGAAGAAGCACCCCTCGTCCGTCCTTCAAGCGCGGGCACCCATCCTGCCCTGTGCGCCCGACCTGGTGTGGGGCCGCGGCGTGGCACAGGTTCCTTTGGAGTAGGCGTGCTGGTGCCCTGAAATGCAGCTGCTGCGGCGGCCGCCGCTGGTCCTCTGGGTCGTTGTCGGCCAGCAGGTAGCCCCGCATATCGCTGCTGCTTGCTGTCCCCAGGGTTGGGATCATCTGGGCTCTTCCACTTCTTTTTCTTGAGCTTAAGATGATCAGGGCCGAGGGATGGGCGTGATGAGTCAGAAGATGAAGGAAGATCGATCGTCTCTGACTCCGGCTTGGGAGTTGCCTTTGCCGCGGCTCCTGCCGGCGTCCCAGGTGCCTATCGCATGGGGCCTCGGTCAGGATTCAGATCGATGCCATCAGGCCCCCTGAGGGCCACATTCTTAATGGGGGCCTTCTGTTTATGTGCAACCACATACTTATCGGCGTTTCGTCTTTCGACTATGCTTGTCTTTATCCAGCCAACAGTGTCAGCGCGGTAAACAATCCGCCTCCCGGGAGATAAATCCATATCTCTTGTGACAACGTGCTCGGGGTCGATCGGAGTATCCGTCTCGCGCGCAACGTCCGCAATGCCCGAATCGCTTGGCTCGCCGCCTTCAGGGGCAGCGTCCCCGGGGTCAACTTCTTCAGCCATTTCATCATTTTTCAACATCTTCATCTTCACCAGCTCCTTGTTGGCCTTCTTCTTCTTCCTCAAATTTATGATCAGCAGGGTTCCCCGCGCGCCACTCGCGATTGAACTGCGCCAAATAATGTATAAGTATCAGGTTCTGCCAAACGAAGCTTAAATGAGCTATTTCTTCAGCGGTGGCGGGGTCGAATTCTTTTTCCGCCAGCTGCTCGAGATATTGCGCGGTGTTGGGACCAGCACAGTGACCCCGACCATCTCCATGAGACCGAACCCACGGTGTTCCTTTGAAATTCGGGCTTCCTGATGGGCGTCTCATGGGGCAGCCGGGCCTGCGATCAGCAAAGCTGGGGCATGTGCAACAAACGCCTCTGTAGCGCTTTCGATCCTCGAGGATGGCCATTTTGAGGTCGCGCTTGGCAACCTTTTCTTGCGATCTGGTAGGTCCCGCCCTTGAACGAATGACATTGCCCGCGTCATCTCGTTTGCCCTGACGAAGAGAATACCAGCGCCGGATTCGATGATCACCCCAACCCCTTTTCCAACCAGTTTTCCATCTGGTTTGCGGGCATGTGCTGACGAGCCGATCCAGATCAGAGAAACTATGGATTCAGTTTGTGTCAGGGTTTTCAATTTTCTGCTATGCCTGGCGGCCCATCGGGGCCAGACGGATCGCGAGGAGGCGGGGGAGGAGGATGATGATGATGATGATGACGCGCCTTGAAAGGTCGGTTCTCCCTAAACACAAACCTGAGAAGCCACCAATACGCCAAGCGCGTACGGTAGAGAAAGAGGGAAGCGGGGAGGAGCGGGGAGGAGCGAGAGAGAAGGGGTAGAACAAAGAAGAATCCCAGCCCAAGATTGAAGCCCATGATATTGAACGCCATCAAGAGAGTAAACCAACTGTCCAATTCTGACAGAAATTATGATTGAAACCTGTAATACTCAAATAAATCGTGAGTGATTAAATCCCACCTTAAATTGAACCCAGGATACTGAATAAAACCCACCCACTCTGAGGAGGCGGGGGAGGAGGAGGAGGAGGAGGAGGAGGAGGAGGAGCCACTCTTAGGGCCCTCTTGGGGCCTTCTCGGAGCCCTCCGGGGGCCCTTATTGACTTTTCTTGACGCCCAAACAAGCCCTAGAAAGGGCCAATGTTCGAGGGCTGCAGGGGGGGCCAGCAGAGCGACGTCCTATGGGGGCTCAGATTGGACCTCGCCATCCCTGGGGGCGGGGGGCTGCGATCTGCGAAACCGTCGCCAGTTTCGAGGGGTGCTGGTGGGCCCAGTGGACTGGCGCCCTACAAGGGGCCCTAAAAGAGCCCGAAACGGCAGCAAGAGGAAAAAGCAACCGACACATATTTTATTTGTCGGAAGGGGGCGGGAAAAACAACCGAACAATATCTGATTTTTCGGAAGGGGCTGCTTTGGGGGCCTTCTTGGGGTCTCTCTGGGCCACTCTTAAGGCCCTGTTGGGGCCTTCTTGGAGCCCTCCTGGGGCCCTTACTGAGTTTTCTTGGCGCCCAAATAAGCCCTAGAAAGGGCCAAATTTAGAGGGCTGCGTGTGTGTGTGTGTGTGGGGGGGGGGGGGGGGGGGCCAGCAGAGCGACGTCCTATGGGGGCTCAGATTGGACCTCGCCATCCCTGGGGGCGGGGGGCTGCGATCTGCGAAACTGCCGCCACTTTCGAGGGGTGCTGGTGGGCCCAGTGGACTGGCGTCCTGCAAGGGGCTCTAAATGAACCCGAAACGGCAGCAAGAGGAAAACGCAACCGACACATATTGCATGTTTCGGAAGGGGGCGGGAAACACAACGAACCATATTATATGTTTCGGAAGGGGCTGCTTTGGGGGCCTTTGGGGGGTCTCTCTGGGCCACTCTTAGGGCCCTCTTGGGGCCTTGGAGCCCTCTTGGAGCCCTCCTTCCTCCCTCCGCATCCCTCCTCCTCCTCCTTCTCCTCCTTCCTCCTCCCCCTCTCCTCCTCATCCTTTTCCTCCTCCCCCTCCTCCTCCTCCTCCTCCTCCCCCATCGTCCTCCTCCTCTTCCTCCTCCCCATCGTCCTCCTCATCCTTCTCCTCCTCCCTGCGTCGCCCCCCCTTCCCGCCGCCCCCCTACGAGGCCTATGTTGCTTCGCATCAGCAATTTGGCCCCTGCTGACTTTTTTCAAAATAATATATTGGGATGAAACGCTGCCGCTGGATATATCGAGCACAGTTGATCACAACACAAACGCTCCTGCGATCCCCGCCAAAATGGCAAGAAATGGTAAGCTCAGATCCGCATGGCTACATTGCAACCGAACCGCTTGACCACCATCTCGACCGAACTGGCGGAATTCGACCACGCGTCCGACAAAATACGTTCGACGAGGGATGCGCTGCACAATGCCCCGGCCACGGGCAGCGCTACGAGGGAAAGCGGGCCCTTCGATGTGTCACTTTCAGCGCCCGTGAAAGTGACACCTCCCAGGGCCCACTTAAAGAGCACCAGAAAGGCTCCAAGAAGGCCCCGAGAAGGCCCCAGGGCGGCACCAAGAGGGCTCCCAGAGGGACCCAAGAGAGGCCCCAAGAAGGGCCCAAGAGGGCCCTCCGCGGTGTCACTTTCAACGCCCGTGAAAATGACACCTCCCAGGGCCCACTTAGGGCCTCAGAAAAGCTCTAAGAAGGCCCCGAAAGGGCCATAGAGAGCCGCCCTGGGTTCAACTCCGCGTGGCGGAGTTGGAAGCGATAACTTCAATACCCTACTGGAGGCCTCTTAGGGGCCCTAAGACGGCACTGAAGAACCCCATCGGGGCTTTTTCAAAGGCAGAGGAGGGCGCAAAAAGGGGCCTCAGTGAGCCCCTGGTCTAACTCCACCTGGCGGAATTGGAAGCGATATCGCCCGGCGCCTTCATGGAGCCGCTCGGAGCTTCCAAGACGGCTCCAGAAGGCCCCAGGAGGGCCCCAAGAGGATCGAACGACGATTCCTGGAAGTGCACCAGTGAGACCCTTGTTGACCTCCGCCTGGCGGAGTTGGAAGCGACAATTTCCAGTGCCCTCTTGGGGCCTCTGGGGGGCCCCTCAGAAAGCTTTGGGGAGCACAGTGAAGGCCTTCGCAGGGCCGCGTGAGAGCCGTACCAGGGCCGCATGTGTGCGCGGATGGGGGCGACGAGTGCTGACGCTGACGAATATGAGAATGATGAGGGCGATCAAGGCTGGCCCGAAACAAATCCTGGCGCCATTGCAGGCCGCCGATTATCGGCCACGCCGCCAGGACGACGCCAAGCAACAAAACGACACCAACCAACAAACCGACACCAACCAACAAACCAACAAATCGACACCGGCCAACAAAAGGACACCAAGCAACAAAACGACACCAAGCAACAAAACGACACCAACCAACGAAACGACACCAACCAACAAAACGGCACGAATCAACAAAACGGCACTGACCAACCAAACGACAAATCACTTCACGACACCAATGAACAACGCGAAATCCACCGACCGCCAACCAAGCATAAAATCAACCGACACAACGAAACCAACCCATAGAGCCAGACCAACCACTGGATTCGTGAGTCGGGGTAGTCATGGAAGTGAGCCGCTGCAGCCCGCGGAAGCCATTAACAGTGACCAGAGCACCGCAATGCAGCAACGTCCCCGGGCGGCGGCGGGAGTCTTGGATCTCCCGCGGGACTGGAGCGTAGCGAGTTCGTCCTGGGTCCGGTTTAGTGAAGTGAAGAATTTCGGGGTGCTTGCATGGCAAAAACCTTCACTTCACTAATCTGGGGCCCCTGGAGCCCCAGGGCGTTTCAGGTCCCCTCGCTGTCTGGGTAGTCCAGGGGGCGCAGTGGCGGCTTACCAGAGGCCCTGTTCCCTAGCCTCACTTGCTTTCACCCGTGGTGCTCGACGGCCGTCTCGGAGCTGTCTTGTGGCGGTCTGGGGCAATCCCGAAGCCTCTTGGAGCCATCCCAAGGCCCCAAGGCGCCACCAATGGGGGCCCCAAGAGAGCTCCCAGAGGGCCCCGAAAGGCCTACAACAGATTGCACGTTCGCGCGAATTCTTTGTACCACTTTGGGGGGTCCCTCTTGGGGCCCTCGGGGAACGTTCTTGGGGCCCTCCGAGGGCCCACTGGGGCCCCGGGAAGGCCCCAAGAACGCTCCCAGAGGGCCCCAAGAATGCTCCAAGAGGGCCCCAAGAGGACCCCCACAAGTGACAAAAACTGTTTGCATGAGGGTGCAACTTACTCGGCGCCTCTTGAGGCGCTCTTGGAGCCGTGCTGGGCGCCACTCGTGGACGACATGGGCTGGGCGACGGCATGTGGACCCTGTCGCTTGGGCCATCGGGGGTGCTCCCCAATGGGGCCACGAAGCTTGTGAGCGTATGACGGAATGGGCTGGGCGGCGGCCTGTGGGCCCTGCCTGTGGGGCCGTCGGTGTAGCTCCCCGTGGGGCCACGAAGGGTGTGAAACGTATGCCGAAATATGCTGGGCGGCGGCCTGGGAAACCTGCCGCTGGGACCTTTTTTTGGTGGAGCTGCCTATAGGGGCACGAAATGTTTGAGGGTGTCATCAATGTGGCCTGGGCGACGGCATGTGGACCTTGCCGCCGGGACCTCCGATGAGCTCCTCATGGGGACACGAAACGTCTGAGGGGCGTGCCGACATGGGCTGGGCGGCGCACTAAGGACCCTGCCGATGGGGCCTTCGGTGGAGCACCTCACAAGGCCACGAGACTTGCGGGGGATGTGGCGAAGCAGAGACGCGGGGGAACAAGGGGGGTGTTTTGATGATGTTGATGAGGATGGTGGTGGTATTGATGATGGAGACGGCGAGAATGCTGATGATGCTGATGATGATGGTGATGGCGACGATGACGATGGACGATGACGACGGAAACACGCGGAGAGCAGGGGCAGATACGCGAAGAGGGAGGACGAGGGAGGGGGCCGGAAGGAATGACGCAGGGCGGTGTCTCTTCAAAACGAAGAACCAACCCTGCAATATGGTAGGAAATTTCTGGACGACCCCCCCCCGTGGCACGGTCAATGTCCGCGACAGCATCGCTGGCACTACGAACGACATGATCGAACTCTTCCTGCGACGTTGCCCGCGGGGTGGATCAGCCAGGGATGGGGGTCGAAACCGCCCCAGCGCAACGCAAATGTACAATCCTGAGAAACCCCAGCCCACATCAACCGATCCGCAACAAGCACGCAAGCCTTTGACGACCCCAACGCACGTGACATCGCATAACGCGACGCGCCATCGAAACCGTTCGATGCGCGGCCTCGGAATGACATCGGGTTTCATGGAACGTCGAATGGAAAACATGAAAAACCGCCCTGTGGGCTCCGAGACCCAAAATTACTGATGTGAAGGATTTCGGCTCGTCGACCCCCCCCCCCCTCCCCCCTCCCTACTCGCATTGTGTGTTACAAGACTTCCTGCGCGTGCTCAGCCCCAGCAGCCAATATCGATGACATGACGGGTTGGCGGGCGGGATAATCGGTTTGGCTAGTTGTAGTCGTAGTAGTAGTAATAGTAGTAGATGTAGTAGTAATAGTAGTAGTATTAGCAGCAGTAGTAGTAGTAGTAGTAGTAGTAGTAGCAGTAGCAGTAGCAGTAGTAGTAGTAGTAGTAGTAGTAGTAATAGTAGTAGTGTATGGGGTTGAAGTACAAGGGCACAGAACCCCTGATCCGTTGGTAGAGAGAAGGAGGGATAGATGGATATCTTTCCCTCCCGCACGATCAAGGTCTGATCGATCTATCTCAATACCTGAGCCCAAACGGCCAGGCGCAGGAGAGGTAAGGATAAGGAGTATATATGAGGGTATTACACGGGTTCCATTCACACCCCCCGCCCCGAATCCCGCCCGTGAAGGCAGGACTCGGGAACAGAGGAAGGGAACCCGTAACCTCTGAACTCCTTTAGTCCTTAAGTCAGGAGGCAGCTGGACTTAAAAACAGCGAAGCCACAGCTGCAAAGTGAAGTTAGAAGGAACACCCTGGGTCCCCCTTTCTTCGCCAGGCACGCTTTGGTGCCCCCTCGGTGCGCCCCCCAAAACGCTTCGGCACTCGAGGGCGGAGAAGAATGAGACAAGGGTGGGCGGAGAAAGAAGATCTGAGCGTTAAAGCAACATGCAAACTGCCTCGCTTTTGCGAGGCAGGTGTTGCCACCAGCTATCAGATTATTCTCGACGCAATCAGGTTTAAACTGTTAAAATATGCATGCTAAGATCGTGTTGACAAACACGATCTTGAAATGAAACACATCTTGGTGTAAAAGGAAATGTCTGGCCAGACAGAATGTCGTGTTGATGAACACGAAAACTCATGTGTATAAATTCTGTTTGGCGACTCCCGTTGGCGTTGCTCCTTAGGAGGCTGCCTCGGTTATCGCAAAAGGTATGTGTGTGCGTGGCCACTAGTGTTATATAATGAAGTGGCCTAAAAGTATGGAATAGCCACCGCTCAAGGCGAACTTTGGTTATATTGAAGTTCGTGCCTTTGAGCGGTGGGCCTTGCGGCCGACTCGCTACGCGCTGCCGTTCTTGTAGAACCTACGGTCCCACATCCTCTGGCCGTTGTACGTCACGTAGCTCGTCGTGCATGTCTCCCAAGCCGTTCTCGGGATCCAGTTGCGAAACCAGTCATTGTACGTGATGTCCTGGATGTATACGTACTCATCGTTGTTGATCGCGATGTAGATCCAACAGTTGATGTAGTAACTCCAGTACCTGAGACCCCAGTAGCTGTCCTCGAGATCGTCGCGCCAGTACGCGGCGTAATCTGATGTACGCGCTCTCTTGGCACGCGGCCCCGCGGGCGTGTAGTCCGTCGCGCCTGAGGCGATGGACGCAGCAGCAGCATCGCCAGGAGAAGGGCGCGGCGGCGGCCGCGGATGGCGCGGCTCCATGGCATCATCGGACTGGTGGGATTGTGTATCGGGATCGGTTCTCATCCCTGTATCAACCCCCCTCTGGTCGGTATGAGCCGGATCGAGGGAGCCTAACAACTCATTGGCAATCGCGGCAAGCTTACGCTGAGTGAACTGTTCACGGGTTCCGTCCCTTCTAGGGAGAGAAACCGTGACCAGTCCGCGAGCCTGCCGCGTCTGCCTGTCGAGGCGCCCCTCGTTCAGCCACCATTTCCTCCGACCAGCCTGTCCTGTCCTAATACTAACGTCGAGGATGTCCCATGCATCGCGCATGTCCTCCACGGTCCAGGGCCTCTTGCCGATGTTCACGCGTGCACCTGTCATTTGGTGGTGGAACTTGAGGTCGTTGAGAAAGCGTTGTACGAGATTGGCGAATGGGTAGTACAGAGGTCGGTCGTCCTCGGCTTCGCCCATCAGTCTGCACTCGTGTGCAGCAGGGCTACCTGATTCGACCCACTTCTGATGCCTCTTTCTGGACGCATTGGCCAATCTCCGCAACTGATCTTTCTCATTGCCTGCGTGCGATCGCGCACCCGTCATAATGACGTGCGCACCGTCCTTCATGTATCTCGCGATGTGGTCCTCAGAGAGTGTCGTCTTGATCCAGTTCGTCAGCTTCTGGAGGTACGCGAGATCGCTCTGTGTGGCGGTGCTCTTACCCGTGGCGCCTACGGCCACGGTATACTGCCAACAGATATCACAAAGTGTGCCGTCACCTGTGACAATCCCAAGGGACAGATCTCGACCGCAATTCTGACAGAGCGGTATGGGATGCAAGATCGTCTCGGGGGCCCCTTCCGACGTGAGGTGATCGCGGGATCCCCAGCGGGTGTCCTGACCGCGAGCGAGGCTCTGGCCGATCTGATTGATCGCCTCGCGATTGGTCTCGGTGTTCGGTCGGGAAGCGATTGATCTGCTTAAACCCTCGATCTCGATCCTAGGCAATCTTTCCCCTGGCAGTCCTTTGTACTCTATCTTGGTGTTGTCCGTATCCTCGGCACCGCCATGGCATGCGTTCTCTTCACGAAGACGGCGAGCTTTGTCCTGCGAGGTAGCCTCGTTGTCGCCCTTCTCGCGCTTGAGTCCCGTCTGCTCGGCTATGATACGTACCATAGTTTCCTGATCGGGAGCTGCAGACGCAACGCTGCCTGGATCCTGGGGAATATCCTGCTCAGCGCCTTGCTCACGAGGCGCAGCAGGTGTTTCCACCAACTCTTCCCATACAGGAAAGTCTGGATTACCGTGTGTCTCAGTACAATTTTTGAATAGGTCACGCAATGCCTGGAGTGCAGGATGTTTCTCATGGATGGCCTCTTTGGTGAAATCTGGAAGCTCCGCAATACTATCTTTCAAGATGTTCTGGTATACTTTGGGGATCCATTGAAAGATGCCTGTGGTCGACTCCTCGATAGTCTCTGGGTCGAGGTAATGTACCAACTTTTTGAAGAAATGATCTGCACTGCAATTTGGTAAGTCACGTGCCCATTTGTGGGTATGTTCGAAAATCAATTGGTATGACTCCGCATTCCATGCTTTCGATCCAAATCGGATCTCAAATTGTAAATGTGATTGTGTTTTGTCCATTACAATTCTGTCTGCGCCACTGTGTATCTCGATGATCTGTTGCATCTTGATCATAGGCGAATCCACCAGCAGCTCCGATGTCCAACAATATACACGGCAGTCTTCTGACTGCCTGATCCATCTTGAATCCTCGTCGGGGTCGTAATCTGGATGGTTAAGAAAGTCCGATGGCGGGTCAATGATGTTGTCGAGTATGCTCGCCTCAATCTGCTCATCTGCTTGGATGTCTGCCGAGAGATCTGCTCTCATGTTGTCGTTTGCAGCTTTCTCATCAGCGGTGAGCGTTATGTTCGATATGTCCACGATTACGGTGGTCAAAGGATCATGCGAAGATACTGCAGTCTGTCGAGGATTGTCGCCCGCATGAGCGTTGTCCTCGGCAGGTGTGGCCACCAGCTCGTCGGGATCGGGTGTCCGAGGAGCGGGCCTTCTGGGCGGTGTACGCGGAATACGTGATCTATGAATGCTCGGCATACCAAGGTATGGTAAACTGCCATCAGTCTTGTGCTGGAGTATCTTTTCGCTGCATGATGTCGGACCTTTCAGCACGGTCTCCATACATGTCGGGTCAATGGCGTGTTCTTCGATACGAATCGGTAATGCAAAGACAACGCCCTTGAGGGGCATGCTTTTGTCATTATACCATATGTTTACCCATCGTAAACCGTAGTTGAGAATAGGTACTTGTACCGCAAAGAACTTGTCGAAGATGCCGAAATGGATGATTGGACCATATATGTGTCCCTTGGTCAAGGCAATTTTGGTATTGTGATTGCCCTTGGGCCAGTGATTGTCGTAATGAAAGCTTTTGGTAGAACCCCAATTCTTGACGACAATGAAGTCCCCCATTCGAACATCATGAAATGCAGGGCGACGGTCCCAATCTTTTTGCATGATCTTCGGTGTGATCGGTCGAAGAGCTTCGCGACAGTATGACAAGGCAATTAAACATTCTTTAGCATCTGCTTTGTGATTGGTCTCCCGAATCATAGCGCGGACTATTTGTTCACCCAAGGCGTCGTCTGCAGATGTACGGCTAGCAGGGGTTTCCCCCAGCTGGACCGAAGGTGCTGATGCTGACGTTGTCCTTGGAGGCTCCATGTTCTGGTCGGGGTTGACAGGTGCTATCCCAGGAGGGTCGTCGATGAGCTCTCCAGGAAGGTAGGCGCAAATCTCGTACTTGCTCAATGGCTGTCTTGCTGCCAATGGCGGGTAGTCCCATGGGTCGCCATCTGGCCATAACTGCTGGCCATGCATGTGGTGTGGTTTGAGGCGGCGAATTGCAATCATTGCCGCAGCGGGTACCACGTCCTCTGTCATTATAGCGCCCTGAGCACCCAGCCAAAATCTGCAACCTGCTTGTGTGGTGATCTCCATGTTGATCACCAGCTCGACCTCGTTCTTGTAGTTATTGAACTTGTATGATTCCACTGAAGTGTGTGGATTATTTTGGACATTGTTCAAATATGTGCTAGAACGAAAGAATGCCTCAGAGCGCCGTGATGGTTTATGATGTTTGTCTCTCTGAGAAGATGGATCAACGTATCCAGGAATGATCCCTGTCTTCAATATGTTTTTCCAAGCGCGGGATGCTGTGCCGTGATGGAGATATTTAACATCTGTCCATTGTAGGCTCTCCCATCCAATATTCCATGGCTTGGAATATGGATTGGCACAACTGTGACCGCCAACGCACCGAATAGCGATGACGCTGTTCCAATCAAAAGAACTGGGGTCACCTCCCTCAGGGATCGGCTTGGCATATATCTCGATTCTGTTTTTCTGCGAATCAATATGTTTCTGAAACGCACGAAAGATGAATATCGGGTAGTAGTCGTTCCAATCGGCATATCCATCATTTTCACCATCTTTCTTAAAATGTGCCACTGCCGCTTCCATGGATGGTCCATTGTGTCTGTCTTTGCGGTCTCTGAATTTCCATTCGGTCATCTCTTTAAAGGATTTCCAATTGCTTGGAGCATTCCATTCATTCTTTGTTGTTTTCTCACAAATATTGATACGTCTATCATGAAATTGATTGATCCAAAACTTTTTATAGTGAATCTCATGGCGTAACATAGTCGTTATGTCTTTGCTCATCCATTTGATTGCTCCCAGTCATTCTTCCTCAATTAGCTCGGGACCATAACGTACATCGTCATAATGTGGTAATGATATCCATTTCCACTCTGGGAAGCAACCAGACTGTGCGATGTCAGGCGCATGAGCAATCACACTATCATCATGCAACAATTGATCGTACCAGTCATGGTCTTCCACGCAGGCAAATCCATTGGTCGCGCGCGTGCCCCGTAACATTGGGCACATGTACGGATGGTCATCTTTGATGCCTGCTTGTAGCTTCCACTCTCGAATAGTGCATGCGTTATCGAATATCCCGATCTTGCTGGTGTCCTCGTGCATGGAACGCTCACAGCTGTCCTGCCATGATAATATATTCATTTCGTGTGAAAAAGGGTCCTCCTCGGCAGGAGTTGCCTCCAGCTCCATGGCCTCAAGGTCAGTGCCGTCCTCAGGAATCGGTGCCGCCTCAGCCTTGGGGAGCTGATCTGCTGGCTGTTGCTCTGCGTTGGGTTCGGGAGTCGATGGTTGCGACACTTTTATCGATTGCGGTCCAGGTTGCAGTGGATCAGGCAATGGGCCTGGTGGGGCTGGCTGTGCTGTATCAGCAGCTGCCTTCCATGCGGCTGTAGGAACATCAGGGTCATGACCCAAAGCAACCCGATCCAGTGCATTCTGCTTGAAGAATGTTTTGCATGCTTCGATGTTCTTCTCGTTCGCGGCAGCTGGGCCGATGCAGTGAGAAGTCAACCTGTTATCTTCTGCAATGATTCTTGCTTTGGTCGCATTATCATCTCCATCCAAATCTTTGATCTGATGTAAGAATTGCTCGAATACAACCCAAGTAACTGCATGTGCATCTTCAACAGTTTTGACGATCTTGGGATGTAGGGGTTCCATTTCTCAAGAGAATGCTAAGATGCCCAAGCCCCAGGGTAGTCTTTGATCAACAGCATGAGGTACTGGAACAAGTCGTTGTATGCAGTAACCCATGGATCATTATCAGGAAGGGTTTTGTCAGGATCGCCAGGGTCAGGTGCTGGCGTACGTGTCGACATTCCAGGAGTAGGCTCAGTGGTGTCGCCTGCTTCGGCAGGCAGTGATGCCGGCAATGTACCATCGGCACATGACGCCATCCACGCACAATGAGCCATCTCGTTTGCCGTCTGTGTCATCAACGTCGTGAGGCTGAGGTCTCTTTTCCATTCGTTTGTCATCTTTTCTCTGAAATCGAGGGCTGCCATGATTTCTTTGGCCTGCGTGTAGGCCTGCTCGTCTGCGACAGCAGTCAACAATGGCGGCCTGAATGGATATGGCTGAGAAGGTAGAGACTGTATCAAAGCGCAGAAGTTGCGATAGCATACTGCGTCGCAGAACTGCGTTGTAAACATTGCCATGTTATGGTTGTTCTGCTTGGCGTGCCAGGCCTGCGGGGTAATCCTATCGTACGTATCCACCCAATGGTCGGATGGAAGAACAGTGATACCACGGTTCTGCATGATATTGATCAGGTCGCTCTTGTGGTGATCAAAGTTGGGATGTACGCCCCATTGCGCTGCTTTTCCAGGCCCCATGACCGTGGGGCAGCGGAAGTACTGCATCACGTCGACAAAACGTGACACGTCCACGAGCACGTGCACGGGCATGAGCGTCGGGACGCCGCCCTCACATTCCATCTTCTGGAGCTCGTATACGTTAGTAGGAGCACGATTCTGATGTCGGCGCATGTCGACGGTATTTTGTCCGTGATTGGCACATGCAATGTCGTTCGCGCTCCATACCACCATGGCATTAAGTCCCCTGCAATAGTGTCTTTGTTTCACGTATGATGGGAAATCGTTGGCCCAGTAATCCCAGATAGTCTCATTTAACTCGCGCCACTTCTTGATAGAAGCGTTGTCGCTTTGAATCATGAGGCCTCTGGCTTCGCGGATCTTCCTGATCATATTGCGCTGCTCGAGAGTGTTCTCGAACTGGTTGTTGAGAATAGCGTCAGTACGGCTATCTTCTTTCTCGAAACGTTGCTTGCGTAGTTCTTCCATACCATAGCGTATGTCGTCATAGCCAGCTTCAGGCAAGCGAACGCAATCTTGACCGATCGGCGTGTCATTCTGTCTGAACCATTCCCTATAATTGCCAAAGGAAAATGCCCACATCATGATGCCGTCGCGGATAATGGTCGACAAATGCTCAAGAGTAGCGCCGCCCATGTATTCCGCGCGGTTGAGGCACGGCATAAATAGCGGCACAAGAGCAGTATTTGATGCATTGGCGAGGTCGATTCTCTTCTGGGCAGCGTTGAGCTCGTCGATGCCGAAAGTAGGATACTTCTTGTGGTTTACACTCTTGGCCCCTTTCTTGGGCTGCATGATCCATGTTGAGTCAGTGTACAAGTTGGCCCATTTGTACGCGTGACCCGATGGCCCAAACGCATGATGCAATAGTAGTCCCAAGTCCTCTTGTATGAGGGAGTGCCACCCATTATCTGAAAGTAGGGTAGAAACCAAGCGACCACCACAGAAAGCACTGTATTTTGCGTGGTCCAGCCCGAATGGGTCAACATCACTACCAGGAGTAAGGCCAGGGTCATTCGAGCCGATCTGGTCAGCGGCTTCGCCGAAGAAGTCGTTGCCCTCGTTGTATGGTGCCCAACGATAGGTACGTTCCGTATCTTCTGGATCGTCCAATATCGCCACCCAACCATTCGGATGGTCGGATGGTGTTGCCACCGTCTTGGAGTTTGATCCGATACTTCCAAAGCCTCCGCGCGCAGTCAGCCATGTAGTAAGCTTGCGGCGAAATTTGCTTGTTTGGTTTAGGTCGCAAAATGCTCTCATGTTGGTGACCAAATTATCTTCAACAATCTGGCCGATGTGTCCAGATGTATCCGATGTCCTGGCAATGCCAGGTGGGCGAGTAGGCAACTTGGCCGTTGCACGATCGATTTTAGGAGCATAGCATGGCGTTACCAATCCATTCTGGTATACATCGGATGGTGCACACAGACCATTGTTGTAGTATCTTTGTGTATCCCGACCGCTGTCCTCGGTGTATTGTCCCAGTACTGCACTGCCAATTTTGGACCAATCGTTGTGAATCATCATCCACTCCGTTTTCAGTACCAGTGTCGTAAAGTTTTCTGGTGGACACTTGCGGTGCGATCCTGGGATCACCGCGTTCAAGTGATCATGTAGTCCACGAACACTTTCTTGCACTGAGGGGTTACGATTGAAAAGACTGGAAATCATACACATAGCGCGCATGAATGATAGCCACGGCGTAGCTGTGAACGTGTTGTACTCGTAGTTGGCGTTGCCGCCGACGGATCCACTCTCGGTATTGGCCCATTTCTTAGCCTCGACGGACGCGAAGCGGGCAAGTTCTCGAATAGAGGATTCGTCGGGCACGCGAAGATCGAACTCTCCGCTTCGATCAGCACGCCGTTGATGTATGCATATGTAACCGTCTTCGGGATCACGAGGGCGGCCAGTTTGAGCGTGGTACGTGAAGCCCACGCGGTCGTCGTCCCCGGCGTTCGGGGTGTACTCCGTGTCGTAGCCGATGGGCCAGCCGACGAGGTGGAGCGGCTGTGCCTGATCCATCTCGTGGGTGGGGGGGGTCGGGATTAGAACCGATCTCACTTATATTCGCCTCGCAAGCGGCGAAAAGGATGCTTGTAAGCTTTGTAGCTCGAGTCGTAAAATTGCTGCGGCATGAACGAATAATCAATGTCCTAACTCTCTCTGCATCTCGTGGAGGCGAGGATGGCGGGGATGTCTACCGTGCGGGGAATGTGCGCGTGAACGAGGTGTGCGCGACGCAATATCTGCGGCTGGTACGCCAATGTGGTACATGCATGCACATAGGCCCTCGTGATTAGCTTGCCCAACGCACTGAAATCCGCATTCTGATCCTACCTCGCCCCATCATTCTTTTTCCGTCAGCAGTATCTTGCATATGTCTGGGCATCCATTCAGCTTAGAAGGTTCCGCTTCACGAGGTAAACCGTCGGGTCTCCGAGGCTCTCGTATCGGAGAGCATTGTATCGGAGTAGCGGGAAAGATAAGCGAGTGTTCCAAGAGATCCTTCCAAAGGTCTGCTTTCTTCGTCTCGAAATGTTTGGTCATCATATCTGCGATATGTTCTTTTGTTCCTACGTATTTGAGCTCGATATGTTCGAGTTGGCATGTTTCGCATATCCAATCCAGATTGATACGATGAGTACGATGAAGATGACGAAGTGCTGGTGTACGTCCGTTTTGGACAATTTTGATGACGGCCTGGTTATCCTCCAGGACGATAAGACGTACTTTGGGAGCACTGATCTCTTGAGCTGGCTCTGGATCCACGTGTAGTACTGTACCTTCATGGGATATTGTACGTCTCTTTGGAGGCGTAGGTAAATCCGCATTTAGCGGTAGTTGCCTACGGCTAGGAGAAGATCCCCGTGTAGGGGGTGCCTTGCGAGGCGTTGGTTTACGCTTCTTTTTGGCTGCCAATGTAGGACACATCTCCGGGTCGACGTGTCGATGGCAGCTCAGGCATGTATTCTTCTCTTTGCATGTTTTGGCAACTCCCACCACGGCTTCCCAAAATGATAGTAGTGGTAACCCTTCCAGCCGTAGTGCGGAACCGAGAGCAACGATCTCAGATTCAGTAGATGAATGTGAAGCAACCGTTTGTTTCTTACATACAGCGTTGACTGGAAAGAATGTATTGGGTCCAACAAGCGCAGCAAAAACACCGGCAGTGGATTTGGATGATGCAATGCAATCAGCGAACGAGGCGTCGGTAAAGAGCATGATGGATAACTTGTCTGACGAATCGCCTATCCATCCGTGTAAGCAATGTGTACGCGTCGTTTTGATGTAGCATATCAACCGATGTAGACGTTTGTCACATGTAGTATTCCATTTGGTAATTTCTCTGGCCAACATACATACCGGATGTAGAAGATCGAAACGACAGCAACGTGCCAGGTACAGGATCTTCATTAGTACACTTGCCGCGTCCTGGCCCAGGATGCCCTCGTCTGAATAATCGGAATCAGTGGAGGAGGTGTCCTCGATGCCAAGGGTCTCGGCGTCAGGTAGGTCATGGTATGTGACGGGTATGGTAGTAGTGGTAGATGTCGTGTCGACCGATTTTGCTGGACTGGATGATCGTGGCCGTGCGTTGAGCACACTAGTAGGTCTGGCGACCGACCCGGAGGATGTTGGCGATTTGGATTGCGAAGCCCTCGGCGAGTCGGATCGTTTCCGACGTGACCCTGTTCCCTGGGCGCGCTTGGAGGCGCATTCCAGGTGTCGCTCAATGCACTGATCGGTAAAACCAAGCATATCATGTCGAATACCACGAACGTGTTTGGCCCTATTGTAATATTTCTCATTGTGTGCGGGTAGCATAGGGCGTATTGTGGACATTCTTTTGTCGAAGATGCTCTGCGGTACATCATATGCTTGTTGTCCACAGCCCAGATATTGCGAGTATGGAGTAGGTGGATCCAAGCCAATACCGCTTTTGCGAATATAATCCCAGCCAGTCTGTAGATTATGAGCTGGGCCCGCCAATTTAAAATCGTCCACATATACTGAAAGTATCAGTCCCAGTTTGTTGTGTCTCCATACGCATTCCCACCCTGAAATAGGCTCGAAACCAACGCTTTCCAAGCATGTACGGCATTTTCGTTCCCAAAAGACACCTGCGAGAGGGTGTCCGTATAGTGCCAATCGCAATCGGCACACTGGGTTCTTGTATTTTGACCATGATGTCGGTTGTCGCCATTTAGGTATAGTAATCCAAGTATCAACTGGATCAATTCGTCCGTCGCCGTATAATAATGCCTGCGTGTAGGCTCCAGGTGCGTCACTTTGCTCTCCCGCATATTGCGGCAATAACGCAGTAGCATCGCAAAGTTTGGAAGCTTCTATATGCGAAGCACTGGAAGCGGCGTCGGCGAATATGGCGGCCAAACCAGTTTCATATTTGCCTGTATTGCCCTGAACCACCACTCTGTCCTTTAATTTACGTAGATCAGGAGGAAGTTCCTCATGTTTGACTGAAGATAGCTCCAAGATGTTGAAGAAATGAACTTTTGTTCCATTGCGGATAGCTTGTGACTCAATATCAGCTTTTTCTGCAACGGTCTCCAACATCCATGTTTGTTTCTTTTCCAATCTCTCGTATTCTTTTCGTAGGGCTTCTTGTGCACGTGGTTATGCGGCAACTTCTTTCTTACTCAGGTTTCTGGTAACTAGTGCTGGGCGTGACCATGCTGAATCTGGTATTTTATCTCTGTGTGCCGGCGTGTAGTTGGTCTCACGTGGCATGGTTGGCATTACTACCGACTGGGTGAACTTGCGTATAAGCGGGTTCAAAGTCCCAAAGTCGGTTCCCTCATTATCCACAAATACAAAAGCACGTTCTTCTCCATCATGCTGTTGTGGTAGTTGACGGTAGTACAGTACCGTAGTAATGTCACGTGGCCCACCAGGTAATTTTGCATAGAGTATTTCTTTGTTTGTCACGCCTTTGACGCTTTCGTCGCGGATGACGTCGCCGTTGTCGGTGTCGTATGTAATCCGTCGTTCCACAGTATTCCAGGTGGGTCCGCCGGATGTAGTAGTACGGAAATTGTTGACCTGTTTGTCCTGTCTTGCCCACACTCTTAGTGCAGCGCGATCACGAATCTCACGAAGTCGTTTAACGTCATTGGCGTACTCGATCTCTTTCTTTTGCTGTCCACGGGAAAGTGTTTTCCAATGCTCGGGAAGAACGTGATCAGGACGTGTGGTAGTCTGCACACGTGTCTCGCGTCCACGAACCACCATCTTGCCGTCTGGCGTTATTTTTGGAAGTTCGTAGAACTGAATCGTGCCTGTCCACGGCTCACTTAACTCCCTGTGGTTGTTGGCGCTAACACCATCCCAAACGTCTCGGAAGTTGCTTTCTCCCTCAAAGGTAGAAGTCGTTTTGAAATATCGTGTCACATCGAGTTGATCAACAGGTACAGGTATGTTCATGACGTCGTCCGTCGGGATGAACAGTTTCTTTCTTGGAGTACGGATATGTCTGATGACGCAGTATCCACGCTGTTCCCAATAGTCTGGCTCCGGCGCTGGTGCAGCAACCTCAGAGGCCGATGTTTGGATATCAACAGCGTTGTCCTCCGTTGTCATCATAGATGGGTCATCCCATTCTTTAGGGCAGGAAAGTGGAGGATCAGGCATTGGCTTGTCACCCAAGGGACGAGAAGTGGATGCCTTCACCTCGTCGTGTGCCTCAGGGTTATGATGTCGTAGAGTACCATCTTTCACTGGGTAGGTGAACTTGCCATCAGGAATGATGATGTCTTTGACTCTGTGCACATGACACAGTTCACCATCAGGATTCTTGGCGTATGTAGCCGTGTCCAAGACAAGGTAGTCACCTGACCATCGTCCACCAGAGTGTAAGTGGTATCCCATGAATAACCCTTCCCGAGTATTTTCTTTAAACTTTGCAGTCTCGTTGTTAATCTCGGGGTTGAGGCATTTCCAAAAGATCCGAGCACCGAATGGTATGCAGTGCCCAGGAAAGCTTTCGCCAAATCGTATTTCATGAGCTGTCTTTTCTGCATGTTCTTCGCTGAGGGCAGCCACGCCCGTGGATGTATGCACAAAATTGTGTCCACAGCAAAAGGCTTGCATGGCCTCTTTCCACCATTCGTGTCCCAGACCAGACATATGTAACACAGCTCTTGTACCGAGAATGACAATTTTGACAACGCGCTCAATCAATCCATTTGTCTGCGGACGATGTGGCGTACTCGTGTCGTGTCTCCATCCCAGTTGGCGGCAAGCTTTCTGAAGCTCTCCAGAGTTGTCTGTATAGATATGCTTCACCTCATCGTTCGCGGCGATGAACTGTTGAAAGGATGCCTTTGTGGTAGCTGCGTCTTTGTGTAGCGCTGGGTAGGCCATGAAGATGCCGGTGTATCTGTCGAGGACAACAAGTGCATATTTGTCGCCATGTTTGTCCGCGGCATCGTCCTTGGCCAGTACGATATGGTCGGCAGTTAGAGCCTCGCCGAACTTCTTCGGGACAAAAGCCTCGTAGGCGTTATCCTCGTCGGTGGGGTCTGCCGGTGGATGTGGTTTGCGCTGTCGTCTACACGGGGCATTCTGTGCCATCGTACGCGAACAGATCTCACAGTCAGGGTGTTTTGGGCTGTGAATCATGTAATGCATCGGGTCGATCGGTTTCTCTTGTCTGTTGGGGAGAACTCGATCGTTGTCGTGACGCGTTCGCGTAGGCGTCTCTGTCGGTATGTCGTTATCTGCTTGAGCTATATCTAGCCCCCCGCATTGTGGAGGAGAACGCTGCGTCTGAGACGTAGACGAGTCGGTGGTTGTGTCCACGTTGGGCTCGTCTGTGCTTGTGTCGGGAGGTTCTTCGACCGTGGTGGTCCGTGCTCCTCCTCCCTCTCCGACATGTGGTCTCTTGGGGCAGGTCCCTATGTGGGGCCGTAGCTCTCGTGCAGTGGTTGGTTGCTCTGTAGTTTTGCGGCACCAACAAGTGTCATTACAGCGGGCGGATGAACGCTTGCGCTGGCGACGGCGGGGTGCTGACGAAGTGCATAAACGTGGTGGTGGTATCAGTGTTAAGTCGTCGAGTCGTAACTCTGGCACTCGATTGTTGACTGGAATCTTATACCATTGGCCCCCCGGATCCTGATGCAGGTAGCCCAGCTCAGGATCCCAAAGCTGTCGAAAGCCATCAACCTCAATTAATTTCCCAACTGATAGTAATGATGGGCAGTCTGGCAAAGCAAGGGCTGAACTATGTAGTCCAACCTCGGGTAGCCGTATGTCGTAGTGCTCATTGACGGTACGATCACCATTTGCAGTTTCCAGAATATGCTCTTCGCGAATAGATATGCGATCCGACTCGGTCTGCGTAAGTTCGTGTTTTCCCGGAATATGATGAGCAGAACCACTGTCGAGAACCCAAGACCTTGTCAATGCTGCAGTCGAACGTGGAGGGTCGACTTGCTTTGTCGTTGTTGTCGTCTGGTCAGTCTTTGATGACTGCTTGACAGTGTCGTCATACTTTCGGATCGCAGTTGGTGTGGCCACCGACTCTTTGCTGTGTCGGTAGTCATATAGTTCGTCGTACCATAGTTGTGCCTCTTTTTGACATTCTCGTAAGGCATCTGCACTTTCAACCCACCATCGTTGTGGTAATGGATCTGGTACTTTGACGATGTCACCCTCGTTCGGCAGCTCTTTCCATTTATCCAGTCTGGCTCTGCCAGATCTGGTATGGGAGTAGTAGTCCACGTTGCGCACGTCGAAGCGTATCCGACGACGTGTCTTGGTAGATGTCGCTGTGGCCTTAGTGTTGGCCATGAGGGTCTTGTCACGGATGACGCAACTGCGGTCTGAACGGCGTGAACGTCGAAAGTTGGCAGGAGAACGTGCTCTGGTGTTGGGTGAACCATGGGGCGATCCGCGGCTCGGATAACGCTTGCCACGTCCTTTGTCACTACCATATGATATGTCACGGCCGCGTGGACTGCCGCGCCCGCCGCCACGATTGTCTCGTCCTCGGGAGGTAGATCTCGAAGATCTGTCGCAACGACTTCTCGATTGGCTGCGGGAGTCCTGGGACCTCCTAGATGTCGAACGGGATCGGTCGTATTGGCGTCGGTTGTCACGTCCATGTCGTGAATCGCTTGCGCAGCGAAACCCCCCGCGTTGTGAACACCGTTGGCTTCCTGATCCGCGGGATGGTGATCGGCCGCGGCTATCCTGGCTGGAGGTCCGTGGTCGACTCGGGCTTCGTTCAGGAGTCTTTGCACCAGGTGCAAGATGGGCGTGTTTGCATTTGTCGCCTTTTGTGCACTTGTTCTGTGCGAAATCTTTGCACTGTGCGACGTGTGGGAAGTTGCACTTATCACCTCTGGTACATGTGTTGCGCTTGGCGAAATCGAAGCAGAATGGTTTCGATGCTGGCTTCTCGTGGTTCGCAGGAGTGGACATACTACGGCGGGGGTTGCCACCAGCCGTTGACGTTCTGGAAGATTTGTTGTTCTTCCAATCCCTGGAATATGTACCCAGAGGTGTGTTTGGGTGAAATCTTTTCTCCGGGTGAATTTCTGTCATTTAAGATTTCGCCTGAGGTATGTGTTTTTCGCCGGAGATATGGTTTTTCGCCGGAGAAATGTTGTTTTCGCCGGAGAGATGTATTTTTCGCCGGACATATTTTCGCGTGGGTTGCACGTTGTATGCAACCAACAGGTTATCGTATATGATTGCGTATAAGAATAAAGAAATATGGGTGAACGCAGGGGGGTCTATACATACCATACACGCGTGGAGCCCCGCTACCACGCAGCTCCGCTAGTGCAGCTCCGCTACCATGTACGCGCGGAGCCCCGCCACCATATGCGCGCAGCTCCGCTACCATATACGCGTGCAGCTCCGCTGCTGCACGCGCGCAACCCCTATACCACATACGCACTGGGTCGCCCAGAAGGAGGCATTGCGCGCGCGGGGGGAAGGGGGGGGGAGGGGGAGGACGATGAGGAGGGAGGAGGGAGGGGGGAGGAGGAGCGGGTGCGCGTGTGTATATTATTATTATTATTATTAGTATTATTAGTGTTATTAATATTATTATTATTATTATCATTATCATTATTATTATTATCCATACATATATATATATATAATATTATTTTCTCCACCCCCTTTAGAGGGCGAGAGGGGCCCCCGAAGGGGAGAGGGAAGAGGGGCCCCCGAAGGGGAGAGGGGAGAGGGGCCCCCGAAGGGGAGAGGGAGAGCCGCCCGCCGCGAGAGGGGCACCCGAAGGGGAGAGGGATGAAAACCGCCCGCCGCCGAGTGCTGCGGCTGCGGCCGCGGCCGAGCTTCCGCTCGGCCGCGTCCTCCAGTAGGTCCGCGTCCGTCAGGGAGGGGGGAGTCAGTCTCGAGTCGCGCCGCGCGCCGCGCGGCCGCGCGCGCGCCCGCCTAGAGCGGGGCGCGCGCGCGCGGCCGCAAAAACAAGAGAAGAAGAAGCACACCCTATATATATAGATATACATATATATATATGTGTGTATATACATATATACATACATAATACACATATATATATATATATATATATATTCATATCTATATATATATATATATATATATATATGCGTGCCGCGCGGGGGGTGCTGGTGCGTGCGCGCGGCTCCGCTACCAAATCGCGCAGCTCCGCTAGCTCCGCTACCATATACGCGTGGAGCCCCGCTACCATGAAGCTCCGCTAGTGCAGCTCCGCTACCATATACGCGTGGAGCCCCGCTACCATATACGCGCGCAGCTCCGCTGCCGTATACGCGCGCGCAGCCCCCTTATAGGCATTGCGCCCGCGGGGAGGAGAGGAGGGGGAGGAGGGGGAGGAGGAGGAGGAGGAGGAGGAGGAGGAGGAGGAGGAGGAGGAGGAGGAGGAGGAGGGGAGGAGGATGAGGAGGAGGATGATGAGGAGGAGGAAGAGGAGGAGGAGGAGGAGGAGGAGGAGGAGGAGGAGGCGTGGCCCCTTCCTTCTCGTGGAGCCGTTTTTTTCCACCACGTCCTTATCGAGCACTCCAACTTGGCTGATCCAGCCCATCCTGCAACAGTGGGGCGCAGAAAAATCGCACGCGGCCTGCCAACTCAAGCCTGCCGCAGCCCCGACCACACGGACGACCAGATAAGCCCGAGGGTTGGAACCGCCGCCGATGCTAGAATGGCTTGCTCAACAAACGTGTCGGGGAGCCTGTCACATACATCTGGGTCAACGCCAACGATCTTGCACATCTCCCTCTGGGTCAAGAAGCGGTCGAGATATGGTGGGCCGACGCCCCGCAGCCAAAGACGCTGGCCCTTCACGAATGCCGGGGTGATGTCGAACAGCACCTGGCTAGCCGACCAGCTAGCCAGACAGGAGGAGAATGACTGAATATGACAGGGGGCGAGGAAAGCTAAGCTAAGCTAAGCTAAACTTTGCAAGCTAAGCAAAGCTAAAGCTAAAGCTACAGCTACAGCTAAAGCTAAAGCTAAAGCTAAAGCTAAAGCTAAAGCTAAAGCTAAAGCTAAGCTAAGCTAAGCTAAGATCCTCCGTATCTCACTCGTCATTTTGTGTATTTTGTTCACGTTCGTGGACCTCGGACCCCCATCTGACATTCCGACTTGCACATCGTCTGGGGCACCTTTTCCACCGTTGGGTCACGGTTCAAATCGAAAACTGCAACCGCTTCCTCGAGGAGGGGGAAAGAGGGGGAGGGTGGTTAATTGGAAGAGGGAGGAGGGTGGTGCGAGGAAGCGTCCTCCTGCCAGCTGATAGTACTCACGATCCCCTGGAAGTGCTTCATATAGATCTTCAATTTCTCGGCCTCCCGAGGGCGCGGGGATACTGAGAGGGGGAGGGTGCAGGAATGAGGGTGGAGGGAGGAAAGGGAGGGGGGGGGAGGTAGGGAGGGAGGTCGGAGATCGGAGGGAAAACGCAAGGAGGAGGTATGGAGGATGAGGACGAAGCAGGAGGAGGATGAGGAGGGAGGGAGGGAGGGAGGGAGGGAAGAAGAGGATTGGGGAGGATCATGTTTTTTTGTTTAAGCATGCGCGCCTGGTCGGTGGATAGCTGGTCATGGTCGGTGCCGATGATGGTGTCGTCGAGGAACGAGCGAAGTTGCTGAGGAACCTCCCAGCGATTTTTAATACATATTGTATATATAATGTGTGTATGTGTGTGCATGCATGTGTATATATATGTGTGTATAATCAGCTGTACCCCCAACACAAGCACGTATACACGCGAAATCACATGCGCAATGCGCCCCCCCTATCCGACCAAACGAAACTCGTCGGGCATATTCACGGGGAAGGGCGCCTCGAACATGGAGCCATCACGCCCACATATCCATACCCTGGGCTGGGCGGCTGGAACAAAAAACACACAGGCGGGACACGCTAAAACAACCGGTGGGGAGTGACGCACCGAGATTGGAGCCCGCGACCTCTTCCGCTCACTGGGAATACCGCAATTGCGATCTTCGATACTAGACTTCCATACGACCCAGTGTGGTGGAAGAGCGTCCATGAGGTATGTCGTGATCTCATCGGCTGGCGAAATAACTCCGTCATCTGTCTCGCGTTCTCGAAGGCTGGCAACGGGAAACTCGATGCAGAAATTCACGAACGCTCCATCTACATCCTCCTTGGCCTTGGATCGTTTATACGTTCTCTCTGCCAAGTACTTGATGGTAAGGAGAACCCTTATGATGGGCGTGGAGCGAACGTCTCCGAGACCTACAAAACTTGTTCTCGGAATCAACGGGGTCCAGGTACTTCTCGAAAGGGGGTGCTGCCACAAGGCAATCAACTTCTGGAATCGATTGCAGATCCATCTCCTCGATGTTACCGCTGACGTCGCCACAGTACACATTACCTGCAATCTCACTGGCGTGCAGAATCTGGGTTCGCAAGAGCGGGTTTGAGTCCCAAGAAAAGAACTCTGCTGCTATACCGAGGGATCTCATTGCCGACGGACCTGGCTCCAGACCACAGCAGAGGTGCAGCACCTTCACCTCGAACTCGTCGAGGCAACCATTTAGGATCTCCCTGGCTTTAACCATCCACGCCATCTTCTCTCAATCAACTTGAGCCCCGAACGAGCTACGATTGGCCGAAGTGCACCAACGACGATAAAGAAACGAAGGATTGAGTATGGGGACGAGCGTTTTCATTTACATGGTTGCCCAGAAGGATCCCTCCTCGACGTGCGGAATGAGACGCGCCCTGAAGAAAACTCCATGCTGCCACCGCTTCCGATGGGACGCAGAAGCTTGGGCAGCTACTACTTTATTCAATGATTCGTCCAGCTGGGAAGCAAAGCACCTGCCTCACCTTTGTCCCCTGGGCAGCGCATGCACCACCCAAAGCAAAACAATATAAACCAATATAGCAAACGTACGCTTGTGAACCTATAGGTGAGCACTGTGCTTTGCTTCCCACATAAGAAGCAACTGTAATAACGTGGGTTTCCGTGCTTTTTTGCGCGGAGGGAAAGGTGAATAAACAAATGATGTTTCGGCCTCAGGTGCATATTTGCTGCGTTGCAAAGTGCAACGTGCCTGACTGCCAGCTCTACCAAATTCTTGTAAACAGCGGATGGGAGAACCCTGGGGGAATCCTTCAACAACTTCATGTAGGTTTCCAGGGCTTCGCCTGCGAGCATCAACGCCTGGGCATTTTCCAGGTCATTCCTTAAGCGCCTGCAGAGGTTCACGGCGTATGGTAGAAGGGTGCCCGCCTCCGCAGCCTTTAGCTTCAACTCCCGACTGTTGTCAGAGCCCATCATTTTACATGTGAGCCTCTGGATGCGGCGATCCCTGGGCACACCAGCAGACTGGTACCATAATTTGATATCCGTTTCGATCCGAGAAGTTCCAAGCTCTACGACGGCCCCTCTAGCCCCTGGAATACACCACGTGTTTGCGTCCAAAGTTGCCCACAACACATGCTCAATAAAGAACAATATCACTCCCAAGTGCAAGCAATGTAATGTATCTATCTGCAACACATCTGTCGGTGAGCAATGAGGAAGAGAAAAAACCGGATTCCTTCTGTTCGTATAATCAGTAGCCCTTTTATGAGCGTCTAGATTCCTCCTCCAAAAACATACCTTCCCTGTAAAGCCAACATTCAAGATCTGTGCAGTATCTAATAGTTGCCTGGTTGGGTCAAGACGGTCATGTGCCCGCAACCCGAGTGCAGGGACGTCGGCGAACAACAACATCCCCATTGCATCGCGCCTCTTATCAAAGCCTAACTTACCAGCCGTAATAAGACGCGTTCGTACACTCTCATCAGTGACGTCAACGGTGATCTCACTCGCAGCGCAAGCCTCCTCATACCAATTTGTTGGAGGATCCCCCCATCCATGCCCAAGAGGCGACGCGCGTGACACATCATATCCGCGGACCCCCATGCAGGGGGCGTTGGCGTGATATCTTGAAGCTGTGGAGGGGGCTGTACCTGGAGAATCCATGGCCTCGGGATCCCTCGATCGGTAAACGTTCCATCCCAGATCGGCGGCGGTGCATAAGCGTAGCACGTAGTATAAATCTGTTTTTTTGCCTAAACAGCAAAAGCACGGCTTGTTGTGCACTTGCCACGTTGGTAGAGCAAACGTGTTGGCATGTTCAGACCAGTCGCCCCGAATCTCGACCAGCAGAAAACGAGCGGGAAGTTGTTCGCCCGCTTGGGCGTGATAGAATTCACCTAGGGCCCAATCTACATCATCCCAACGGCGGCTGTCTCTAACACCTCGGGCGCATTGTTCCAGACACCATGCTATAAAGTTCATAGTAGGAAACGTTGAACACCAACCCCTGCAGCCACACCTGCAGCTTCTAGACTTAGCCTGGATACCGATAAGGTGTCGTTTTCCTGATACTAAATTATGAATTGTGTAGTTCATCATTGTATCTCGCTGTCCAGTGCCGACCGATTTTGTATATCTTACACCGTCACAGTACAGCGCCACTGGGTATACAGGGCGCTCATCACCTGGGATGTTCACCAAGGGGTGGTTAGAGAAATTATCGGCCCACTCGGTATCTTGCAAACTATGTGGAAGTTCCCCGAGGTCATCTCGAGCAACTTCCGCTGATAAGCACTCGTGAAAAGGAGCAAGGGTAAGCGTACCTTCCTGTTAGATTGTTATACCCCCCCCTGCACGCCGCCCCCCTGGAACACTCCTCCCTACACCCCCATGGGGCTGGTTAAGGGTGGTGGGGCGGTAGGCGGGGGGTGGGTTTAACAACTTAAAACGATCCTGTCGTTTTCCATTGAAGTAAACAGGCGCAGCCACATCACAGAGCTCGATAGGCTCCTCCTGGGGCAGCACCTGATCCAAATGAGCTTGGTATTTTCCAGACGCGCAATCAGGCGATAGTGAGATCTCGTCGAGGCGCGGGCCCTGCGCCCCAGACTGGACAGCGAGAAAAGCAAGCACGCACAATGACCTTGCACTCAGTCTCCCAAGTGCGTACTCCTTTATCAGTTGGTCCTCGAGTAACTTCCCGAACTCCAATTGGCGAGCTTTCAAATCATTATGTTCATTTGTCTCTGGCCTCTCCCACGACGCCTGAGATGTCTGTCCATCAAACTCCCAGCTGTGAGTGCGAGTTGCATATTGTGGGCGAGACCGTTTCTTGGGCGGCATGCTGGCAGCTCGAGCAACACGCTCATCGCGGTCGGCTTCCGGCGTTTCGGACCCTCGACCCCCATTTATCTGAAACTTTGCCGGTACCGGCGAAATAAAATCACCCGGAGAAATATTTTCATCCGTGCAACGACACAAAATCTCAGAACTCGAATCTGGACAAGTCTGGACAAGTCTGGACAGGATCTGGACAGGATCTGGACAGAATCTGGACACGCATTTTTGTGAGGATGTCTGCAGCGAGAGCCTCATCTGGACAAGTCTGGACAAGTCTGGACAGGATCTGGACAGAATCTGGACAGCCTATTCTTGATTGTAGAATCGCATCACATTGAATAGCAAATCGTAAAATAATGTTATTATTTTAGATCACTCTGGAAGGAACGCTTACTCGCCAGCCCCAAGCAGCAAAATATGCAGGCTGTCAGCACTAACATCCTCGATGTCTTAAAGAGGGGTCTGGGATGGGGCTTAATCTTAAGGGCGGGGAGGAACATCGAATCGGATGTGTGCCAATCCTGGCAACCCCCTCGCAGCTCATGGCTGCGTGCCCGCACGTGCAGGCCCTAGCTACATCTCGTTGATGCTCTGCAGCTTGTTGCACGCCTCCAGGACCTGCTCGACGGCCGGCTTGATGGCGGTCATCACCTGGGTGTAGAACTTCTGCAGCTCGCCCTGGCGCAGTCAGATCAACAAAAGAGGAGGATGGGAGGGGAGGCGGAGGAGAGGGGAGTTCGAGGAGGGGGAGGTTATCACGTTGTATATATATATACGTGTGTTGTCTATATATATATATATATATATGTATGAACATATGAATATACGTATATTATGTGTACCTCTCTCTCTTTCTCTTTGGCTCAAGATGCTGTCCTGCTCCAGCTGCTCCAGCACCGTCTCCGCGCCGTCGGACAGGACAAACTGGAAGTTCTCGTCGACCGCCACGTTTTGCAGCTCCGTCCAAGCCTTATCGAAGGGGTCCTTGAACTTCGGCTTGGTGGACCACTCGTAGTCCGATTCCTCCTCCATGCGCTTCGCCCACTTCCTTGGGAAGAGGAGGAGTGGGAGGAGATATCGAGGACAGAAGGGGGAGGGGGATGATCATCCCTCGATCGAGGGGATGATGATCGCCTCCCCCATCTGCTCTCCGTCGGCCCAGTGATATTCTAGCCGTGCCACCCGTGCTTCTGCAGCGACATCGAGTAGGAGGTCACGACGTCCTGCACCTGCTTGGCCTGCGCCTTGAGGCTGGTGGGCGGCTTCTTTTCGCCATTGCCCTTGTTTTTTTTGCCCTTGCTCCCCTTGCCCTTCTTCTCGCCCTTTCCCTTGCTCCCCTTGCCCTTGTCCTTGGCGTTCTTGCCCTTGGAGCCCTTGCCCTTGCCATTGCCCTTGGAGCCCTTGGAGCCCTTGCTGTTGTCCTTGTCGTCCTTCTCCGCGTCGGCCTCTTGTGGTTGAACTGCTTGAGACTCTCCGCTATCCGCTCCAGTAGCCCTCGGCATCGGGATCTTGTTCGGGGTCTCGAGGTCCACGGGCATGCCCTTGCGCACCTGCTCGGACGATCCACCGTTATGCTCAAGAGACCTCTTGAGCCACTTGTTCTCGCGGGACTGATGGTTCAGGGTCCTCTTGTGCTTGAACGTGATCCTGCCGCTCTGCTCGCTGATGCCAACGAAGGGCGGGCCCTTGGCAATACACCGCTGCGCTATCACCACGCACCCCTTGAGCACAGACGGGCGCCAGCCGCCCTCTGCCGTAACTAATTGATCCCAGTTGAGGTCTTCATATTCGTTGAGGTCCAACTCCGAATAGGCTTCTGTGCTCTCCCTGGTTTTGGCGATGTCTTTAAATCTATCCATCGCCCATTGCTGTCTCCACAACTTCTTCTGAGTCTGGCCTAACTTCCAAGACTTGGTCTGGTCCTCTTCGGTCCAATGTTCCTCAATGTAGCGCTTGAACGATCTGCCCAGTGACGAGTCTGCTGGAAAGATGAAGTCGGATTCTGATGCCGCGGCCAGCAAAGGATGCGTCGACGCAATCTGTTTTGCAATATCACCCAGCTCAGCCTCGGTAGTCGCTCCAGCCGCGACGGTGCCACAAGTCTTCACGAAGAGGTCCTCGAGCTCCTAACTCGAGGAGGCCGAGGAGGAGGATGAGAGAGAGAGGAGGGGGAGGAGGAGGAAGAGGAGGAGGAAGAGGAGGAGGCGGCGTCCTGCTCGTAGTCGGCTTCGGAGCCGCAGCTGGTCGGCATGTTCTGTATCTCCTGCGCGAGCAGCGACTTGAAATTCCAGTCCTGATCCTCCTGCGGGTCATCGACGACGATGGTCTTGTCGATGATGCTGCCCTTGTCGATGATGATGCCCTTGCCGACGCCCGTGCCCTGGTCGACCTCCATGCCAGACTCCTGGCCCCCGACGCCCGCGGGTTCCAACTCAGGATCGGCACGGTGCTCGGACTCCTATAGGAGGACGCAAATTCATGTTTGTATGTATGTATGTATGTATGCATGTATGTATGTATGTATGTATGTATGTATGCATGTATATATACGTATGCATGTGTGTACGTACGTATGCATGTACGTGTGTATGTGTGTATACACGCATGTATGTATGAATGTGAATGTATGTGTAGGTACGTATACGTATGTATGTAGGTGGGTCGATATGCGTGTGTGCATCCCCGAGTGTATGGATATGTATGTGCGTATGCGTACGTATGTTGCCCAGGCGGCGCATATGCGGGGGATCGGGCAGACCGTTTCCAAACGCAACCCGAGCTCCAGGGACCCAGGAGCAGACAAGAGGCGGCATTCCCACTGGCCGAGCGCGCGCTCGTGCACCTTAAAGGGTGATGCCCCCCCCAAACTCTGACTTCCACCGGAGAAAAATCTTGTCCCCGCCGGAGAAAATACGCCCCCCCACCTGAGGATCGAGGCGGAGGCGGGGGAGGAGGAGGAGGAGGAGGAGGAGGAGAAAGAGGAGGAGGAGATTTCCCTGCAGCTGCCTGGGGCGCCTGGGCGGTCGCGGCGTTCTCGTTGGGCTCGGCTCCGCCAGCGCGTTGCGGAGGCGAGTCTGCTAGATCGATCGCACCAGGAGGAGCAGCAGCTGCAGCTGCAAGGGAAGGGGCGCGACTATCTGGTTGGGTAGCAGGGGCCTCGGCCTCGCGTCTGGCTAGAGAGATCGCTTCCTCCACCAGGTCGATACGCCTCCTGAGAGACATCGTCGAAGGCGACGCCATGGCGCTCCAGGGCCCGAGAGGGGGGGGCCAGCCTTCAAGCTCCAGCCGAAAAACTACCGTGTCCCCACACCCTCAGGAGGTTAAGGATGCTAGATCTTGCGACGGTGCCCGCAGGCCTAAATATCGGATGCGAGGATGCCTGAGATTTTTGAGCATGTTCGAGGATTTTCGGATTTTCGAGAACGTCCGCTCGATTATTCTATAAGAGAGCCCAGGAGGACGGGGCAGGAGGAGGAACTACAGGAAGGGAGAGGGGGAATACGACGAGGGATAGGGGGATCGAAGAGGAGGAGGAGGAGGAGGAGGAGGAGGAGGAGGAGGAGGAGGTGGAGATTCGCTCGGACCGATCATTCGTCCATCCAGCTGTCAAACCTGGGCGGCGGGATCGGCTGGTGGCTCGACAGGCTCGTCTGAGCCGCGTTCGTCCTCGGGGGCCTGGGGGGCGGCGTGGACGGCGCCTCCTCAGCTGAAGGTGCCGTGGGCGTTGCCGCTAATGGTGTCCTGGGCGGCGCCGAACTCCTCGCTGTCGCATCGGCGTCCTTGGGGGGGGGGGGGAAGGCGGGCGCGGTCCCCACTCCCTCCCTCCTCCCTCCATTCCTCTCAGCCCTCAGCCTCTTCCTCATCCTCCTCCGTCTCCTCCTCCTAACTCTTCCTATTCCTCCTCCTCATCTTCCCTTCGAGGGGTGGCTTCCATCCCCCATGATCTCCTCATCAAAATCGGCCTGGTCGTCGACGGCGTCCTCGTGGTCGGCCGCTGGTCGCTTCTTGCACTCCTGTCCTCTGGTCGATCCCGCTGGCCGCTTCTTGCACTCCTGCGAAGTAAGCTGGTTCATGAACTCATTCTTTCTGGCCTTGAGGGCCTCACCAGTCGCGCGTCCAGTAATGTAATCTTGTGCACCGTTCCGCATCCATTGAAAAGCAGCCTTAACGTCATTCTTGAAATGCACGATGTCTATCTGGAGCAGCTGGTTGCCATCAATTTTTATGTTGGCGAGGTGCTGTTTTTTTTTGCCGGCAGGCTGGTTGAATCGGAACCCAGCTTGGACTTTCTCGCCGCTCTCCGTATAGCAAGTCCACCTCGGTCCACACGCGGTCTTGTCTAGTTCGCCTGCTGGGTCTTCTCCTGGTACTTGCCCTGCAGCTGCAGGTGGTTGAGCGCCAGCTTTAGAAGGTTGTGCTGGCCCGTCAGCTGTAGAAGGTTGTGCTTTAGAAGGTTCAGCTTCAGAAGGTTGTGCTTTAGAAGGTTTAGCTTTCGACTCAGCCGACTCGAGTGCACTCTCGAGTGTTAGTGGAACGCCCTGCGGGTTCTCAAACATCGCAGCCGTGCACTGCGGGACCGACCTCTTAGTGCCATCTTCCCATAACGCCATCATCGAATCAAACGGCTGGTAGTCCACACTGTCCACGTACATCAGCTTCGCGTACTCGACGGGCTGGCCTGGTTTCCACTCCGCGGGGGTGCGGTAGGCCATGACGAACTCGCTCTCGAAAGCGTAGTTGTGCTCGTCGCATCCTCGCTCGAGGAAGCGATGAGGAGGATGAGGAGGAGGGGGGGGAGGCTCGGTTCAGACCTTACGTTATCATTCCCCTTCATCCTCATCCTCCTCCTCCTCTTCCTCCTCCTCATCCTCCTCCTCCTCCTCCTCCTCCCCCTCCTCCTTATCCTCCTCCTCCTCCTCCTCATCCTCCTCCTCCTCCTCCTCCTCATTCTCCTTCTCATCCTCCTCATCCTCCCCCTCCTCATCTCTCCTCTCTCCTCCGATGCACGCTTCTGTGCCAGATCTCCTGCAGGCCGCTTCATGATGGTGTCGTTCTGCGACTCCTCAGGCCCATCATGTGCAGTCAGCTGCATCTCCTCGTCCGTGAGAGGCTTGAGCTCCAACTCCACGAACCATGCAGCTTGAGGACGTCGCCTGGGCGTCGCTCTTTCTACTCTCCCTTCTCCTCCCTCCCCCTCCTCCCCCCTAAGTGCCTCAATAGCCTCAGATCCTACTCGTCCGTCCTCCTGCTCCTCATCGTATTCTGCATTGAAGCCCATGTCACCGCTTCTCCCGAACAACATGTGAGAACAATGTCCTGATGCGCTCGTCCATGGTGCTGACCCAGTCGGACAGCTCGTAGGAGCTCATGCTGAGCTTGCCGTCCGCGGCCTCCACCAAGGCCTGGCGAAGGGACTGCGGGAACACGCTCAGCGTGTTCGCGAGGGTCTCGAACTCGCGCGCAAACTCCTTGCTGGGGATATGGGGTATCCCCCTCCTCCCCCCCTCCTCCCTCCTCCTCGTCCCTCCTCCCTAGCCCCCCCATCCTTCTTACTTCTCCTCCCCCTCTTCCTCCTCCTCCTCCTCCTCCTCCTCCTCCTCTTCCTCCTCCCTCATCGGAAAACTCCTTGTACTCGGTGATTTTCGCCGAGTCCATCTGCGCTTGCGGCTTCCTCTTGCCACCGATCGCCTTCCGAATCGTCGTGGGGTACTGCAGGAAGTTGGCCTGACGGCGGCCCCCCGCAGTATCTTCCCCCCTCCCGTTTCCCCAACGCCAAAGAAATCGTCAGAACGTTTCCCCCCTCTCTCGGTTCCAATCCTCCGTCTCCTCCTCCTCTGGGAGTGCCGAAGGATTTAGGGCTTGGGTGGAAAAAATCGCGTTTTGTTTCTCATCGGTTTTTCTCTCCCCTCGTCGCCTTGTCCAATCTAGGCTCGATGATCGCCGCCATGGCAGGAACATCTGTGCATTTGGGCGCGTACTTGCGCGAAGGACTGGCCTCCACAGAATCCGCCATCTCGAGCAACCGTAGCCACTCGAACGCAAGCGAACCCCCCTTTCCCCCACAGTCTCTGGAGGGAGGAGGGGGAGGTGGAGGGAGGGATGATGTTTTGTTTCGCTTGGTTTTGCCGTACGCAATGCAACGCAATGCAATGGAACGCAATGCGATGTAATGTAATGCGTAATGCACTAATGGGATGCAATGTAATGTACTGTAGTGAAATGTAATGTAATGTAAGCTATTGTGGTGTAGTGTAATGGAATTTAAAGGTAATGTAATGTAATATAAATGGGGTGTTATGTAAACGTGTGTGTATGTGTGATGCAGCGGATATGGATTTCGCGTTGGGTTTACACGGTGCGCTAACCCTTCGCAAACATATACATGTTTTGAGTGCACATATTATTAACACGTGTTCTGTATAAATGGGGGCGCGCGCGCATCATTGATTGTCGCCTGAAATATGTGTTTTTCGCCGGCCATATGTGTTTTTCGCCGGAAGATTTGGTTTTCGCCGGCCATGCGTGTTTTTCGCCGGAATTGTCGGGTGAAAACTTTTCACCCATGAGGACCTCTGGGTATGTAAAGCCTTGCACCGTTCACCGTTGCGACAATTGCCTTTCTTCCATGCAGCGCGCGCGTTGACCTGAGATCGTGTCTCACGTTCGTACCGTAACTTGTTTTGATTCTTCTCCAATTGTTTAATCTCCAGTATGTCCAGGACACGCTGTCGAAGCCAACCGTAGGTACGATTCGGGTCGCTCATCTTCATGCGCTGGTACTCGTGCATGTCTTGTTTCATCCATGCATGTCTACGAATCTGTGTACGGAATAGCGATTCCAGTATCTTTGGATCGGGTACTTCTCGGCATTCCAAGAGTAAGGCGCCCCAATCGGTAATGAAACGTTGCAGATCGTCATCTCTCATCCTCAGTTCTTTAAGGCGCTCGAAATCGCGCAGGTCGTCGTCAACTTCTGCCACGTTGTAGGACTGCAGGATATGCCACTAGATCTGGCGTCCTTTGAGCATGCGTCCTGCTTTGTGCTCTCTGGTCTCGATGAGCCTGATTTGGTAGCGTAAGTCTGAGGATAAGATGTCGCTCAGAGCGGTTGCGAGTTTGCAATCGATGCTCTCAAAATCTCCACTGTCTTGTAAATCCTCGAATGTACATTCGGGCTGTTCTGCCACGCATAGGAAGGCGTATGATTTGGATGGTCGCCCTGAGGCGGCCCCGAAGTTCTTCCGTACTCGTTGCTGCCACTCCAGCAGCTGCGTGATCTTAGGCAAGACAGGCACTCGGACGGTGTCTGACTCCTTGATAGGAGTCGTTGTATGGACCGACACCGCAGACAATGGTTGTGAGGGTATCGGTGCACCGTCGGTGGTTGGTTCTGTGCGCACAGGAGACACATGACGTGTCTGTGCAGAAGCTGCCGCGGAGGCTGCTCCTGGTGACGTACGTCGTTGTTGTCCTGCGGAAGCTTGTGGTGCTTCGGCGGACGCTGCCGTCGGCCTGTGCGGGTCGGCTGCAGGTCGAAGGTGGAGGTTGGTGTCGTTAGTGTGGTCGATCAGCTGATTCGTCCAGCTCGTCATGTCTTCGTGTATTTGACCCACCTTTTGGCGTGTATACTCATCAGTATCCCGAGAACGTTGTGAATACCGATCAAGTCGATGCTCGCATGCTCGGAGACGGGCGCTTTGTGCCTCCATCTCGCTTTCCAGACGTGCGAGGTAACTCTCTACACGTACCTTCTCAGTATCTCTTTCATGAATAACCTGGGAGAGCTCCAACTGCGCGTGGTCCGCCGCCTTCTGAACCTCCTGCAACCTGTCAGTGAGGCGGGCGAAATCGTAAACCGTGGAAGGAGAATCCAGCTGATCAGTCTGGGCTCGTCCGACACGCAACTCTGCCAGGGCGTCCTGTACACCAGGAAAACGCTGCTCTATGTCAGAGATCCGGTTAGCGAGTGGCTGCGCGACAGCGTTGGTCGCATCAAGCCTTTGAGTGATGACCCTCTCAGTACGCTGCAACATGTCGATCAGGTTCGACGAGTTGGCGTGTGCTTCGGTACGAAGCGATGCCGTAGTGTGGTCTAGATAAGATCGAAGATCATTGATCTGAGACTGAACGTCGCCGAGGTCTGTGGCCTCGGCTGGGGCTGGTCGGTTGCGGAGCTGATCGTGGATCTCATCATTTAAAATCCTGACTGCTGAAACGCCTGTGTCGCGTACGAGCACAAGCTGTTGCTC
>CAUYUJ010015229.1:286070-308570 GCA_963575745.1 Prorocentrum cordatum
TGTTCGTAGTAGTAGTAGTAGTAGTAGTAGTAGTAGTAGTAGGAGGAGTAGTAGTAGTAGTAGTAGTGAGTAGTAGTAGTAGTAGTAGTAGGAGTAGGAGTAGTAGTAGTAGTAGTAGTCGTAGTCGTAATATTAGTAAAGTAGTAGTAGTAGTAGTCGTCGTAGTAGTAGTAGTAGTAGTAGTAGTATTAGTCGTAGTAGTAGTAGTAGTAGTAGTAGTAATAGTAGTAGTAGAAGTAGTAGTAGTGGTAGTAGAAGTCGCAGTAGTAGTAGTAGTAGTAGTCGTAGTCGTAGTCGTAGTAGTAGTAGTAGTAGTAGTAGTAGTAGTAGTAGTAGTAGTAGTAGTAGTGGTAGTGGTAGTAGTAGTAGTAGTAGTAGTAGTAGCATTATTCAAGGTATTAGTAGTAGTAGTAGTAGTAGTAGTAGTCGTCGTCGTAGTCGTCGTCGTCGTAGTAGTCGTCGTCGTCGTTGCAGGCTTGCTGGTAGTAGTAGTAGTAGTAGTAGTTCTTGTTGTAGAAGTAGAACTCGTAGCAGCAGAAATGAGAGTAGCAGCAGAAATGCTAGTAGCATTGGTCGTAGTAGTACTAAGAATTGTGGTATAATGGCTAGTAGGAGGAATAATGGTCGTAGTAGTAGCAATGATAGTAGGAGTAGGAGTAGTAGTAGTAGTAGTAGTAGTAGTACTAGTAATAGTAGTAGTAGTAGTAGTAGTAGTAATAATACCCATAAAATCAGTAGCATCATGATCAGCGAGAGTAGTCGTACTGGTAGTGGTAGTGGTAGTGGTAGGGGTAGTAGTAGTAGCAGTAGTACTAGTAGTAGTAATAGTAATAGTAGTAGTCGTAAAAGTAGTAGTAGTAGTAGTAGTAGGAGTAGTAGTAGTAGTAGTAGTAGTTGTAGTAGTAGTAGTGGTGGTAGTGGTAGTAGTAGTGGTAGTAGTAGTAGTAGAAGTAGTAGTAGTAGAAGTAGTAGTAGTAGTAGCGATTGTAGCCGTACCAGTAGTAGTACTAGCAGTAGTAATAGTGGCGGCAGTCGTAGTAATGATAGGAGCAGCAGTAGTAGTAGTAGTAGTAGTAGTAGTAGTAGCAGTTGTGTAGAGTGGTAGTAGTGGTAGTGGTAGTAATCACAATAAGAGTAAGACTAAGAGTAGTAGTAGTAGTAGTAGTAGTAGTAGTAGAAGTAGTAGTAGTAGTAGTAGTAGTACTAGTAGTACTAGTAGTACTAGTAGTACTAGTAGTCGTCGTAGTAGTAGTAGTAGTCGTAGTAGTAGTGGTAGCAGTAGTAGTAGTAGTAGTAGTAGTAGTAGATTGAGTAGTAGCAGTAGTAGTAATGGTGGTGTTGGCAGTGGTACGAGTAGTGGTGTAGTAATAGTCGTAGCAAGCAAAGCAGGACTCGTAGTAGTCGTAGTGGTAGCAGTCGCGGTCAATCATAATAGTGGTAGTAGTAGGGGTAGTTGTAGTGACAGTAGTAGTACTGGCAATACTTATATTAGTTGTAGTAGTAACAGTCGCAGTGGTAGTAGTAGTAGTAGTAGTAGTAGTACTACTACTACTAAAAGTAGTCGTAGTAGTGGTAGTAGTAGTAGTAGTAGTAATAGTAGTAGTAGTAGTAGTAGTAGTGGAAGCAGTAGCAGTAGTAGTAGTAGTAGTAGTAGTAGCAGTAGTAGTAGTAGTAGTAGTAGTAGTAGTAGTGGTAGTAGTAGTGGTAGTAGTAGTAGTAGTAGTAGTAGTACTCGTAGTACTGGTAGTGAGTATAGTAGTGGCCATGGTAGCAGAAGTGGTAGTGCTGGTAGCAGGAATAGCAGTACTAATAGTAGTGATTGTAGTCGTTGTTGTCGTAGTTGTAGTAGCCGGCGTCGCTTCAGTAGAAGTAGTAATATTGAAAGCAGTAGGCGTAATAGTAGAAGCAGGACATAATAGTAGTGGTCGCAATAGTAGGAGTAGAAGTAGTATTATTGGCTGTAGCAGGAGTAGTCGTAGCAGAAGTCGTAGCAGTAGGTCGAAGTAGTAGTAGTAGTAGTAGTAGTAGTAGTAGTAGTAGTAATAGTAGTAGTAGTGTCCGTAGTATTGACCTCAAAAGCTGGTCCTCCTGCGACCCTCGAAAGTTGGCCCTTCTAGGGCTTATTTGGGCGCCAAGACAAGTCAATCAGGGCCCCAGGAGGGCTCCCAGAAGGCCCCAAGAGGGCCTTAAGCGTGGCCCAAAGAGACCTCAAGAAGGCCCCCAAAGCGCCCTCTTCCCCTAAGGATTCCCAACCATCCTGTGGTGTTGGGTCATCGTTTTGAAGAGACGGTGCCCCGCGTCTCCCTCACTCCTCCTCCTCCTCCCGCTGCCTCCTCCCTCCGCCCTCCTCTCCCTCGTTGCCTCTGCTCACGGCGCACCCCTCACACGTTTCGTAGCCCCATAGGGAGCTCCACCTAAGGGCCCAGTGGCGCAGTTCGCATGCGTCTCCCCCACCCAGGACAGTGCTTCGTGGCCCCATAGAGAGCTCCACCGAGGGTCCAGCCGACCCAGTCGTGGCCATAGGAAGCTCACCGAAGTCGGCGCAGTTCGATGCGTCTCCCCCCCGCCCAGGACAGCTCTTCGCGGCCCCTGGGAGCTCCACCGAAGGCCCCAGTGGCGCAGTTCGCATGCGCCTCCCCCATCCAGGAGGACAACGTTTCGTGGCCTCATAGGGAAGCCCCACCGAAGTCCCAGGCGCAGTTCGCTGCGTATCCCCCGCCCAGGACAGCGTTCGTGGCCCCATAGGGCGAGGTCCCAGTGGCGCCATGCGCCCCCCCCCCCCCCACCCAGGACAGCGTTTTCGTGCCCCATAGGGAACCCCCAGTGGCGCCCAGCGGTGGCCCCATAGGGAACCCCACCGAGGGTCCCAGTGGCGCAGTTATCATGCGTCCCCCCCACCCAGGACAGCGTTTCGTGGCCCCATAGGGAGCTCCACCGAGGGTCCCAGTGGCGCAGTTCGCATGCGTCTCCCCCACCCAGGACAGCGTTTCGTGGCCCCATAGGGAGCCCCACCGAAGGCCACATTGGTGCAGTTCGCATGCGTCTCCCCCAACCAGGACAGCGTTTCGTGGCCCCATAGGGAGCTCCACCGAGGGTCCCAATGCCGCAGTTCGCATGCGTCTCCCCCACCCAGGACAGCGTTTCGTGGCCCCATAGAGAGCTCCACCGAGGGTCCCAGTGGCGCAGTTATCATGCGTCCCCCCCACCCAGGACAGCGTTTCGTGGCCCCATAGGGAGCCCCACCGAGGGCCCCAGTGGCGCAGTTCGCATGCGTCTCCCCCACCCAGGACAGCGCTTCGTGGCCCCATAGGGAGCTCCAGAGGTCCCAGTGGCGCAGTTCGCATGCGTCCCCCCCCCAGGACAGCGTTTCGTGGCCCCATAGGGAGCTCCACCGAGGGTCCCAGTGGCGCAGTTCGCATGCGTCTCCCCCACCCAGGACGACGTTTCGTGGCCCCATAGGGAGCTCCACCAAAGGCCCCAGTGGCTCAGTTCGCATGCGTCTCCCCCACCCAGGACAACGTTCCGTGGCCCCATAGGGAGCTCCACCGAGGGTCCCACTGGCGCAGTTCGCATGCGTCTCCCCCACCCAGGAAGGCCCCAGTGGCGCAGTTCGCATGCGTCTCCCCCACCCAGGCCAACCTTTCGTAGCCCCATAAGGAGCCCCACCGAAGTCCCAGTGGCGCAGTTCGCATGCGTCTCCCCAATCCAGGACAGCGCTTCGTGGCCCCATATGGAGCTCCACCGAAGGCCACAACTGCACTCGCATGCGTCTCCCCCATCCAGGACAGCGTTTCGTTGCCCCACAGGGAGCTCAACCGAAAGCCCCAGTGCCGCAGTTCGCATGCGTCTCCACCCACCCAGGACAGCGCTTCGTGGCCCCATAGGGAGCTCCACCGAAGGCAACAGTTGCTGCAGTCACATGCGTCTCCCCTACCCAGGACAGCCTTTCGCGGCCCACAGGGGTCTCCACCGATTGCGATACTCACAACGACGGTACTCACAACTGCATATGGTTGGGTCCTTCGCCAGGCTATTTTTTCAGGACTCCCATGGGTTCGCATATATCCCTAAGGGCCCCAAGGAACCCCATGGAATCCCAAGGAACCCTAAGGATCCTAAGGAATTCTAAGGAATCGTAAGGAATCCTAAGGAATCGAAGTACTTCTGAAGAAGAAAAAATACTTCTGAAGAAGAAAGAAATACTTCTGAAGAAGAAAATGAGCCTGGCGAAGGACCCAACCATGTGCAGTTGTGCGTACCGTCGTTGTGAGTATCGCAATCGGTGGAGATCCCTGTGGGCCGCGAAAGGCTGTCCTGGGTAGGGGAAGCGCATGTGAATGCAGCAACTGTTGCCTTCGGTGGAGCTCCCTATGGGACCACGAAGCGCTGTCCTGGGTGGGTGGAGAAGCATGCGAACTGCGGCACTGGGGCGTTCGGTTGAGCTCCCTGTGGGGCAACGACACGCTGTCCTGGATGGGGGAGACGCATGCGAGTGCAGCTGTGGCCGTCGGTGGAGCTCCATATGGGGCCACGAAGCGCTGTCCTAGATTGGGGAGACGCATGCGAACTGCGCCACTGGGACTTCGGTGGAGCTCCTTATGGGGCTACGAAAGGTTGGCCTGGGCGGGGGAGACGCATGCGAACTGCGCCACTGGGGCCTTCGGTGGAGTTCCCTATGGGGCCACGAAGCGCTGTCCTGGGTGAGAGAAGCATGCGAACTGCGCCACTGGGGCCTTCGGTGGAGCTCTCTATGGGGCCACGAAGCGCTGTCCTGGGTGGGGGAGACGCATGCGAACTGCGCAACTGGGACCCTCGGTGGAGCTCCATATGGGGCCACGAAACGCTGTCCTAGGTTGGGGAAACGCATGCGAGCTGCGCCACTGGGGCCTTCGGTGGGGCTCCCTATGGGGCCGCAAAACGCTGTCCTGGATGGGGGGGACGCATGCGAACTGCGCCACTGGGACCCTCGGTGGAGCTCCCTATGGGGCCACGAAAAGCTGTCCTGGGTGGGGGAGACGCATGCGAACTGCGCCACTGGGGCCTTCGGAGGGGCCCCCTATGGGGCCACAAAGGGGTGTCCTGGATAGGGGAGACGCATGCGAACTGCGCCACTGGGACCTCGGTGGGGCCCCACTTATTGGGGAGCATGCGAACGCGCCAGTGGGGGGGTGGGGGGGACGCATGATAACTGCGCCACTGGGACCCTCGGTGGAGCTCTCTATGGGGCCACGAAACGCTGTCCTGGGTGGGGGAGACGCATGCGAACTGCGGCATTGGGACCCTCGGTGGAGCTCCCTATGGGGCCACGAAGCGCTGTCCTGGTTGGGGGAGACGCATGCGAACTGCACCAATGTGGCCTTCGGTGGGGCTCCCTATGGGGCCACGAAACGCTGTCCTGGGTGGGGGAGACGCATGCGAACTGCGCCACTGGGACCCTCGGTGGAGCTCCCTATGGGGCCACGAAGCGCTGTCCTGGGTGGGGGGGACGCATGATAACTGCGCCACTGGGACCCTCGGTGGGGTTCCCTATGGGGCCACGAAACGCTGTCCTGGGCGGGGGAGACGCATGCGAACTGCGCCACTGGGACTTCGGTGGAGCTTCCTATGAGGCCACGAAGCGTTGTCCTCCTGGATGGGGGAGACGCATGCGAACTGCGCCACTGGGGCCTTCGGTGGAGCTCCCTATGGGGCCACGAAACGCTGTCCTGGGTGGGGGAGACGCATGCGAACTGCGCCACTGGGACTTCGGTGGAGCTTCCTATGGGGCCACGAAAAGCTGTCCTGGGTGGGGGAGACGCATGCGAACTGCGCCACTGGGACCCTCGGTGGAGCTCCCTATGGGGCCACGAAACACTGTCCTGGGTGGGGGAGACGCATGCGAACTGCGCTACTGGGCCCTTAGGTGGAGCTCCCTATGGGGCTACGAAACGTGTGAGGGGTGCGCCGTGAGCAGAGGCAACGAGGGAGAGGGGGGCGGAGGGAGGAGGCAGAGGGAGGAGGAGGAGGAGCGAGGGAGACGCGGGGCACCGTCTCTTCAAAACGAGGACCCAACACCACAGGATGGTTGGGAAAAAATACTTCTGAAGATCCCATGGTTGTAACTGGTCCCATTTATGTTTGCAATTCGCTCCGAACGGTTGGAATTGGGACTGGTCGGTTGTAATTCGCCCCGTCCCATTTCGGGGGGATCGGCGGGGGGGGGGAGGGGGGGGGTAGGGAGAGAGGGGGGAGGGGGAGGGGAGAGAGGCAGGCCGGAGAAACGCGAGGAGCCACAACCAAAGGTGGCCCCTCCTCCTCCTCCTCCTCCTCCTCCTCCTCCCCCTCCTCCGCCTCCTCGCGATCCGTCTGGCCCCTATCGGCCGCCAGGCATGACAGAAAACCGAAACCCCGACACAAACTGAATCCATAGTTTCTCTGATCAGGTTCACTGTAGCCTGGATAACGCTGCATGTCACCTCCTGGATACCCCCCCTCGATGCTGGTCATCTCGAGGCGGGTTTCCCCGCAGACGGTCCCTCCTCGGGGGGGCATGTGCTCTAGTCGCCTGCCGAGGCGGGCCCCTTGTGGTTCCCGCATCAGGAAGATGAGGGCGCTGACCGCCGCTCGAACGAGCACCGCGAGAGCGGGCTCGCGTGCGATCTGGTGAGTGACTGGAAGCCCGACCACGACGCATAATGCGGCCATCGTCTTCCCGCTCGTCCTCCTCGTCCACTGGGGAGAGACTTGGATCGTCATGATAGCTCTTCCTTATCAAGAGCAGGCGGCCTGGCGATCGTCTCTGGCTGCTGGCGGACCGATATGATGCATCGAAAGTAGGCTGAAATTGTTCATCATGACCAAGCTCACACTGAATGCGCTCAGATAGATCACCAACGTCGCGCGGGTTTCCCCGCAGAAGATCCCCATCGATTAATTCCGCGCTTGTCGGAATACCAATCGCCCGGGGATAAAGCATTGCATGTATTTCCTCATATGTCGCAGGAATGGTAGAATCTGAGTCCGCGGGCGCCCCCGTCATGCCAAAATCACCTTCGACGGGCATGTGGAAGTTCTCGGCAAACTCAATATCAGCAGGTTGCCCCGCGATGGCTGCACCCAGCCATTCTGCCAAATCGACGTCGCTGTGGCCAGCGAACAACTCCTCGAACAGCTCGTCGGCGTAATTCTCGACGGTCATGGCTGAACCGTCGGCAGGGTCGGCTAAAAACGACTCCCGATCAACATGCTGCATGTCGGAGTCCGTTTAAGCCAGATGTATTGACGGACCCCTGCCTCTTTCATCACCTTGGGGGCATTCGCGTCGGAAATGTTGTGTGCTGTGGCATATATCGCTCTCCATAGTTTTACCGTTGGCATGATTTGGATTTCCTCGTCGTCCTGTACCTCTGCCCGATGTATGTCTGCGGTTTGTTCGCCGGCACCTAAAAGCATTTCCTCATGCTGAGGTCCAGTAAGACACGCTGGGAATGCTAGTATGCCTGTGCCATGTAATCGCCGACGCTTACTTTTGCCTTTACTGCGACCCTTGCCTGTTCCTTGAAGTGACCGTCGTGCAATACGTCTTACCCTTCGGACTGTTTTCCTCATGAACCTCCGCCAACGACGCTTGTGTTTTGATCTCCCAAAAAATAACCATTGAATTTGCTGCTCTACAGTAAGGTATGTAGGCAGATCAGAGTAATCCAAGGCGGTAGCTTCATCATCGGAAGACGCATCCGCATCGGTACCGGAGTCGAATTCGGACTCGGCGGGTTGCCCCGCTGAGCCCAGTAGGGTCGTAGCTTGTAAAGGGGAAGCAGCGTCGGGCGGTCCCCTAGATCTGGCCCAGGGGTCTTGCGACCCCGAGGCCGTTCCACCATTCTGAGCCAACAGTGTAGTGGTCTCAGTTGGTTGTGGATCATCGTTCCAGACGTTGTTGGCAGGTTGCCCTGCGTTGGCCCCTGCGTGGAAGGTCTGGGTTTGGTGACCGTGGCTGAAGACGCCACCAATATTGCCAGGGGCCCTCTCAGCTATGTGAGCATATGACCTCACGCGTTCAAGTAGAGCGTCAAATTGTGGTTGGTCCCTCGGCATGTGGTGGTTCAGTGGCTGCAGGAGTTGTTGTGCACGCGTTGTCCCCGCTCCAAGAGCTCTGAATAGAATTACCGTTAGGACTTGGAAGTTGGGGACATTGGAGCCGGCGGTTTCAGCTTCGTAGAAGGCTATCTCGAACCGTGCGAACGTCCGGTCGATACGTTCACCCGCATGGACTCGAAAGTCAATGAGAGCCGTGCCAGAGTTGAGTTGGCGTTCCTCTTCTAGGCTCTCGAACTTCGTACTTAAGAGGAACATAATGTAGGTGACGCCGTCGGTGTGGCGACCGCCTATATTGACGGCAAAATGAATCACTGCTGGGGAGACTCTCATGGCTATAGTCCGTGCGAGACCTCCCAAACCTCGCTGCAATGCGGCGGCTTGCTGGGAGGGCGTCATGTTGCCTGTGGTCACAGTGATCCAGGCATGTACTTCGCGGACGAACTCGTGAAATGGTACTTGACAGGCAGGGCCCCAATGGGGCCAGTCGTTCTAGGGTCGTCTCCGCCCCGCATATGTCCTACCGCGCGCCCAATAGCGACCCACCTGAGCCCAAAGATAATAACCCCAACCCAGTGGCCTCGTAGGTCGTAGTCGGATGTAGTCGGTGGGGGCCTGTGTTTTGTCGTCGTAAGTCTGCGTGGGGTCGGAGCCGGCAGCATGTCGTATCGCATGTATCCATGCTTTCTGTCTTCGAAGAAATTTCCAATTGGAGTAGGTGGGTGGACTTCAAGAGTGTAGTAGCGCAGGGATGTAAGATGTGAGTGAGAGACCTCCGCTTGGACAGAGGTATCGCTGCAAGCTTCCTTGCGGTACTGCGTATTTCTGTACATTTCCCGCGCAATCCAACTGCACCCTGATGTTCCTGCGTATCTGTAGTCCACCAGATAGTGCCGTGGATGGTGAGGAGTAGAACTAGAGCTGACCACCATAGCCCAGCTCCGCTACCAATGTTGAAAGGGGGGGAAGGCCCAGCCAACAGCTTCGCCTCCGGCGAAACCAAGCTCCAACTCTGTTGTACCGTAGTAACAATAGTCCCAGTATGAGAGGAGGTGCCATCTCAAGCGATAGGAAGATCCTTTTGGTCTCGGTAGTGATTGTGTGCCTCGCAGTGAGGCGCAGTCAAATTTGGGCGGCCGGCCGCTTGAGCCGAAGCGGCCGCGGGCGCACGCTCGCTTCCACCCCTTGCGTCCCTCAGCTCGCTTTCGAATGGGTTACCCGACGAGCTACTTTAGCGAAGGCCACGGGACGGCCTCGCCAGCGCAATCGACTCTCTCTCGGTAGAAACGCTGAAGCTAGCACAACGTTCCCACGAGGCGGCCGCCGCCGACGGCGAGCAGGACCAGAAGTCGACCAAGTCAAGCCAGAGTCGTCGCGGCGTCGGGATCAATATCGACGACCAGACCAGGGAGCGCAAGGTGCCTACCCAGAGCGAGATTAACAATGCCGATGCCGTGAGGTTCATGCATCTGAAGAAGCTGTGGCGTCATATGGCGGAACACGTGTCCAAAGGGTTTCAAGACCCATCCACTGGCTTCATCAAACTTTTGAACCAAGAACCAGCAGCAGTGGATGAAGCGATGGAGCGGCACCTACCGATACCTACGGCTGACCTGGAGAGAAGGCTACAAACGATGTGCTTGGAGCTCGACAAGGAAATTGAAAACATCACTTCAGCTACCAAGGGTGCATTCCTGAAGGTGGCGCAGAACATGGACGAGAAGATGAAGCTCGAGAACCAGAGGGACTGCGTGAGGGATCAACTCGCGGGGCTCAAATTCATCAGTACGGAGTCGAAGGACAAGAGCAGGAAGGAACACATGCAACATTATAACAAGGCCCCTTCTTTCCAGAAGCGGTTGATTAAAGGTCAATTTCCAGAAGAGGTGGCAGCCGTCTGGTCGAGGTCACTCTACGCGGGATTCGGGGAGAATCAGAAGAACTACATGCTTGGAACCTCTGACGCTGGCCAGAAGGAGAAGACCGCCAAGGGAGGGAGAAAGGTCAAGAAGCTAATGTTACAATGCGAGGCTGTAAAGAGCTCTGATCCCATTGACTTCGAGAAGGTTGGTATCTGGACAGCTGGATCTTTCTGCGATGCTGTGAAGAACTACATGGAGAAGCTGGACGTCACCATCCATTCCAAGATCGAGGGCATCGAGAGGACGTTCGACGAGAGGGGGTCCAACTGGTTGGGATGCCTAGGCCGCCTCAACACCTCAGCCCCAGAAGATCCAGCTCTGGCGCTTCTTGGGGATGGCTACTTCGACTTTGGCACTAAGGATTGCGCGCCGTGGCTCTGCACCGTGAGGGCGGACTCGTTCAGGCACGGACCTTCAGCATTCCCTTTGAATGGATATTCTCACCTGGTGATCGTAATCAGAGAGGTCATGCAGTTTGTCCCGCTGCCAGTCGCGAACACCACCAACCAAGGGATCGTCCTAGCCGACGTGCCGAAGCTCTTGGCGTCCGAGGGCGCTGCCACCGCGCTCGAGGCTGGCCACCTGGTCACGCTCACGCACCACGAGATCCTGTACGGCAGGTTCGTGTCGTGTCGCCCCCGGCGTTGGTTCCTGACACCTCGGGGATCATTCAACCTTGAACGATCGGCCATTTCAGAAACGTCCAAATCGTTCCACATCGAACGATTCTGGGTCGCCCGCGGCGTTCAAGGTTGAACGCCACTGGCAGGGTCGCCGCTGGTCGACACGACACGAACCTACCGTACGTGCCCTACGATTTCATCGTCCTGCCATTCCACTACCCAGCGACCCTCGACGAGAGCAAGAAGAGCGTACTTGGCCATTGCATGGTCTTGCCGCTGCTCCACCAGCAGCGTATGAAGGCCTACACAGTTCGAAAGGGCTTGACAGAGCGAGAGAGGCAGAGAGAGAGAGCGAGAGAGATAAGAGGAGAGAGGAATGAGGGGGAGGGAACTCCAAGAGTGTAGGGGAGGGAGTTCCGGAATTAGGAAGCCCCAGAGGGCTTCAGAAGAGCCTCAAAAGGTCCCAAGGGGCCTCGGGGGAGCCTTAAAGGGCTCGTAAAATGCCTCAGGACGGCCTCAGGAGGGCCGACGCGGTCTTGTGGACCCCATCTGTTCCTTCTCCTCCTAAATCCTAAATCCTCCTGGCCTCATCCTGTTCCTTATCCTCCTACTTCCTCCTACACCTCATTTGTCGTCTACCTCCTTCTCCGCCTGCCTCTCTTTCTCCTCTTCCTCTTCCTCCTTCTCTACCTGATAATGCCTACCTCCTTCATCCTGCTCCCGAGGCTACCAACGCCGCCAAGACAAAGGCGATCAACAGCAGCACCATGACTTTCCTAACCAACCAGCCCCAGCCGATGTATAAGGACTGGGCACCTGGTCTGAAGAGGTTTCACAACGCCTGAGAGCTGCACGGTAGATCAGCACAGTAGCAACGGCAACAACAAACAACAACAACAACAACAACAACAATCACTTTACCCGAACGCTCAGTGTTCTCACCAGTGCCAGGGTTTTCATGCGACGCCAGCCAATACCCCCACTTTGTGGGGGGGCAGTGCAAGCTCTACCAAATATCCACACGACTCGTCGCCACCACCCACACCCAGCTTCCCGCCCTATGACGTTCGGACACTTCACTTCGTGGCCTGCGGACGACCGTGGCTACTACACTGGCGTGGAGTACACACCCACAGAAGTTGTTAAGCCTACGTTCGTGCACCCACAGAAGTTGTTAAGCCTTGTTAACCCACAGAAGTTGTTAAGCCTTCCACAGAACATCTGTTGCATATGATGCATATGGCACATGATACACATGATACACATATACATGATATCGTGCAGGTGTTTTTCGAGGACCTACGGTGCGATTCGTGTGATTTTATGATGCGCGGTGCTAAAATTCTTAAGAAGCCCAATGGTTTTTGGAGGTTTCGGCGTGCGCGCGCGAAGAAAAAACGAATGTGTCCCGCATGGTATTATTTGACAGGGATGATGGCCCTGGCAGGTGCGCAACCGTTGTCGCAGAAGTTCGAAAAAGTTGCTCGCAAAAGCCCGTTTGACAGAAATGTTTAAAAAGTGTTGGGTTTCCTACGAATCCGCAAGAGCGCGCGGGATGAGATGTTGACAATTTTTTGTTGAAAAACCATTGGTTTTTTTGATGTTTTTATGTTAAAATCGCTGCGAACACTAAGGTTTTGGAAGGATTTCGTCTTGCGCGCGCGAATGTCCACTTTACCTTATTTTTTGCAAGGGATTCTTGAAATTTGGAAATGTTAGAACAAGAAATGTCATTTTATAGTGTTTTTTGCAAAGGAAAACGGATTACAACAAAACAACCGGATCTGGATCACATCGTTTTACCTGAGGCTTCCTCACGAAAATGATGAAAACGTGGCTGCGGCCTAGGCGCGGCGGGGGGGGCGTGCACCAGGGGGCCCAACAATAATTATTCTTTAGAAGTAATAATATTCAACAACAACAACAACAATAACAACAGCAATAACAACAACATCAACAACAACAACAACATCAACAACAACAACAACACAACAACAACAACAACAACAACCATTTTAAGGCTGTACGCTCTTACTTGCCCGCGAGTCATTCAACACGTATACCCTACACCCTCGATACCCGCCCTCTTCGTCTTCGATCACACCCCTTTCGGGGGGATTATTTCTCTTTGCTGGGGCCGGCGGGCTTAGACGTACGGGCAAACCGGAACGGGCGGACAATCCTTCGGGGGCGTACATCTCTCTGCCCGCCATTGGAATTGGCGCGGGCCCTGCAAGAGGAGGAGGGGAAGAACGAGGGAGAGTGGGAGGAAGGGGAGGGGGAAGGACGAAGGAAGAGGGAAGATACCACGTTGTGAAGGCGTCCTTGGCGCGTGCGTGGTTCCTGAGCGCCGAAACGCAATTCCAGAATAATTTGTGAGGACGTCGCACGCGAGAGCGCAGTCCTGAGTACATTGTGAGGAAATCTCGGCGGAAGCGGGGGCCCTGACTAAGTTGCGAGGAAGTCTCAAGCGGGAGCGCCGTTCCTGAGCAAATTGCACGGAAGTCTCAGGCGGGAGCGGGGGTCCTCACTAAATTGCGAGGAAGTCTCAGGCGGGAGCGCCGTTCCTGAGTCAATTGCGCGGAAATGTCAGGCAGGAGCGGGGGTCCTGAGTAAAATTCGAAGAAGTCTCAGGCGGGAGCGCCGTTCCCACGTAAATTGCACGGAAGTCTCAGGCGGGAGCGGGGGTCTTGATTACATTGCGAGGAAGTCTCAGACGGGAGCGCCTTTCCTGAGTAAATTGCGCGGAAGTCTCAGGCGGGAGCGGGGGTCCTGAGTAAAAATCGAGGAAGTCTCAAGCGGGAGCCGTTGTTGTTGTAGCCCGGGGGGCAGGGGCACAGTTTGAGCAGGATGACTTTCCTTGAGAAAAAACAAGGTGCGAGCCCCGGGGGTGGCACTTCAATCGAAAAAAATCAATGTGCACCGGTGGGGGGGGGATCAACAATAATTATTCTTCAAGAATGAGAGTTCAACACTAATAACACAACAAGGCATCAGTAACACGTAGTCGGCTGGCAGCAGCTTTAGCCAGCCAGCACTAGTAGCGCAGCACTAGAACGCTGGTTGAAACTCATTTTCACCTCTCGCAGCTTGCTTGAGCAGGCCGCTCTGGACAGAGGAAAAACATCTTCAACACTGCTGTGACATATTTCATTGGATTGCATTGGCATTGGGGTATTGCATTGCATTGCACTTTGTCGTATTGCATTGGCTCTCACCAAGATTTGAATATGTGCTCGTGTGACTACGTGCTCGGTTGAACGTACAATGTGGACCGATCTGTGTGCTCGTGTGAATATATTGCATTGGCTGTCGCCGAGCCCCCCCTAACCCCCAACTTGATCTCCCGTGCCCCGAACCCGTAAGTCTTGTAAGATCCCGTGCCCCGACCACTAACCAACGGTGCAAACATTTAGGCCGACGATGCAAGATGGGGAATCTGGTGGTGAGGACGACGGCGACGATACCGATAAGAAGTAGCGGAACGAGGGGGCGTGCAGTGTCTAGGAGGAGGGTTGGCGATGGGGAGGTTTTGGGGCTTATGGGGAGAATCAGTGAGGATAGGGATGACGAGGGAGGGGGTTATGGAATCAGGGGGGTTACGCGTGAGGATGATACTGAATAGGTATAAGGTGTTGGGTAGGAGGGTTAGGATGAGGGCGGATGGAGGGTGAGGGTTGGGAGGGCGAGGGAGGGTGACTGGGAGTAGCGTCGGGAAAGATGGCCGAAGAGGGGGGGTCAGGTAGCTGGGCGAGGAGGAACGGCGGATACTTGAGAAAGGTACGGGTGCTTTGTACTAGCAGGGACGACTGGGGAGGAACAGGAAGAAGGAGGATTGATGAGGCAGTCGGGGAGGGTCGAGGAGGGTTGAGGATGGGGTTTGATGACGATGATGACGCTCCGGGGGCGAGCGGGAGGATGAGGACCAGCGACACGGAGCGCGAAGGTGGTAAGGCAATGGAGCAGCACAGGAGGAACATGGAGGATGATGCCGCATGGCTAACAGCAATGATATGGTGACGCGTGTCAGGCAAATGCAGATGCTGTTGATGACGATGATGGCAATCATGCTGGCAGAGACTCAACATGGAAACATGTCGCACGTGTGTAGACTTTGCCAGCACGCTGCATTTGCTAAATTTACTTTGGACTTCCCAGGGTAAGCGCACCCCGGGGCCGTGCGCGAGACGCGGGCTAACTGGGCCGCCCAGTGGGTCGCTGTCTAAATTTGGTCCACGTCGTTTAAACTGCTACAGGTGCCGAGGGGCCCCCGTCGTGCAAATTGATTTCTTTGAAAGTTAGTACCCTGCTCACAAGACATTAGCGCGCGCGTAGTCACAAGATAACGGCGCGTCGAAGCGCAAGGATCGGTGTCAGAAACTTCCGCCAAGCAAGTGACGTTCGCGTATGATGCCGCTGCAAACGCATAGTCGCGCCATGATGCTGCGCCCACTCTCGCGGCGTATCACGGCGCGACTATGCGCTTGCAGCGGTGTTAGACGCGAACGTGATCTGTTTGCGGAAGGTTCTGACACCTCTCCTTGCGCTTCGTCGCATCGTTATGGTGTGACTACGCGCGCACGGCAATGTCTTGTGAGCGGGATATTCAACTTAAAACAACTCAATTTGCATAACGAGCCTCTCTCGGCACCTACAAAAGTTTAAACGGCGCGGAACAAGTTTTAACAACGACCCTCTGGGAGGCCCAATTAGCACGCGCCTCGCGCACGGCCCCAGGTGCGCTTATCCCAGGATTCCCAAAGACGCGTGCCTACCCAGGTGAGGGGTAGGGGAGGGAAGGACGGGGGGGTGGCGGGGCGGGTGGACGGGGGGTGAGGGGGGGGTCCCCGGTCAGAATACCATCTCCCTCGGGGGGTCCCGGGACCAACGCAAGCCTCCAGACGAGCCCAGAGTGGCCCAAAAGCCCCTCAACATGATCTAAGAAGGCCCCGAATCGCCGAACGATCGGTTCAAGACGTCAAAGATAGCCTCCACACGGCCCAAGAGGCCTCCAAGTCGCCCCAGAAGCCTCCAAGACTATTCCCAAAGAGTCCGAAAAGGAAAAGTGCATTGATTTTCCTATAGTTTTGAACAGAATTTGCGCGTTCTCGCCTATTCGGCTTCCCGACGCTAGGAGACAGCCCAAGAGGCCTCCAAGGACACGAGCTGAACTCGGACCCAGCTGAACTCGGACCCAGCTGAACTCGGACCCAAGCTGAACTCGGACCCAGTTGAACTCGGACCCAAGCTGATCTCGGACCCGGAATCCCGGACCCAAAAGCTCGGACCCAGCTGAACTCGGACCCAGCTGAACTCGGACCCAGCTGATCTCGGACCCAGCTGATCTCGGACCCAGCTGAACTCGGACCCAGCTGATTTCGGACCGAGGCCCGCGCTGCAGCGAGAGCGTCCGGGTCCGAGATCAGCCGGGTCCGAGATCAGCCGGGTCCGAGATCAGCCGGGTCCGAGATAAGCCGGGTCCGAGATCAGCCGGGTCCGAGATCAGCCGGGTCCGAGACCAGCCGGGTCCGAGTTCAGCGGGTCCGAGATCAGCTGGGTCCGAGTTCAGCCGGGTCCGAGTTTCCGGGTCCGAGATCAGCCGGGTCCGAGTTCAGCCGTCGGCTGATCTGGGACCCGGCCGCGCCCGAACTCGGCCGGCCATGTGCCTTCGCCCCCTCCCCGTCTCTCAGGACCGCAAGGCAACAAAGAGCCCATCGAGCCATCTGGAATGTGCGTTCCCGATAATCCCACAAGCCCTTTAGGGCGTGAGTGGTCTAGCGAGCTCGTTCTGCTAAACCCCCTTCTTCCCCTTCGGGGAGGGGGTCCCCCTCCCCCTACCCCCTCCCCCTGGGCCTAGAGGCGCCTTCCCGCGAGGAATAGGAGCGCCCAAGATGGCCTAAGATTGTTCCAAGAGGGCCTCAAAGAGCTCAAGATAGCCTCCAAGGTCAAGCAAGATTTCCCAAGATGGTTCAAGATAGCTATCAACAGACATCCAAGAGCTCTCGAGACCGCCCCAGGACGGCTCCAAGCGCCTTCCTTTCGAGCCCTCCAATGAAGCCCTCAAGAGGCCAAAATCCTTGAATCCATTTTGTTTTCCGATGTTTTTTTGCATTGTCGCCCTTTCGCGTCCGATGAGCTGCTCTTGAGGCCTCAAGATGGCTCCAAGATGGCCCACAAGGGCCCCAAGAGAGGCCCAGGAGGGCTCCAAGACGGCCACAAGAGCGCCCAGGACCGCCCCAAGAGCGGCCTAAGAGAGCCCCAAGATGCTCATTTTCGGGTCCCGACGGGGGCACTGACTTAAAGAACCCCCACATCTTTCATCGATGAGACCTCAAGGCCTCCAAGAGGGCCCCCAGAGAGCCCCAGGACGGTCCCAAGAGAGCCCCAGGAGGGGCCAGGAAGCCTCCAATATGGCCCTAGGAGGGCCTCCAAAAGAGCCCTGAATACCGGGGACGCATGAGGGCGGCGCCAGTGGGGCCTTCGGTGGAGGTATCCGTGAGGCCATGGAACGTGCATGCGGTGTCCCGAACTGGATAACGGGAACGCATGCGGGCATTGCCAGTGGGGGATTCTGTAGAGCTCCCCAGGGTCCGAAGGAACAAGTGTGGTGAGTGGTGGCATGGTCGGCGGGAACGCGTGCGGGCCACGCCAGTGGGCCATTGTTCGGTGGAGGTCCCCATGAGGCCACGCGACGTGTGATAAGTGTCCCGGCGAGGATTGCGGAGACGCATGCGGGCGGGGGCAGTGGGGCCTTCGCATTGCATGGGCCGGGGGAACGTGCGTGGGCAGTTCCGCCATGTGCGACGGGGGCACATGCGGCCGGCGCCGCCAAGGCCTTCGGTGCAAGTCACCGTGATGCCGGGAAAAGGTGTGAGGGAAAATAATGAAAGTTGTGGAGGGGACGCATGGCGGCGCAAGAGGGGTCTCTTCGGTGGAGCACCCTCGGCGGCCACGACGCGCGGGCTGTAAACCATGGCATGTAAAAGTTCTGAAGACGCAAAGCGGCCCATCGCATCCAGTCCAGGCGGTGCAGCCGCTTGGGTGATGCATGTGCTACTTGCGCGAATCCGCATCCATGAGTACCGAACGGGACACGCGTGCGCGCGTGGAGCCAGTCCGGCGAGGACCGTTCGCGCCGCGTGTGTAGATCAGTCGCGGCGCGCGGCATGACTAATGCACGCGCGCGGCATCTGCGAGTCGCGGCGCTCCGCGCTGCCTAACTGCGCAGCGCCCGCACATGCGCTGGGGCCGACGGCGAGCAGCCTCGCGCGAGGAGCGCTCCTTGAGACGTTTGGAGACGCCCTCAGCAGACTCCCGCGACCGCAATGTCGCGCAGGCGCCCCCCGCCGAGTGTCCCAGCGGCACTGCGGCAGTCGCAGGCGAGTGGCCCGGCGGCCCCTCTGTCGCACGGTCGATGGGGCCCTTGCGAGAGATTTACCATGGACTCCCTGACTTCGTGGCGCGCGCGTAACGAGACGGGAGTCTGCCGCCTGGGGTCCGCGCAGACATGGAGGACGTGCGCTTAGAACACGCAGGCAAGGACGGCGTCCGCGCGGCAGGAGTCCCCGTGGGCGTCCTCGGGAGCGCTGGGGATGTTACGTGCGTCCGCGCGCTGCCATGGAAGTAGCAGCATCCGCGCGCGCGGAGCCCAGTGGGAGCCCGTCCATGTCCTGCGCGCGGGAATCGCCGGCGCAGGGAAAGCCCTTCGCGGGCGCCAGAATTTTGGAAAACGACTGGTCCGCGAAGCCCATCTGCGCGGAGCAGCCACCGCGCGCGCGCGCCGGGAACTCCGCGGAGGGCAAGTGGAAAGCGAAAAGCCACGGGGTGGCGCGCCCGCGCCTGCTGAAAGAGCCCCTGCACAGACGCAGGGGCGCGCGCGGTCGCGCGAAGACAGCCATCGGAAGCGCGCGTGTCAGAGCAGGCGAGCCCAGCAGCAGGCCATGCCCGCGCAATTCTGCAACGAGGGCAGACATGCAACGCCCCGCGACGAGGCCCGTGGAGTTCCAATGGCAGGCAAGCCTTTGCGAACACACCCACAGACACACACGCGCGCACACACGGACACACACTTAGGGGAGTAACTCGTAAGGCGCACGGGAGAAGTCCGATTTGGGAACAAGCGCGGCGCCGAGTTTCCCCGGAGACTGGAGGGCGGTGTCTGGCAGGCCGAGCATTGCGCCGTCGCCTGTCCGCATCGGTCCACGATGGCCGCCCGAACGCTGGCGCGCGCAACTTTTGCCTGGGCGCCCGCGGAGCAAGACGCCCACCCGGACATGCGCAGCGCGCGGGAGCCACGGCATCCGGCTTTTGTCTGCGAGCGCTGCGTTTTGCGTCTGGCGCTGGGTGGGCGAGGCTTTCCGAGGCACTTACTCCTGCTGGTGCTCCCTGCCGCTTGCACCTGGGGTAACGACGCCAGTCTCTGCGCGCTGCTGCAGTGGCCCCTTTTCCATGCACTTGGAGCGCCGCACGGAGAGTGAAAGTGGACTTGCGGAAGTCGCTCGGCGACTACTTCCGCTCATGCTTTGGCCAGGCAGGGCCCATGGCAAACCGCTTCCAGGGGCGCCAGCGCACCATGTTCAGCAGCGCGTTGCGGTGCTCCCCGTAAGAATTCGCCACCGCCTCGGATATCACGAACGCACGTCTCGCCTGCCGCGCGCGACGCAGGACAGGCAGCCCGCCGCGCACCTGGCGGGGGGGCCCCGACGACGCAGTGGCGCGGTAGCGAAGAGGTTCAGGAGCAGCCCACCCACGTGCTCAATTTTGATGCAGCGGAGAGCTCGCGCCATCATCGCGCAGGCGGCCTTTGCTTCGATGTCCAGGCGGAGTTCGACAGGATGAGGGCAGGAGCCTCTTCGAGCTGCGCCAGAGCACGCTCGTGGCCCCTCATGCGCCACAGGGCCCCCCAGCGCGCGGGACCGACGGCGACGGCGACCAGCCTCGCGCGAGGAGCGCATCCTGAAACGTTCGCCGCCACCTTCTCCGGGCTCCCGCGACCACGATGGCGCGCAGACGGACCGCGCCGTGTTTCCCGGCGGCACGCCAGCGGGCAGGCGGCCCCTGCGTGGCGAGCGCGCAGGGCCGGAGCCAGAGATTGTCTCTGGAATCCCCGACGCGGGCCCGCGCGCGGAACGCGAGTCCGCCGCCCGGGAAAGCGGGCGCTGCCGCTCCGCACTCACATGGAGGACGCACCGCAAGGAAAACGCAGGCAAGAAAGAACGGACTCCGCGCGGCAGGTGCCCCGTGGACCTCCGCGAGAGCGCGAGAGATGCTGCGGGCGCGAGGTCGCTGAAACGGAAAAGGGTGCATTCGCAAAACTGGCGCATGCCCAGCGGTGGCCCGTCGATGCTCCGCGCGCGGGAAATGGCGGCGCAGGGAATGGCATGCGCGGGGTGAGACATGGAGACGAAGAGGCGATCCGTGCGTCCCATCTGGGCGGCATGGCCATCGCGCGCGCGCGCGCCCGCGCGCTGGGGACTCCATGGCGGGCAGGAAAGAAGCGGAAAGCCACCGGGTGGCGCGGCCGCGTCTGGGAGAGCCCCTGCACGCGCACAAGAGCGCGCGCGGTCGGGGAAAGATTCGAAGCGGATGCACTCGCGGCAGACCAGGAGAGCCGATTAGCAGGCCATGGCCGCACGAATCTGCAATCATGGCATCCTTGCAAAGGCCCCCCATGAGGACCATGGCATGCCCATGGAGCACGAAACGCTGAGAACACATTGACGGGGTCACCCTTACGCCTCAGGGGAAAGCGCCAAGTGGGGGACAATGGGCGGCGGCGGGTTGTGCCGGAGGCTGGAGGATGCTGTCTGGCAGGCCAAGCAAAGCGCCGTCGCCTGGCCCCATCGCTCCACGATGGCCGCCCGGACGCTGGCGCGCGCAACTTTTGCCTGGGCGCCCGCGGAGCAAGACGCCCACCCCGACATGCACAGGGTGTGGGAGCCGCGACAACCGGCCTTGGTCTGCGTGCGCTTGGATTTGCGTCTGGCGCTGGCTCGGCGCGTCTTTCGGAGCCACTCCTTCCTGCTTGCGCTCCCAGCCGCTTGCGCCTGCGGCAACGACGCCCTTCTCCTGGCGATGCTGGCGTGGCACCTTTTTCCGTGCGCGTGGAGCGCCGGGCCGGTAGGCCACGGTGGGCTCGCGGATGTCGCTCTGCGTGAGCTTCTGCTCCTGCGTAAGCACGAGAGGGTCCAGGGCAAAGCACATCTCGGGGCACCGACGCACCATGTTCAGCAGCGCGTTGTCCGCAGGGAAGCCTTTGCGAAGGTATTCGCAGTAAATCTCAGCCCCCGCCTGCGAGATCACGAACGCATGGCTCTGGTAAGCCAGCCGGGCGTAGCACAAACCAGCCGGCCCTCCGCGCACCTTGCGCAAGGGCCCAGACCACGGAGTGGTAGAGCAGCCAAGGTACAGGATCAGCCAATCCCTGTGGTCGTTTTGGATGCAACGGAGAGCCTGCGCAATCATCGCGCAGGCCTCCTTGGCATCGATTGCCGGGCGGATGTCGTCTTCCAAGACGATGAGGGCAGGAGCGTCTTGGAGCTGCGCCAAAGCACGCTCGTGGCTCATCAGACAGCCCAAGGTCCCCCAATGCGTGCCCCAATTCGACTTGGCATTTCGCACATACCGAATACGGCGCGTCTTGTGTGCGGCGTCGAACCAGGAGCAAAGCACCCGGCCGCCCGGCCCGCCCTGGCAACGCTTAGCATACCCACTCCGTGCCTTGAGGGAATCCCCATCGGTTCCCGCCAACTACGTCGGCTCGACGCCCAGACCGGCTGCCACCTGGAAGGCAACGTCGCGCTTGTCTTCTCGACGCCGTAGGCTAATCAAGCAAGAGGGCAGCGCTAGGAAGGTCGCGGATGCCATGGGACTGAATGGCTGGCAGAAGGCAGTGCGATCGAAAGGAAACGCTTGAGCCAAGGTCCCTGTGAAAAAAACGTGGTTGGGTTGGGAATGGCGCGACGACATAAAGGTGTAGGCGGAGGGCATAATGGAAAACCCACAAAGGACTCAAAGCGAATGCTATGGATCGCAATGGAATGCAATGTATCGCAAAGCGAAGTCAAGAAGGCAGAACAATGCAAGGCAGTGCAATGGAAACTTGGAAGGAGCTGCGCTGCATTGCACAACCAATGGAATGCATGACAACGCAAGGCATGACAACGCATGCCACACCTGAAAGGCACAGAGTGCAAGGCCACAAAGGCCGGAGAAATATCCCCTGGAACCCATTCCCGGGATTACAGCTGCCGCCGAGTCTCCTGCACAGGAGACGGGAGGGGAGGAGCAAGGAGGAAGGAGGAGGGAAGGAAGGAGGAGCAGGCTGGAGGGAGGAAGAGGACGTCGTCGTCGTCGACGTCGTCGTCGTGATGGTCTCCGTGGCCGCAGTCGTCGCCGTCGGAGTCGTAGTCCGCCGTCGCTGCCATCATCACCGTCGACATTGCCATGGCCATTTTGAGCCTGAGAGCCACCGCGCGAAAATGCACGTCAATATCCAAGTGCATGCCTGCACGGCGTGGGCGTCTGAGCATGCTCCTGTGGCCCATGTGAAAGGATGGAGGAAGTGCTGTAGGGCCGCCCGCCCTGGGCCCAAGGACACCTTCAAAACCGCCCACGCGCGCGAACAGGGCGGCCACAGAGCCCGTAAGACGGCCACGGCTCCCGTTCTTCATTTTCTCCCGCTCCTCCTCGTCCTCTTCCATCCTCTCCCCTTAAAAAGAAATCCTCCCTGGCGCACCACGGAACGTGTGTGTAGGGGGGGGGAGGCAGGCGTTTCGCCAGAGACTCCCTTGCCATGTACGATCGCCATGTATGATCCTGAAGTGTACTATTGCGCAACATTTACACGATGGAGGGCGGTTTGTGTTCACAATGCGGCAATC
>CAUYUJ010015229.1:313570-341070 GCA_963575745.1 Prorocentrum cordatum
ATTTTCCTTGGAGTCGACGATCCATACCCAGAGATCCGATGTCGTGATTTTTTCAGTGCGGGGTCCCTGGAAGTCTCGACCCATTCTCCAGGACCGGTTTTCCATCCTGAATCGTTTTCTGACGGTCCCGGGGCCCGGCGAGGGCCCCTCGAGGCCGAAAAATACGAAAAACCTCCGTCTCGTTTTTTCAGTACGTTGGATCCCTGGGATATTGTGTCTGTGTGTTTGTCTCCCCCTCCTGACTTCTGTCACTCTGGCCTCTGCGCCCTGCCCCCGCGGGCCCCCCCGCGATGCCGGCGGCCGCCGGCACGGCGGCGGCCAGCCATTTTTGGAGAGCTCGACGCCGGATATAAGCCCGAACTCCCGGCTCCCGGCTAAGCCCGAAGTCGATGATGATGATGATGATGATGATGATGATGATGATGATGATGATGATGGTGATGATGATGATGATGATGGTGATGATGATGATGATGATGATGACGATGACGATGACGATGATGATGATGATGATGATGATGATGATGATGATGATGATGATACTACTACTACTAATCACAATACTACTCGTCATACTACTAATAATAACCATGATCACAACACCATACGTTTAGTAATATTCGAACGAGGCGAAGGAGGAGGATGAGGAGGCGGAGGAGGAGGAGGAGACAGAGAAAGAGGAGGAGACGGATGATGACGATGATGATGATGATGATGCTGATGGTGATGGTGATGGTGATGGTGATGGTGATGGTGATGGTGATGATGATGATGATTATGATGATGATGATGATGATGATGATGATGATGATGATGATGATGATGATGATGATGATGATGATGATGATGATGACGATGACGATGATGTCTTCTCTCGCTCTGCTGATACACCTGGGCGCATCTTGCACTTGGGCGCACCTTGAGAGATCGAAGCCGGAGAAGCCCGAACTCCCGGCTCCCGGAGAAGCCCGAAGTCCTGGTTGATCCCCAGAGATCCAGCGTATTGGAAAAATCAAGGCGGAGGTTTCTCATATTCTTCGGCCTCGAGGGGCCCCTCGCAGGGCCCCGGGACCGTCAGAAAACGACTCGGGATGAAACACCGGCCCTGGGGAATGGGTCGAGACTTTCGGGGACCCCGTAAGGAAAAAATCACGACCTCGGATCTCTGGGTTCCCAGCTCTGCCTATAGCGCCCCGCCCCCGCCCCCACGAGCGGCTTATCCCCGGTCGATGGCGGGATTACTGGGACTCTGGAGCGATCGAGCCTGCAGGAGCCCGAGATTCTGGCCTCCGGCTCCGTCGGGCGCCCCCCTGATGGTCCGCTACCGAAAATTTCCGGTAGCGCTCCGCAGAGATCGGTCGCTACCGAAATACCGAAATGTAGCGCCCAATACCGGTATCAGACCGTTCTGAAATCCGCTATTTCAACGCCCTCAAACGAAGATCCGGTCGCTACCGAAATTCGGGGTGCGTCGAAATCGCTACCGAAAAATTCCGGTACCAGACCATCTGGGCCCGCCCCCGCCCCCGCGAGCGGCGACCGCCAGGATGGGCGGGAACCGGGATCTTGGAGCGATCGAGCCTGCAGGAGCCCGAGATTCTGGCCTCCAGCTCCGTCGGGCGCCCCGCCCCCGCCAGAGCAGATTTTTACGCCGAGCATTGGCATATAAACTTTGTTCCCTCAGCAGGTCAGCTCTCTAGAGCCAGTTTTAGTACTAGTTCACTTCCGGGAACCAACTTCATGTTGACTCCGTAACTCTCAGAAGCTCTCCGCTTTGATCCTGAGCTTTCTTACAGGTGCAAGGAGCTCTACGAGGTTCCCGGCGGTGACCAGGTTGACGGTTCACTGCCGGCGCCAGTTGGCAAGACAGCGGCGACCGCCGGGATGGCGGGAACTGGGATTTTGGATAGATCGAATCTGGATTGACTACCTACCAGGCCACCCCAACCCAACCCGAAGACCTGGATTTGACTCGAACTTCGGGTTGGGGGGGGTACGGAGTCCACGTGCTTTTCAATGTTCCCCGACACCCCCCCACTGGAAATGGAGGGCAAATTGAGGCCTTCGGGTTGGGTTGGGGTGGCTTGGTGGGAGGTGATGGGTAAAGCCGAAATCCTGGTTCCTGGCTCTGCCAGGTGCCCTGAGCCCCCGCCTCCAAGAGCCGGGAAAACCGGGATTCTGGAGAGATCGAGCCTGGAGAAGCAAATCCCGGTTCTCTTGGTCCCTCTGTGTCCCTCCGTGTCCCTCTGTGTCCCTCTGGGTCCCTCTGTGTCCCCCTGTGTCCCTCTGCGTCCCTCTGTGTCCCTCTGTGTCACTCTGTGTCCCTCTGTGTCACTCTGTGTCCCTATGTGTCCCCTTGTGTCCCGCTGTGTTTCTCTGTGTTTCTCTGTGTCCCTGTGTGTTCTCTGTGTTTCTCTGTGTTTCTCTGTATCCCTCTGTGTTTCTCTGTCCCTCTGTGTGCCTCTGTGTGTTCCCTGTGTCCTTCAGTGTCCTCTGTGTCCCTCTGTGTCACACGGTGTCCCGCAGTGTCCCTCTGCGTCTCTCTGTGTCTCTCTGTGTCCCCCTGTCTCTATGTTTCTCTCTGTTTCCCTTTGTGTCTCTATGTTTCCCTTTGTGTCTGTCTGTGTCTCTCTGTGTCCCTCTGTGTTTCTCTGTGTTTCTCTGTGCCCCTTTGTGTTTCTCTGTGTCTCTCTGTGTTCTCTGTGCTTCTCTGTGTTTCTATGTGTCCCTCCGTGTTGCTCTGTGTCCCTCTGTGTCCTTCTGTGTCCCTGTTTGTCCCCCTGTGTCCCCCAGTTTCCCCTTGTGTCCCACTGTGTCTACCTGCGTCTATCCACGTAGTTTTCGATGGTTGCGTTTTCGCTAGAACGAACCAGCTTTTCGCTTGAACGATCATCTTTTCGCTTGATCGCTTTGCCCTAGGGGGGAGGGGGCTGGCTGATAATCTAACCTTAGAGCTGTGGGCAGCCCTGCATATGCCCGCGCGCACCAATGCTGCGGCCCCTACAGAAGCTAACGATGCTGCCGCAATGCTACTATTGGTGCTGCGACGCTGCGGGCGCCGTCTGAGAATGCTTAAGGAGGTCTTGACAGCTCGCATTGGAATACGCTGGATGTGACACGTAGCCGTGCACCACACTGCCTGTGAACACGCGTGCACCACACTGCCTGTGAACACTAAAAATGGGTGCGCCACAACGGTCTTGCACACCACAGGTGCTGCTGCAGCAGAGGCTTCTGCGTGAACCACAGCGCCATTGTACACCCCGGTGCCTGTGCACACCACAGGAGCTACGTGCACCACAGCGTCTAGCGAACATTTGCGCCACGGCGCTTCCGCGCACCTCCAAGGTCCCGCCGGGGCCCAAATCTGGAAAATCCTCAGGAGCACGAACGTATCAAATTCAACATGTATTCTTTTTGTGATTGTTGATTTTTCTGGCCCGGGGTGCGGTCCCCCGTTTTTGGCCGACCATGTTTGTGTACACCACAGCGCCTGTCTAGTGTGCGCGACGACGCCTTTGTACACCACTGCTGCTTGTGTACACCGCAGCGCCTGTCTAGTTAGACAACAATGCCTGTGTACACCACGATGCCTGTGTACACGACAGCAGCCGTGTGCACCACAGCGCCTGTGTACATTGCGGTGCTTGTGCACACCACAGGGATCTACGTGCACCACAGCGTCTGGCGAACATTTGCGCCACAGCGCTTCCGCGCAACTCCAAGGTCCCGCCGGGGCCCGAGTCTGGAAAATCCCCAGGGGCACGAACGTATCGAATTCAATATGTAAGGTATGTGTAATTGTTGTTTTTTCTGGCCCAGGGTGCGGTCGCCCCGTTTTTGGCCGACCATGTTTGTATACACCACAGCGCCTGTCTAGCGTGCGCCACGACGCCTTTGTACACCACTGCTGCTTGTGTACACCGCAGTGCCTGTCTAGACTTATGTTGTTTCCATTGCACTTAAGGGCCACATCCCAAAAATAATTTCGAGCACCCAGAAAAAGTGTCGAAGCAGTGTCGAAACAGTTTCGCCCCAAAGGGCCCGACACTAACAAATCTCAAGTTTCGGCACTTTCTTGGTGCTCGAAATTATTCTTGGCGATCGAGGCTAAGGTAGGTCGGAACATCATAAGTCTAGACAACAATACCTGTGTACACCACAATGCCTGTGTACACGACAGCAGCCGTGCGCACCACAGAGCCTGTGTACACTGCGGTGCTTGTGCACACCACAGGAGCTACGTGCACCACGACGTCTGGCGAACATTTGCGCCACAGCGCTTCCGCGCACCTCAGGAGCACGAGCGTATTAAATTCAATTAGTAAGCTTTTCTGGCCCGGGGCGCTTTCGTTTTTGGCCGCCCATGTTTGTGTACATCACAGCGCCTGTCTAGCGTGCGCCACGACGCCTTTGTATACCACAGCTGCTTGTGTACACTGCAGCGCCTGTCTACACAACAATGCCTGCGTACACCACAATGCCTGTGTGCACGACAGCAGCCGTGTGCACCACAACGCCTGTGTACACCACACATACTGCCTGTGTACACAACGACGCCTCTGTGCACCACGGTTGCTGCTTCAGCACCATACTCGTGCACCACAGCTCCGGTGCACCAAAGTGCCTGTGTACACCACAAACTGCGTAAACTTCCAGGGCCCCCGGCTGGAACGAACTCCACAAAAGACAAAACGTGATCCACTGTGCATAATTCACCCCCTCTCCTCCTCTCCCCCTCCGAAAGAAAATCCATCCCCCGTGCTCGAACCCTCCCCCTTCCCCCCCCCCCCCTCCCCTGGCAACCCTCCCCCCTTAACCTCTCCCCCCCCCCCTTCTCCGGAAAACCAGGGGGGTCACTACCGGTTCAAACCCCCCCCCGCGAGAAAACCGTGGGGGGGTCACTACTGGTTCGAGCCCCCCCCCTCCCCCCACCGTCGCCGCTGGCAAAAGACTCCTGGGTCCCCACCACTATCCTCACCACCGCCCTCACCGCTGTCCCCACCACCGCCGTCCTCACCATAGTCCCACTGTCCACACTTTCCCCACCATTGTCCCCACTGTCCCAACCAATGCCCCCACCACCGTCGCACTGTCCCGACTGTCCCCGCCACTGTCCCCACCACGGTCCCACCCTCCCCACTGGCTCCACTGTCCCCACCACTGTCCCACTGTCCCCACCTCTGTCGCACTGTCCCCACTATCCCCACCGCCGTCCCGCTGAGCTGTCCCACTGTTCCCACCAGTGTCCCACTGTCCCCGCCACTCTCCCCACAGACCGTCCCCACCACCCTCACCACTGTCCCCACCCCCACCGTCCACACCACTGTCCCACTGTCCCCACCACTGTTCCAGTGTCCCCTCACAACTGTCCCCACCACCACCGTCCCCACCACTGTCCCACTGTCCGCACTGTCGCCACCACTGTGCTACTGTCCCCACTGTTCCCACCACTGTCCCCACTTTCCTCACCAGTGCCCCCAGCACTGTCGCACTGTCCCCAATGTCCCCACCACTGTCCCCACCGCGATCCTACACTCCCCACTGTCCCAACTGTCCCCACCATTGTCCCGCTGCTCCACTGTCCCCACCTCTGTCGCACTGTCCTCACTATCCCCCCCGCCGTCCCACTGAGCTGCCCCACTGTTCCCACCACTGTCCCACTGTCCCCACTGTCCCCACCACTCTCCCCACAGTACCACTGTCCCATTGTCCTCACCACCGTCCTCACCACCGCCCTCACCACTGTCCCAACCCCCACCGCCCCCACCACTGTCCCACTGTCCCAACCACTGTTCCAGTGTCCCCTCGCCACAGTCCTCACCACCACCGTCCCCACCACTGTTCCACTGTCCCCACTGTCCCCACCACTGTCCTACTGTCCCCACTGTTCCCACCACTGTCCCCACTTTCCTCACCAGTGCTCCAAGCACTGTCGCACTGTCCCCACTGTCCCCACCACTGTCCCCACCACGATCCTACTCTCCTCACTGTCCCAACTGTCCCCACCAGTGTCCCGCTGCTCCACTGTCCCCACCTCTGTCGCACTGCCCCCACTATCCCCACCGCCGTCCCACTGAGCTGTCCCACTGTTCCCACCACTGTCCCACTGTCCCCACTGTCCCCACCACTCTCCCCATCGCACCGCTGTCCCATTGTCCTGACTACCGTCCTCACCACCGCCCTCACCACTGTCCCCACCCCCACCGTCCCCACCACTGTCCCCACTGTCACCACCACTGTCCCCGTGTCCCCTCGCCACTGTTGTCCCCACCACCTCCGTCCCCACCACTGCCCCACTGTCCCCACCACTGTCCCACTGTCCCCGCTGTTCCGACCACTGTCCCCGCTTTCCTCACCAGTGCCCCCACCACTGTCGCACTGGCCTCACTGTCCCCACCACTGTCCCCACCACGATCCCACCCTGCCCACCGTCCCCGCCACTGTCCCCACCGCGGTCCAGCTGTCCCCTTTGTCCCAAGCACTGTCCCCACTATCCCCACCGCCGTCCCACTGAGCTGTCCCACTGTTCCCACCCGTCCCCACTGTCCCCACCACTGTCCCACTGCTGTCCTCACAACTCTCCTCACTGTACCACTGTCCCATTGTCCTGACTACCGTCCTCACCACCGCCCTCACCACTGCCCCCACCCCCTTTATCCCACCACTGTCCCACTGTCCCCACAACTGTTCCAGTGTCCCCTCGCCAGTGTCCCCACCACCACCGGCCCCACTGTTGTCCCACTGTCCCCACTGTCCCCACCACTGTCCTACTGTCCCCACTGCTCCCACCACTGTCCCCACTTTCCTCACCAGTGCCCCAAGCACTGTCGCACTGTCCCCACTGCCCAACCACTTTCCCCACTGTATCATTGTCTCATTGTCCCACACCCGTCCTCACTACCGTCCCCACCACCGTCCCACTGCCCCACCACTGTCCCAAACCCCCACCGTCCCCACCACTGTCCCCACTGTCCCCTCCACTGTCCCAGTGTCCCCTCGCAACTGTCCCCACCACCACCGTCCCCACTGTCCCACTGTCCCCGCTGTCCCCACCACTGTCCCACTGTCCCCACTCTCCCCGCCACTGTCCCCACTTCCCCCACCAGTGCCCCCACCACTGTCCCATTGTCCCCACTGTCCCCACCAGTCCCCGCCACGATCCCACCACTGCCCCAACTGTCCCCACCACTGTCGCACTGTTCCCACTGTCCTACCCACTGTCCCACTGTCCCACTGTCCCCGCCACTCTCCCCACTGTACCACTGTCCCACCACCGTCCTAACCACCGCCCTCACCACTGTCCCCACCACCACCGTCCCCACCACTGTCCCCACTGCTGTCCCCACCACCACCGTCCCCACCACTGACTGTCCCACTGTCCCATTGTCCCCACCACTGTCCCACTGTCCCCACAGTCCCCACCACTGTCCCCACGGTCCCCGCCAATGGCCCCACCACTATCGCACTACCCCCACTGTTCCCACCACTGTCCCCACCACGGTCCCACTCTCCCCATTGCTCCCACTCCCCACCACCATCCCCACCACCCTTCCAACCACTGTCCCCACCCGCCCCCCACGCGGAGCGGGAGAGGAGGGAGAGTCGTTGCAGCGAGGGGGGAGACGGGGGGAGGGATTCGAACCGGTAGTGGCCCCCCCCGTTTTCCAAGAGATGGGGGGGGGGTAGGGGTTCGAACCAAGTGACGTGTTTCCGTTTCATGATGGACTGGGGGGGGGGATGGGGGGGTTGAACCCCCAGTGACCCCCCCCCGGTTTTCGAGAGGGGGGGGGACGGGTTGGACCCCCCTCCGTTTTTTTTCTGCCAGCAAAGGTAGAACATGCTCTTTCCCCGAAAATCGTGGGGATCCGAACGTATCAAATCCAATATGTAAACTGAATGTGGTTATTGACTGACTGTTCTTGCGCAGGGAATGGTTCCGTCTTTGGGACCCACAACGCCTGTGCACACCATAGCGAATGTGTGCACAACAGCGGATGTGTACACCGCAACGCCTGTGTACACTGCAAGGTGTGGCACACCGCAGTGACCGTGCACCACAGTGCGTCTGTACACCACAGTGCGTCTGTACACCACCATGCTTGGGATGCCTGCGTGCATGACAACTGAGATTGCAGCAGCAGTTGTACACACCACAAAGCCTGTCTTCACCATATTGCCTGGGTGCATCACGATGCCCGCGTGCACCGCGGACCTGCGTGCTCCCATGTTTGCGTGCACCACAACGCCTGCGTACACAACATATCCTGCTGCAGCAGCAGCAAATGCGCGCGCAAAATCGCCTCGTTGCCTGTGCACAGCACAGCGCAATGCCTGTGTACGCGCTGCTCACGTGCACCTCGAGATGCATATGGACGACGTCGGTCGTCGTCGGCCGTCGTCGGTCGTCGTCTGTCGTCGTCTGTCGTCCTCCGTCGTCCTCTGTCGTCGTCTGTCGTCTGTCGTCTGTCGTCGTCTACCCGTGCCTCTCCGAGCGACAACGTTTCGCCAACGTACATCCAAACACCAGCAGGCTGTGGCGAACACCACCGCGCCGTTGAACACAGTGCTCCCTGCGAGTACCCTGCGCCCCCCTCCCCTGGACCTGCCCAACCGGCTAGGTTAGGTTATCCTAGGGGGAGGGGGAAGGGGTGAGCCCGACAACCCGGGCTATCGCCGGACCCTCAAACAAAAGCAGTCTCCTGGCGGCAGCCCAAGTCGTCTGCGCAGCCATGTAACAGCTGCTGCCGCAAGTGCCATCAGATACGAAGACGATGTCCTCGAAGGGGTGCGCAATGATGCCACCCAGGCCCGCTGTGGTCTTGGGACAGACGTAGACCCGAGCGGTGAAGTTCCTGGTGTACTTGCCACTCTGCGCAGGACGCGGATGCTGGTATGCAGTAGAATATTGTGGATTACCACCAGAGATAAATGGATTGGGGCACAGATCAGCGTATAGAGGTTGGAGCGACTGGACGCTCTCCCACCCCGACTCCCAAGTCACGTCCGCAGATGCCAGAACGCCCAAGATGGAGGTAATGTTTGCCAGCCCGACCTCCTCCAACAGCCCGAACTCCTTCACGGCGTTCAGAAGTGCCCGTACGCTGTTGAGAACAGCCTTAGCGGGGTCCGCCTCCAGCTCAGCCCTCCTATCTGCCTGGAGACCAGGGCCGAGCTCGGGCGAGATGAACTGTTCAATTGGAAGAGGGTTGATCTTGCTCCACAGGTTGTACGCCTCCGGGATCGGGCGATTCAGGGATCCGCACGTCTGCTTGTACTCCAGCTCCGGCATCATCATCTGCACAAACTGGTACGCAAGCCACACAGCACCCCCGCCGTTTCCCACGAAGTCCACCAGCAGCCGAGTGACACCACGGCTGCGCGCCTCCTGGACAAACTTCGCCCACTCGTCGGCCAGCACGTCGGCCAAATGCGAAACAACAAAGGTGGTGTACTTGAGCAGGCCGAACTCCGTTCCGTCCGAGCGGCTCCTGAATGCAAGGTACCCGAGCGCGTCGCTCGGATCTCCTATCCACGCGAACACATCGTCTGGGAGCGAGGCGGCCACTGGAGCTACACTCGGCGGCGATGGCGAGGTCCTGCGAGGCGCAGGCTCGGAAGAGAGCAGAGACAACGCATTATCGGTCAGGTTTCCGTTCAGATACTTGGCTGTGAGCTCTACGAGCTTCCCGAACTCTCCAGATCTTTCCAGCCACTTGGGCGCATTGTCGACCAGGCATGCGAAATCCGCGCAGTTGCCCCCCGTGCCCTGGAGAAAGCTGCCAGGAAATACACCGACCCTCCAAACCCATTGCGCACTGTACCCTCCCTCGAACTCCACGCTGACGCTACCAGGATTTAGGCCGTCAAGCGGACCCAATGTCCCCAAATGGTACTCTATGCCTCTGCTGATGTCGGCCACAACTTGGTTCATGCGCCCCCCAAGGCTCTTGGCACAGTAATCGCCAAATGTTGGAGACAAGGCGATATTCTCTGTCAGCCACCGCATGGGAGGCTGCTGGTCGATACTCTTGATGACGCTGCCACTCTTACGCTCCGTCACAATCGGCTTGAGTTCGCCGTTGATCTTTACCTTCTCTTGATCAGCAGAGATCTGAATGCTGACTAGGTCGTCGCTCATGTCCGCGAGCCTCAGCACGAACAAATTCAAGAGTCGGACTGGCAGAATCGAGCCCTCTGCCCATATGTCCACGTGGCAGTCGCGCAGCTTGTGAATTGCTGCGTTGGCAGGCGCGACCCAGTTCTGGATTGGGTAGGTGCCCTCGACTGGGATGCTGTCGGCGATCTCCTGCCAATCGCCCACGAGGTCCACCCCGCTGACATTGGCGGGCGCCCCGCCGTTCGCCCCCCCGTAGATGCCGAGGTCTGCGAACGCCGGGTCGAAGGTGTAGTTGCCGGCCGTGGGGTCCGAGGCGATGTGGGCGAACGTGTAGAAGCTCTCGTAGTAGCGAGCCAGGGCCTGCATGTGCTGCTTGGCCCGCCCCGCGGGCCCCCTGATCAGGTCGAGGCACGCCTGCGCCGCGGGCAGGGCCAACCACTCGCCGGGGCGCGTCAACCTGGGCGACTACAATGGGTGCGGGTTGCGAAGGGTGCGGCTTGCCTCCCGTCACATCTGCCCCTCCCGCCCCCGGGAAACGGATGGCACTGTCACACACTGCGACCGCATCACACGACAGCGTCGCTCCTCCTAGTACAGTATAGAGCACACATCGGGGACGACAGCGTCGCCCGAAACGACGGCAGCTATGACGTCGTCCCTCACAGAGGCCCCGGAGAAGGCCGCCACGAGGAGACTCGCAGACCGCACCCCGGCGTAACCGCACCGCTTGTATATCGGGTCGGGCGAAAGGGGGGGATAGCAAAGGGGGGTGTTTGAGAATCAGCTCGCGTAGCTGATTTTCCCGGCGCCTCCCGGCGCCTGGAGGCGGCCATGTATATCGAGGAATGGGCCCCCTCGGTGGGGCCGAAACCAGCTGCATGCAGCAAACTTCGTACCCCCCCCCTTTCCCATGGGCCCGAGTATAGTCGCCGACTCAACCACTCGCACTCTGGGGCCGGGGCGGCGGCCCGCCGCTGCAGCTGCCGCAGCCGCACCTGCGCGAGCCCGGCCGCCTCGTCCTCGGCCGCCGCGGCGCAGCCCTCCGGGGGCGCCGCCCCGGCCGCCGCCAGGACGAGCGCCAGAGCCGCCGAGGCCCCGGCGCGGAGCGCCATCGAGGGCTCTGCCGCGCGGGGGGGGCAGGGGGCGCGGACTTGCGGGAAGGGGGCGCGCGCCGTGGGCTTGGGCGGCACGGGATCTGCCGGTCAACCCTCGGTTTCTGAGATGGTCGGACTCTCGGGGCCCTCTCGGGGCCCCCTGACCGACGAAACAGGACTCGGCATAAGCAGCTCGTCCCTGTCAAGGGGTCCAGACAGTAGGGGGCCAACGTCATTGCAAGGTATATGAAGACGTCCTGCTCCCCTGCGGCAGAATGGTGGAAAACATGCGCCGGTCCACGGGTCCACGGGTCCACCGGTCCACCGGTCGACCGGTCGACCGATCCACAGGTCCACCGGTCCACCGTCGTCCACCAATCCATGCAGTCCACCGGTCCACTGGTCCACCCGTCAGAACGCGCAACTATTCTACCATCCCAACCCCTGTGGACCCTTCCGGGGGAAACATCGTCCTGCAATCGACGGCGCATTGCCGACAGGTCGGCGACAGGCCCCCGATAGCACATCCGCACGTCCCAGACCCCCGACGTCATGATTTTTTCATGACGTCGACCCCCCGAGGTCTCGACCCATTCCCTGGGACCGGTTTTTCGTCCTGAGTCGGTTTTTGACGGTCCCCAGGGCCGGTAAGGGCCCCCAAAGGCCAAAAATAATGAGAAACCTCCCGTCGTGATTTTTTCATAACTCGAGGGGGTCTGGGGTTTTTGGCAGGGCGGGGCTCCCAGCGGCGATCAACGGGCGATGGGGGGGCCGACCCTCCCCCCCCCGTGGGCCTAATCCCACCTAGCGTTCCCCACGACGAAGCCATGACACCCCCGCCCCAGCCGTGGAGTTTCCGAGGCCTCCAGCGTGATAAGAGGTATTTTTCCTGGGAGGCCTTCGAAAGATGGATTGCTTTTTCCGCTCTCGCACCCCCCCAAAGGAGAAAAGGACGAGGAAGATGAACATGAGGAATCTGGGGAAGCCAAAGTATACCGGTACCGCTACTCAGCCGTGGCGACGAGGGCATCCACAGAAGCCCCAAAAGGTGAAAGCGACAGAAGGGTAGCGGTATCAGCGCATTTCCCTCGCTGAGAATGGCGAATCACGAACCGCAAACAGCTTCGCGCCCTCGCGGCGGCCCGTGCTAAGGCGTACTGTTGCTTGCCTGCAGCGTGGGCCCCCGGGAGGGGGCTCTCGAGCCCATCCACGGGGAGCGTTTTTTTAGCTCCACGCCCTCATCGAAGTCCTCTCAGCGAGGAAAAGTCGCCCACCTCGGGAGCGGCCAGGAGAGGGGGTGTCCAAGAGGGGGGGGGTGCTAATCATGACCGGCGGCATGTGCGCGGCCCAGCGGGGGGGTCCAGGGACGCAATGAAACAAGAAGAGGCGCCATGAAATCTGGGGAAACATGATGGCCCCCGCCATGATATCCCCCCCCCCTGCAGTCGTCACCCCCCTCTTTGCCGCCCCCGCCCACCTGCTGTGATTGAAGGGGCCCTGGGACACACAAATAAATACACGCAAATAAAAAGATTCCCCATATTTTCCCATATTTTCTGGGTTTTTGTCTTCCCCTCCACTTCCCATATTTTCCTATATTTTCTGGGGAATCGCCGATTGATTGTGTCTGCGTGTTTCTTTCCCTCCTGAGTGATGAAGAGCAGGGGGCCAACCCACGGGGAACGGTGCCCTCGCCTTCCCCGGCGAGCGGGGGCTCCGTGCTGGCCCTGCTGGGCCCGAAGTGGGCCTCCGGGAGCCCAACACTTCGCCGACCCCCTCGTGGCCTCCAGGAAGTTAAGTCGCAGCCCTGTGCGCACGCACATGAGCAAAAGAGGACAATTCAGCGCGTTCGGCTGTGCTGCCGCGCCGCACCTCTCCAGGTGTCTGCCGGAACGGCCGCAATATCTGACCAACGTATGTTACTTTGTACACATGCATTCTGAGCGTTGAGATTGTTCCCCCCCTCCATATTCCGCCCCCGAAGGACCCCAAACCGGGATTTTGACCCCCCCCGGCCCCGGGTGGCCCCGGACCGAACTCAACCGGGGCGGTCTGGGCTCCCTGGGCTCGCTCTTGAGCTGCACGACAGCACTTGACGCCTCCCAGGAAGCCACCAAGACGGTCCACGAGAACCCAAAATGTGAGATGCTTCCCCCTCCCCGAACCCCTCCCCCGAGGGCCCGGCCCGGCCGGTTCGGAGGGGGGGGGCAAAGGTGCCCGCCGCGCACTTAGAGCCTCAGGAGGCCCCAAAATGGGCCAAACGGGTTCAAAAGGGTCCCGGAACAGTCCGAGAGAGCTACGAGTCGACGAGAGATCGTTCCAAAACCCCTGACGGCCCCATCAGTCCCCAAGACTCTTGAAAAACTACTACGAGGCGCCCCACGGAGGCCCCCCAGAAGCAAAAAACGTCCCACTCCTCAGGGAAAACGTACATTTTCAGCACATTCGCCTTTTGGGCTTCCACGCGGCCCACAACGGCCCAAGAAGCCTCCAAAATCGACCCTCCGCAGCGCAAGAGGCTCCTAAAAAGGCTCCGCGACGGCTTCCAGGCGATCCGCGAAGGCTCCAGAAACCATAGCAACGGCCCGGGCGAGTCGCAGGACGGTCCCAAGAGGGCTCCAAAACGGGCCAACAGAGTCCCCAAAGGCTGCCCAGACGGCCCACGCGGGGGACGATTCGGTCCACACCGCCCAAGATTGCCTCCAGACGGCCCCATAAGCACCCAAGACGTTTGAAAACGCGTCCACGAGGCGCTCCAAGAGGGCCTCCATAAGAAAAATCGTCCCGTTCCCCTAAGGAAACATTCGCCTCTTCCCAGTGAACCTCCAATTTCGACCCCCGACACCCCAATAGGCTTTCAAAAAGGCTCCACGACGGCTTGTGGGTGCACCACGAAGTCCTCAGAAACCGCAGCAACGGCCCAGGACAGTCGCAGGACGGTCCCACGAGAGTCCCACAACGGGCCAAGAGGGTCCCCAAAGGCCTTCTGGACGGCCCACGAGGGGGTCGCTTCGGTCCAAACCGCTCCAGCTTGCCTGCATACGATTCCCCACAGGCCACCGAGACGTTTGACAAAGCTGCTACGGGGCGTTCCAAGAAGACCTCCACAAGCAAACATCGTCAAATCCCCTTGGGGAAACATGCATTTCATAATATTCGCCTCTTGGGCTTCCACGAGGCCTACAACGGCCCAAGAAACATCCAAGAGCGACCCCAGATAACCCAAGAGGCCCCCAAGAAGGCTCCAAGACGGCCAGCGAGGGCCCCGACAAGGCCCCAGGAACAACCGCAACGGCCCAGGAGAGCCACAGGACGGCTTCAAGGGGGCCCCAAAATGGGCCAAGAGGATCCCCGAAGGCCTCCTGGACGGCCCACGAGGGCGACGAGTCGTCGGGAAATCGCTCCAAGACGCTCCAGATTGCCTCCCGGCGGTCCTACAAGCCCCCAAGACGCCCCAGGAAACCACCCAGAGACGTCCCAAGGGGCTTTCCAAAAACAAAAAGCGTTTCATTTGCTATTTACAACATACATTCCCAGCACGTTCGCCTCTTCAGCTTCCACGAGGCCCACAACAGCCCAAGAAGCTTTCCAAATCGACCCAATACGAACCAACAAAAACTCCACAAATGACTCCAAGACACTCCAAAAAGGACGCCAAGAGGCCCCAGAAACCACCCAACCGACCCAACACGGCCCCAGGACGGCCCCCCAAAAACCCAAAATGGGTCCCACAAGGCTCCCCGACGTCTTCAGAGCGCGAGTTACGACTCGTGAGGAGATCGCTCCCGGACGCCCGCCATCGTCTCCAGTTCACCCCTGAAGCCCCCTAGACGCCCCAACGCGCCAACACGGCGCGTCCCAAGAGGTTCAGCAAAACCTCGGCCCTTTTCCCGAGGGGAGACGCAAAGTTTAACACATTCGCTTCCTGAGCTTTCGCGAATCCCACAACGGCCCAAAGCCTCCAAAATCAACACGGAAACCCCCGCGTGCCCCCCAAAAGGCTTCCAGACGGCACAAACGGGCCCCAACAGGGCCCCCGGAACCACCAGGGAGAGCCCCAGGACGGCTCCAAAAGGAGGGTACGAAGGGAAACCAAAATGGAGAATTCGAGCAGCCCGCCCCGAGAAAACATGAAAAGGCGACTAAATGCACCAAAGAATTCCCGACGGGGATCCACAATGCCCCCGAACGACCCCGGGACCCGGACGCGGCCTTTCGACGACGAAAACCATGAGCCAACTGAAAGACTCAAAAAACGAGCAAAATTCCTCTCTGTTCCCCACTCAGAAATCGTTCACCATGGGCCCCCTGGGCCCCTCCCAAAATCCAGCCGCACTCGTTTTCCCAAAATTCATTCAGCCGCGGCGACAGGGGAGGTGCCCGGACCCCCCCCCCAACCACAACAAACCTTCCGAGTCCGACGGGCTACTTCGCACAAGCTTGTTCCCCAAACCCCGTCAGGCCCGCTGATGCAGTTTCTCGCCCTACGCCCGTCCAGTTTTGAAAGTCCTGGGGCCCAGCAGCGGCCCCCAGAGACCGAAACTTCTCAAAAACAAAAGCTGCTCAAACAGCAATTTCTGGCAAGGCGGCCGGATCTGCCGCGGGCATCTACCTCGATCGAGAAGAAGAAAAAGAGAAGGACAAGGAGGAGGAAGAGGAGGAAGAGGACAAACAAAAACGATCTCGTCGTCGCCGCCGATGCCTCACAGATGTTCGCGGTCTTTCGACCACCCGAAGCGTCTCCTCGAATTCAGCCTCCGAGAACCGTTTCCGGTGCCCGGGACCACCGCCGCGGGTCCGGGATGAGGATCGACCTCCCTGGCCGGCGCTACCCCTTCGCAAAGGAAGGAACACGGGGTGGATCGAGGCTCGAGGCATGAGACTCCTAGTTCTTGGGCGCTCTCCACCACCTTTGGGCCTTCAGGAAGCTCCTCGTCGACGCAGCTGCGTGCACTCTCGAACTTCTGGTCGGGCGCGCCCCCGGGCGGGTCTCAACGATCCCCGAGCCTATCCAGGGGGTGGAAAAGGGAGCCTGGGACAGGCCCCGCGAAGGCCGTAAGAAACCCACTTGAGACCTCGAAAAACTTCAGAACAATCCCCTGAGAAAGTCCCCCCGTGAAACCCACGCGCTACGTAGGACAGGCCGCAAACCCAATATTGCCTAGCGATCGCGCGTGTTCCGCGAACTCCGTCTTCCACTCTTGCTGCCGCCCCAAGGGGTTCGGCGGCGCGGCGTAAACCAATGAATAAAAGCAACAAACGTCCCCGTTTGGCTCGGTTTGCCGCTCCAGCGGCGCCTGAGTTCGCGTTTCGCGCTGCGCGCGCGAGCAGCTTCGCGCCCTCGCGCCACCTCCAGACGAGGACGAGGAGGTTCGACGCCCACCTAGGGAAGTCCAGGGCGGGGGGAGGAAAAAACGGAGCGGGGTGCCCGTCGAAGGGGGCCTTTTGGCACCCAGCCGACGGCTCCATCCCCGCGGCCCCGGGGCCGGCCGACAGGGCGCCCCGCCCCTCGCAGAGCTAGTCGAGGCCCCCTTCCTCGCACCGCGCCGGCCCTTCGCTCAAGCCCTTCAGCCAAAACTCTGGGCTCGAAGCCGCGCGCTTTGAGCGCGAGCTCCGCGCTCGGCCGCGATGGGGGCTCGAGGGCCCGAAGACCTGGCCCGGCGAGACGGCGGCCTGGGCCCCTCCTTCTGCCGCGCCGGAACGCGCCGCCCGCTTCGCGCGGGTGGCTGCAGAGGGGGCCCGGGGCTCGCCAAAGGGAAACGCCGGGGTCGGCCGGGCGGGCGCGGCCCCTCGGGGCGCTTTCGGACGGCGCGCGAGGGCCCGCCCTCAACCCGCCGAGGACCTAAACGCACGGAGAGACCCTTCTGCTTACATTGCAGTGCGCGGCGAATTTATAGCAAGTGGCGTCGCAAATGATCGGCTCAGACCCCGAGACACCAGCCTCCAGGATCGAGTGGCCGTTCAGCTTCCACGGCGTCCGCGCTCCAATGCCGAATCCTTCGCCCCCCGCCTCCTCGGCCCGCCGCCCGCCCCAGCCGTGCCCCCCGGCAGCCTCCGCCCCAGCCCCAGCGGCCCCAGAAGCAGCGGCAGGCGGGGGGCCACCGAGGGAGCCAAGGGGGGGGGGCCAGGGGCACTGGACGGGGCCTCGGGGCTGGCCCGGGGAGTATGGGGGCCTCAACAAGGCCAACGGGCCCCAAAACGATCAACCGAATCGAGTCGAGGCCCTGATGGTCCTGCATGCCCTCGCTGACCATGCGAGTGGCCAACCTCATCGCGCACCCGACCGCCTGGGGCGCCAGGTCTAGACAGCCTTCGAGGAACAAGGACATCGCACTCAGCAGACTTCCCCTAGCTAGCCCCAAGCTCGGCGACCTGATCTACCTCGGCATCGCCTGCAAGCTCGAACTGCGACAGATTACTTTCTCTGACCTGTTCCATAGAGCAATGGCTTTTCACGTGCTTGAACGCACGCGGTGCAAAATCCGTTCTCGCATGCACCCTCAGCCACAGGGGGGCCCGAGGGTTGGTCGCAGACGCGGCGCCCTGCTGAAACTTGCAGCAACCGAGGATGGCTTTGCAATCTGCAAGCGCGCAGAAGGTACCAAACATATGCTGGGAAGCCAGGCGCCAGGCAAAATCCTCGCCCCCCCGCGCCGCGTGGGTCGTGGCGAATTCGGGCGGCGCGCCTCCATGTGGCTCCTAGATACTCTCGGCTGGCCGAGTAGACGACACTGGGCCAGCCTGTCGTTCCGAGAAGGGGGAAACCGAGCATTCGCCCCCGACCCGTCCGCGAACACAGATCCCCCTCCAACAAAATCGGATGCTCAATGCCTGCGCCCCGTAGACGCCCATGAAGGTCACGCTCGGGCCTAGAAGCGCGAAGGAACCTGACTCTGGAAAGATGCCCCTGGCAAAGCGCTCGCCCCGAGAGGGCGGGGCCTGGGCAACACCTGTGGCAGCCTGCGCCAACTCGCCAGGAAGGTCAGCCACCCTCCAGGACTCATGCGCGGGGCACCTGGAGCACCCGCGGTGCAAGGAGCCTCTCCCTCTCTGACACAGCTGGCAAAGCACGGGATCATATGCGTCTTGGTCGCGCGGCCGTCCTCGCGACCAAAACTCGCCTGCAACTAATCCTCGGAGAGCGGACTGTTGGCGATGCTCCCAGCCCGCCCCCCAATCCCAAGCATGTTCTCCAGTCTGGGCCGCCGAAAAACTCGGGCGCGCCCGCCCCTGTCTGTCCTGCAAGCTCAGCGCGCGCACGTCCGAGGCACGGCGCGCCGCGTGCTCGACCTGGCAAGCCGCGCAGCCAAGAGAATAAAACCGCGAGACCCGCCCCGCCCCAAAGTCGCCAACCAAAGCAATCGCGCCCGCCATCCACCGGCCCGCCCGCTGGCCTGCGATCTGCAGCGCTGCCGCGGGGCCCCTGCGCCTGGCCCAGGGCCGCGCATCAGCCGCTTGTTGCGCGCCGCCCTCGGAGAGGGACCGGAGGGCGGTCGCCGCGAGGGGGGCGCCCCATCGTGCTCCTCCATATTGCCGCACACTAACGCGCGCGGCGATGACAAGAGGGCCCCCCTTCCACCCGCGCTTGCCGCGCGCGAGACAAATGCTAATGGAAGCGCCGCGAAGGGGCCCCCGCCTCGGTGCGAGCAGCCGCCACTCGGAGCCGGCGCAGCCTGGCGCCCGCGACGCCGCGCACGCAGAACCCCCAAAGGACAGCGGCAGAAGGGCCCGCGCGGTGGGCCTGAAAAATATCAGCCCCTCCTTTCTGCAGCGCCCGCAGGCGCATCGCTCTGCACCGACTATCAAGAAACCTGTCCAAGCGCGCCCCCGCCCGCCCGAACCGCCCGCCACTCGCGCCCCCAAAAAAAACTATCACGATGCGAGCGGTTTCTGTCCATGAGCCCAAGCGTCCAGTTACTGCGCAGCTGGGCCGCTAACTCGTTCGAGATGGCCAGACATCCAGCAATGTTCCACGATGTCGGGAGCCCGCGCTCAGCGACTACATCAACCATCTGGTTGATGGCTAGGGGCAGCTGGGAGGCCGCAGTGCGTCGCCCTCCCAGAGCATGGAACGAGACATCATCCATGACATTCTTGATGCGCACATTCGGAGCAGCCGGGTCTGCTTGCTTGAGCAGCGCAAGCAGCATCCGCTCGGCGAGAGATGCGGCGCGCGAGCATCCCGCGATGACCGCCCCCTCGGCCTCGAGAGGCTGTCTCGCGCAGCCCTGCAGGGCCGCGCGGCGCGGGGCCCGATGGGCGCAGCGCAATGCCCGAAGCAAGCAAAATGTCGGGGGGGCCCACGCGGGCCGCCGAAGCCCTGAGCTCACCGTGAGGAACGCCATCGCAGCATCTCTTCGGGTCCAGAAAGGCCGCGCTTGATTCCCGACCCGCCAGGTGGACAGAATGAGACATCGCACTGCAAGGCCCGGCTGGCTCAACGCACGAGGTGGCTCTACCCTGGCCTCGAAAAAGGGCGGGTCTGATCTCTCTCCCAACTGGCGCAAACTCGGAAACAAATCTTGGACCGCACTCAGGCAGCCAGAGTTAACGGGCCAACCGGCCGCGCCTCTCCCGTGGGTTTGTCCCGCACAACAATCAGCAGAAGCCGCAAATCAGTGACCCTGGGGCGTTACTCCCAGGAATCCGAGATGTCAGCAAAACGCCGCGCGAACTCACGCGGCAATTGTTGAATCACTCTCGACAGGGCCGCGCCCTTCTCAAACCTGTCGTTGGCTCGAACCGCGTCGCCTGCAGCGAAGCGCGGGAGAGAGTCGGAAGCTGGCCAGTCTATTGAATGAACTTCGCTCTCGCGCGAGGCCTTGGACAAAATGGGCCCCCACTCCTCCGGCAAAGCATCCAAAGCTCCCAGGCCAGCCAAAGGCTGGAAACCTTCCTCCTCGCGCCCCGAGAGAGGCGCAGGGATCGGCCAGGGATCGGCCGAGGTCCCCTGGCGAAGCGGCGGGCCACCTTGCCTCCTTTTCAACGCCGACTCCCGCGCAAAATCCGACCGAGCTTGCTTGCTGGCTGCTGCGTCGGCAGCGATCCTTCTGTCGCACTCGCGGGTCGCGGCCGCAACCGCGGGGGCCCTGACGGCATCGCCCTTTCGGCGCGCCGACTAGAGACAATCCTGAAATGTTTTTTTCAAATCGGCCTCCTCCGCCGCGCGAAGGCAACCGCCCGCGCCGACGATCGCCCCGACCAACTTCCCCCGCGTAATCTCCCACTCCTTCAACGCCAGCAGTTGGCTCGCGAGCCTGCGCAGCTGTAGAAATTTGATCGCCGGGGGAGAAGACCTGCGCTTCAAATCCTGACCCCGGCGAGAGGTCAGGGGGGGCCTGTTGAAACCGACAGCCACGCTTCCTGCCGGGGCGCCTGGCGCTGTCCTGCTCAGGCACCTGCTGACTAGCGCAGAGAGACAGCCCCGCAAAGTCACGCCACTCCTGCAAAGCGCGCCCCCGAAGAGGCCTTTCGAGGGCCCCAGGTCCAAGCGAAATCGCTTCGAAAAACTCCCGGGCAGTCATCCTGCCCCGACCCTCCGAGCGAAAATCCAGCAGGGGCCACGCGCTGCCAGATCTTCGCCTGTCCAGACAGACCCCGAAACTCTGACCTCGAAGCAGCGCGCGGCCCTCGGAGGGCGTTGAGGATCGCTCGAGCGGGGGCCGCATACGGCGCGAGGCAATGCGACGCTGCAAACAAATCGTAGACATGCCGATTGCAAGTGGGCCCCGCTGGGCTCACAAGCTGAAACTTCAACGGGGGCGCCCAACCTGATGCTTCCAGCGCACTCAGGTCGACGCTCCAACTACCTCCCGCAAAGTCGACTGGCGCCAACTCGCCGGGAATAGCCGCGTTCTGCTCGCCCAGCTCGTCGTTCGTCACCAGGTAGAGCGAGAGGAGGCGCGCGGGTGCAGGCGCGCCGAGGTTGACCTTCTGCACGGCCAGCAAATGCCGTAGACGCCCGGGAACCCTCTGGCCCCCGCGAACACCGCCGAACCTCGAGGCGGCGAGGCGCGCGACACCTCCAGAGTTCTCCGGAGCCCCTTCGCCCGTCACAACCGCCGACGAGGAGGCCATGGTGAACCCCGCTTGCCTTGCCCGCGAACATGCCGAGCCGTGAGCAAACTCCGTCGCCGGCCGCGTTTCCTGCAGCAAGACCACGTCAGAAACTTCGCTGCACTCGTTCTTCGGCCGCCCCAGGAACTCCAGGCCTGACTGCCAGGGATTGCACTTGTAAGTCAGCAGCACCAGTGAGAACTCCTGGTCCAATACTGCAGTGGAGGCCGCGTTCTGCTCACCTCGGCCGCAGGGGCCTGGGATGGAGCAGAGACCGTCACCTTGACGCCACTCCCACTGCAACGCTGCAGCGATTCAGCCCCTCACCCGACCACCTGGGCAGAGCGAGGAGCCTCGACCTTCTGACTGATAACTTGAAAGACACTGCTCTTGACAGAAGAAACAGATGGTCCTTGACTGCTGGGAGTGGAAGACGACTGCTGGGTGCCTCCGCTTCGGTCTCTTGAGCTGTCTGATAATGAGTCTGGCGTCGCAGTCGCTGCAGCTGCCCCGTCAGCTCCCCCCCGTCTCTTGCTTGCCATGCGCGGCGCCATGTGCGCGGCTTCTGCGTTGGGGGCTGGGGCCTGGGCCCCAACTTCCCAAAAGAAGGTCCTGATCGCCTCCTTAAGTTCGCCTTGGAGTTTGTCCTTCCGAATCCGAATCTCCGCATTGTCAGTCTCTTCCAGCTCGCGCTCGCCCTCGTCGAAGCCCAAGCCCTCGAAGGAGGTCGGGGTCTGGGCGCGCGGGCCGCCCAGAACGCGGGCGGCTCGCATCGGGGCGGGCGACTCAGCGGCAAGGCCCACCGCGACGGAAGCATTGGGCTGCTTGACCAACTCTCGGCGTTCTTCGCCAGCTGCCTCCACGCCGCGCGCAACCTCGGCCACCCAGAGCCGCGGGGGGCCCAGCTGCTGTTGAATGGGGTCGAACCGACCCGCGGCTTCAGACAACTTCGCCTGCACATCGAAATGCCTCTGTTGCGCTGTCGTGACCCTCTGAGATAGCGGTGGCACATGGCACCGCGGCCCCCTGTCGCGCCCGCCCCTGAAGTGCCCGCTTGCGTCGCTGAGCCCCCGCGCGATCACCTGCTCGCTCGAGCATGTCAACCAACTGCTGGAGCTCCTTTGGGCCGAGCGTTTCTGGGGCGGCGGGGCGACCGGGCGCCGCGGGATGAGCGCCGGGAGGGCGAGAGAGAGCAGGTGGCGCAGCCGGCCCTTTCCCTTGCCCCCCCCCCCCCCCCCCCCGCCATTCTTAGGATCGCCATCTGCCGCGGCAGCCTGGCCTGACCGAGCTCCAGCGGGCCCGTGGGGCGGCGGGCCTTGGCGCGTCTGAAAGCTTGCGCCCGCCAGCCTTGCAGAACGCACTTCCCTTCGCGTTCTTCTTGCACCCGCGCTTGAAGCACGCTGGGGCCTTGCCTTTAAGACTGCGCCGCGCCCCACCCTTCATCGCCCCGCGCCTCTGGCAAGCGCCGCTCGCGATGTTGGGTCCGCCGCGGGGGCCGCGCCCCGAGATGCGCCGCGAAAGTGCCGCAGCGCGCAGCGCGCGGGGGGCGCCCCCCCCCAGCGCAGTTCGCGAACTGCTAAAGGCATGCAGATAATGCGCAAAAGCGCTCGCTGTCGGGGCAGCCGACCCCCCCATCGCCGCGCTCTCAGGCCCTCGAGCACTGCCTCTGGACTTGAGCCAAGATGGCTACGGGCGAGGAGGAGGACCAGGAAGGACGACGGGGGAGGAGGAGCAGGGGGGGGTGAGAGGAGGAGGAGGAGGAGGAGGAGGAAGTGGACAGGACGGGACAGGACAGGACATCCGCGCGAGGGGGTCTCAACGACAATGCAATGCGCCCGCTAAGGCGCCATGCGGGGCGCACGCGCAATTCCCCTGCGCGAACCGAGACCGGCGGGCACGCCGGCCACCTGGCGCGCACGCTGCCCTCCCCCCGCCAACCCCTCACCCCCCCCCCGCCTCCACCACAGGCGATCGCGCAGGCCCGTTCGCAGGGGGCCCTGGATGACAAGTAGATAGCTCTGCTGCGAGCCCAAGGGGGCGCGGCGCCGCCGGCGTGTTCTGCCTGGGCCTACCTGCGCAAAGAGGATGAGGTTTCCCTATGCCCCTCTTCAGTTCGCGAGGCGACTTCCTCTCGGTTTCCTACAGAGAAGAAGACCGAGGAAGAGAAGGAAACGGTGAAGGCGGAGGAGGCAGCAACAGCAGCAGCAGGGGAGAAGACAGGAGAGCCTAAACTCCGAGATGCCCTCGCTAGCGCGCGGCTTTTCCCGCCAGTGAATCCCGCGCCGAACGCGCTCAGGAATGCCCGAAACCTGCTCTTTCTGCTTCAGTTCGTGCCGTCTCGCCTACTCCAATGTCCATCACATCTTTCTTACGTGCACAAATGTTTGCAACGCGCCATGAAATATTCCTCCGCTAGTTGCTGTAAACTGAAGAATTACGGGAAACATGCTTATCCCAAGGACATCATTGGGGCAAACCTCCTTCTCCTCGTTCGGCTCTCCGCGAATCCATCCGTTGTTTCGAAAAGAAGTCCTCTGCCTCAGAGATTGGCGCATCCTCGGGTTCATTGACCAGGTTGCCTTCTCCTGGGCCCAACGGCAGGCCTACCGGACTCCGACTGGGTTTTCGCAGTTCATCCTCGGCAGAAGCGAATGACCTCCGAACCTCTGGGCCCCCATGCTCCCTCTTGCTTGCCTTTGACAACTTCATCCTCCAGCGAACAAGCGAGTGCGAAGCAGGGCCGATCGGGGTCCATTGGGTCAGTTGTGCTTCGATCTCCTGATACAAGCATTACCACGTACTGTGATTCGTGTATGGTTTTCGTAGTTCTTCATCGGCACCCAATGGCTGCCTTCGAATCTCGGGGCCTCCATCTTCCCTCAGACCGTTGTCCTCCAATCCTGCTCGCCTTCGAACAAACGAACGCAAAGCAGGGCGACTCTGACCCCATTGGCGCAATTGTTCTTCGATCTCCAAAGACAGCGTTTCCAAACGGATGGATTCGCTTGCGGTTGAAGCGGGCTGCTCCTGGGCCCGTGCGGGCGCAAGCGATGAGGGGAGCCGAGGCGGCTCTGCCAACTCCCCTGGCAGCTCTGCCCCCTGGGCCCCGCAGGACGCAGGAGGAGGGGGGGGGCCGAGCAAGCTCTGCAAACCCCCCCGCTGCCATATGCCCGCCCCTCTCGTGAACTTGGGCGAGCCCCCGTGGTAGGCGGAGTCCTGGGTAGGAGGAAGAGGAAGAGGAAAAGGAGAAAGAAGACGGCGAAACGCGAAATGGACTGAACCGCGAAGGGCGGATATCTTCGTTCCGATCTGCCACAGGCCTCTTGGTCGCCGCAGGGCTGCCAGGGGTGCCGAGTGCGTGTGCGGAGGCCCCCTCCCCGAGAGCTCCTCGGCCGGGGTCCTGCCCATTGGACCGCAAGCGTGGAGGCGGGATGCGCAGTCCCCGCAGGACAACCAGGTTGAAGGGGCCCAGGGACGAATACACACAGATACCAGGATTCCCCAATAGTTTCTGATATTTTCTGGATGTTCGTCTTCTCCCCCACTTCCCACATTGTCCCATATTTTCCAATGGGTGTCGACGAGTAATTGTGTCTGGGTGTTTCTTTCCCTCCTGACAGATATCCATACCGCTACTCCACGGACCTCTCCCCGGGCTCGTTCTGGCGACAATCTCGAGGAGAACCCAGCCGTGGCGGCGAGGATGCTCCAGGGCGCATGGGCAGGGAGGGCCACTGATTTTGGCACGAACCCAAGTGCGCTCGCTCAGACGAGCGACTCGGGGCGGTAGCCGAGAGAGGCTGAGCGATGGCTGCGTGAATTGGACTGTCTGCTCAGCGAGCCGCAACGCGGAGCGTGTTCAGCGGGCGGAGGAGTTTGGATTTCGCACCAGAGAAGCGTACGGCAGGTTCGTGTCATGCCGACCCCAGCGTTGGCGTTTGACACCGCAGGAATCGTTCAACCTTGAACGATCGGCCGCTGCCGCAACGTCCGATCGTTCAACATCGATCGATTCTGGGTCGCCGGCGGCGTTCAACCTTGAACGCCCTGCGCTGGGGTCGCCGCTGGTCGACACGACGCAAACCGACCGTACACAGAGGACGCTCTCTCAGACATGATCAAGCGATCGATCTAGGTTCACATACGAGACGCACCCATCAGGGGGACGTAAGACCTGGGTACAGGGGACTCGGAAATCCCCGACGAGGTCGTCAAAAAAATGGCGAGGCCGAGCCTGCATTTTGACGAGGCCTCCCGCTGCAGACATCCCACGAAACTCCTCCTCGTCAAAATCCGAGGCGCGGTCGTCAAAAAACGATGGCGAACCCGAGTCCTGGCAAACCCGGGTCTTACGCTCCCCCGATAGATTCACATACGCGACGCACCCAGCCGGCGGCGCGCTTGCGCCTTGGCGGCCGCCTTCGCCCAAAAAGACCTCCGGCAACCCACACCGCTGGACCCTTCGATGCTTGCCGCGACGGCGCTCCGCTGTCCGCTTGCCTGACGACCTCCATATGACCTTCCCGACAAGATCCTGGGAGCCTTTCGTACTCCAGATTTCGTAATAAAAGGGAGGGGGTCTGGACCCTCCAAGACGAGCCATTTCAGAGCCCCCCCCCGTGGGAGAACCCTCCAAAAACATCGTCCCCAGACCCCCCCAGGCCCTCCAAGATAGCCTGGAAGAGACCCCCCCCGAAATGAGACCCCCCTCCCTTTGTTACGAAATCTGGAGTAATCACCTGAGTGGCCCCGGGAGCCCCCAGTGATCCCCCGGCGAGCCTCCAGCGGTCTCCAGTGGCTCCTCCAGAGACTCCCTATGGCTATGGCCACCAATGGCCTCTGCGCCTCCGGTGGCTCCATATCGCTCCACTGAATAAGCAGTGAGCTCCAACGGCTCCTCCAATGGCCTCCACTGGCTCCTCCAGTGGCACCACCAATGGACCCCTGCGCCCCCTAAAACAAGAAGGGCCTTGAGCCCCCACGGCGCCGCTGGCCAGCGGACGACGCAAACGACGGAGGGAAAGGAAGAGATGCGAGCAAATAGAGGGATGGACGCCATTCAAAACCACTGGGGCACCAGCAGACCACTGCAGACCACTGAGTGACGCAGGAAAACCAAACTAAATGACAACGAAAGGCTCCCAGGATCATTTTGTGGCCTGCATCTCCCAGCATAAACTGATGAATGAACTAAGCAAACTGGGAAATCCCTAATACGGAGATCGCTTACAACTGTGTTCCCATCGCTGGCAAACACGTACAAGCAATCATGGATGGGCATCCATGTCATTAGCATCTGCAAGCATGCGTTACAAGCATCTGGCATCAATAACCGACAAACGATGGATGGCTTCTAATTGAGCTCCCAACGATGACCAAAACTCCGCCGACCCCTCGGCGTGTGTGAGACGCGTTTACGTTTGAGTCGTCGTCGTCGTCGTCGTTGCCGTCAGTCCCAAGGAGATTGAGGAACAAGAAAATTGTAGAACGTCGCAGTTGAGTCGAAGGGAAGCCTTCCCTTTGATCCCTTCCCTGCCTGGGGGGGGCTCCCGTGGAGCTGGGTCCCCGAGGGGGGGGTCCCGGGTCAGAATACCGCCCCCCCATGGGCCCTCCGTTTGACACTGGGCCCCGCTGTCAAGTGGCGCCCCCCGGAGCACTCCGTATGACAGTGGGCCCCAGTCAAATGATCCCCCAGCCTCGGGTTGACAGTGGGCGTCACTGTCACATGAGCCCTAAGGACACCCAGTTCTCAATTTGACAGTGGGCCCAACTGTCTATGCCCCCAGTTCCTAGTTTGACAGAGGGCCCCACTGTCAAGTGGCCAACACGTCCCCTTTTGACAGTGAGCCACACTGTCAAATGGCTCCTGGGTCCCCCGTTGACAGTTGGCGCCACTGTCGAATGGGTCGCTCGTGGGCCCCTCTGGCAAATGGCCCGGGGGTCCCCGGTTGACAGTTGGCACGACTGTCACATGGGTCCCAAGGACACCCGATTCCCTGCTTGACAGTGTGCCTCACTGCCAAATGCCCCCCAATTCCCCGTTTGACAGGGGTCCCACACGAGGCGTGTGGGTAAGGCGGGCCGGGCGTTTCGCCTGAGACCTCCTCATCATTTGCGATCCTCAAGCTGGAAATGTGCAAACCGTTTCACGGATGGAGGGCGGGCCATTTTCAAAATGTGGCTCTCGCCTTAGCGCCGCGTACACTCTTGTTAAACACATTGCAGAATCG
>CAUYUJ010015230.1:0-73782 GCA_963575745.1 Prorocentrum cordatum
TTTTGGACAACAACAGGTTCTGGGGCGCTGGAGAGCAACATCTCGACGGACCTTTCGATGACTTTTGAGCTCGCTGAGAGCTAAAGGGTTTATAACTCGTAGAGCTTCCCTTAGCAAGTTATTGCTGGAAGCTTAAGAGTAATTCCGGGGAGCTGGAGAGCTAGTTGGCAACAAAAATCTCGACGGACCTTTTGTGACTTTTGGTCGGTTGAAAATTTCGTTCTAAAAATTTGACCATTCGTTAGAGCTCTAGTATTTTTTCTCATAATATTCGATCTTATTCCCGCTCGCCATCTTGATCTCAGCTCGATCGGGTAACTTTGAAGGCCAAAAAGCACACGGGCGGGAACGGCCGTTTCGAGTCATCTTGATACGCGCTGTCGGTTTTCTCAAGATAACTCGAGCTTCAGGACAACTACAGAGCTGGTCAGCACAGCTAATGCATTCAGAATGATCAGGCGCGTTCGCCTGTTGAATCCAGAGGTCTGAACTCGGTCTGCTAGCCGAGCTAGGGTCGCAAACCTATTCGTATTATTCGAATTATTGTAGTAGACGCTCTCGGTTTTTCGTACTTAACTCGATCTGTAGGGCAGGCACAGAGCTGATAATCACAGAAATCGATTGAGAATTATCAGGCGCGTTCGTCTGTTGAATCAAGAGCTCTGAACTCGGCCTGCTCCCCGAGCTAGGTTCGTGAACCTATTGGTATTGTTCGAGTCATCTTGAGAAGTGCTCTCGGTTCTGTACTTAAATCGTGCTGGGGGGGGTGCTACAGTGCAGCTGGTCAGAGAAACCGATTCGAGACATCAGGCGCGCCCGTTCGCCGAACCGAGAGCTCGGAACTCGGCCTGCTGCTCGAACGAGATCCGCAAAACTGTTGTATTATTCGAGTCATCCTGAGAGGTACTCTCGGTTTTCTGCACTTAACTCAGGCCGTACTGGTGGCTGCAGAGCTGGTAATCACAGGAATCGATCTGCAGACATCAGACGCGTCCGCCTGTCGCATTCAGAGATCTGAACTGAGTCTCATACTCGAGCTCGATTGGAAAACTGTCATCTTGAGGGGTCTATGGGCTGGAAAACTAGTCGTTCTCTGAAATCCTTTTCCACATTATAAATTGTCAGGAAGCTCTACGAGTCCCCCGGCGGTAAGAAAGGTTGACGGTTTACCGCCGGCGCCCAGTATTAGAAGCCGGACGGTGGTGGCCAGCAGCCCATCTTCGCCGGTCCACGATCCTCGCAGAAACTCTGGCGACCCAGCAGCGCGTCCGGGAGAGCTTCGGGCAAGCTTTCACGCGTGCCTGCATGCTTGCCACGCATGATAGCGTTTCTGGCAGCGTTTCCGCAGCGCTTCAGGGCGGCCCCCCGCAGCACTCCAGCAAGGGTTCTCAGTCCCCGAGATTCTCTCTGCTCTCCGGGTTCCCCTGGGGAGCTCACTGAGAGCTAGAAGGTTTTAGATTGGTGCCCGCCAGCAGCCCATCTTCGCCGGTCCACGATCCTTGCAGCAACTCGCCCGACATTGCAGCGTGTCCGGGAGAGCTTCCGGCAAGCTCCTGCGCCTTCACGCGTCCAGGCACGCTTGGAATTGTTCTTGGCAGTGTTCCAAAAACGCCGCAGAGGCCCCCCCAAGCCGAGCAGAGCTTAACTCGTGCAAGGCGCGGAGCGCAGAGCGCTCTAAAGCGCCGCACAGCAATCTCTGCCAGGCCGCCTGGAACGATGCGTGGGGCGCTGGACACCTCGCAGGGGACGCCTGTGAGGGCGTCTTTTACGACGCGCGGGGTCTGTCAAACCTACCTCTGCCTAGGAGCCTGCGGGCACTGGCGAAGCTCTGCCGAAGCTCTGCCAAAGCGCTTCGCGCACCCTTGAGCCACGCGTATTCGGAAACGCTAGGAAGCCACGTCCGGAAGCTCTACGAGTCCCCGGCGGTAAGAAAGGTTGACGGTTTACCTCGTAGAGCTCTTCGGCAAAGATGAGCTAAGAGGAATTCGGGCACAGGATGGAGCTAGTTAGCCGACCCGACGAAAAGAGACAATGTGATAACTTTGAGTCGGTTTTCTGAACTTTTTGCAGAGTTTTGAAATTCATTTTGAGAAAAAAGATTTTTGAGCGGTGAATAACAATATAAATTGAATTCTGAGAGCAGAAGGAGTCTGTAGCCCAGGTATTACTATCGGAAAATTTCCAGGAACAAACCATGTACCACCACTTTTGCAGATGACGGTGGTTTCGTCAACTTAACTTGAGCTGTAGGCAGGCTATGGATGTCTCTCGCACACGAGGCGATCCTGAATGATCTGACGCATTCCAGTGGAAGCGCGAGGGTCTTCAAAAATAGTTGCCTCAGGAGATATGGGCGGAACACCGTCTCTACGTGTGTCGAAAAATCTCAAGTTTTCGATTCTGTGTCGATTCTCTGCACTCTTACCAGTGAGAGGAGCTCTACGAGGTTCCCGGCGGTGACTAGGTTGACGGTTCACCGCCGGCGCCAGTACCGCCGGCGCCCAGTATTGGGAAATGCTAGGAAGCCACGTCCGGATTGCGAACTGGCGCCGGCGGTGAACCGTCAATCTAGTCACCGCCGGAAATCTCGTAGAGCTCATTTCACGCGTAAGAGTGCTCGGAGTCGAAAGAGAGAGCTTCTGGAAGTAGAGCTTCCCTTAGCAAGTTATTGCTGGAAGCTTAAGAGTGATTCCGCGGAGCTGGAGAGCTAGTTGGCAAGAAAAATCTCGACGGACCTTTTGCTGACTTTTGGTCGGTTGAAAATATTGTTCTCAAAATTTGACCATTCGTTAGAGCTCTAGTATTTTTCCAATGATATTCGATCTTATTGCCGCTCGCCATCTTGATCTGAGCTCGATCGGGTAAATTTGAAGGCCAAACAGCGTCCCGGCGGGAACGGCCGTTTCGAGTCATCTTGATACACGCTGTCGGTTTTCTCAAGATAACTCGAGCTTGAGGACAACTACAGAGCTGGTCAGCACAGCTAATGCATTCAGAATGATCAGGCGCGTTCGTCTGTTGAATGCGGAGGTCTGAACTCGGTCTGCTAGCCGAGCTAGGTCCGCAAACCTATTCGTATTATTTGAGTTATTGTAGCAGACGCTCTCGTTTTTTCGTACTTGACTCGATCTGTAATCGAGCTGGGGGGGGGGGCTACAGTGCTGCTCGTCACAGGAATCGATTTCGAGACATCAGGCGCGTCCGTTCGTCGAACCGAGCTCGGTCTGCTGCTCGAACGAGATCCGCGAAACTGTTGTATTATGCGAGTCATCCTGAGAGGTACTCTCGGTTTTCTGCACTTGCATCAGACGCGTCCGCCTGTTGCATTCAGAGGTCTGAACTCGGTTTCATACTCGAGCTCGATTGGAAAACTGTTCGTTTATTTTGTTAGAGTCATCTTGAGAGGTCTATAATCGCTTGGGCTGAAAAACTAGTCGTTCTCTGAAATTCTTTTGCAGATTATATCTTGTCAGGAAGCTCTACGAGTCCCCCGGCGGTAAGAAAGAAAGGTCGCGGACGCGTACAGCTACGACTGCCTGGGGAATCTCCTCGTAGTTGTGCGCCAGTGATCAGTGGGCTGAGCTTTGTTTACCCAGCGGTAACGAACACACCAGACAGCATCGAGCCTCCGTGGGGAGAGTGAGGCTAACATCTTTCGTTTCGATTGTATACCATCATTTTCGAAGCAACGGCGATTGTTGAGCCTGAACACGTTTCAGAGCACCAGCGACGGGACAAGATTTTCATTCAACGACAAGAGGAGAAGCGACGTCGATTGGAGGATCAGCAGTTTTTGCAGAAGTGGAGTATCCCGACTGACATTGTAGGAAAATGGCCCTCAATGATGCAGCATCGACTCCAATGGCAGCAGCAGCAGCAGCTCCAACAGACAGGACACCTGCCAATGGTCGTCGCCGACGGAGGACAGAGGAGGAGGGAGAGGACGCAGAAAGAGGAAAGGCAGGCATGGATGGACTGGATGAGTCGATCAGTTCCGATGGAGAGCAGTTTGATCCAGAGAATTGGCAGCAACAGATGTTCAACATGAATAAAGCAATTAGCAAAAACACACGTAAGACGGAGCGTAAGGTCAAGAGTTTGCAAAACGATGTGGGAAACATTCAGAGACGTCAAGATGAGGCAGATATTAAGATGAATGATTTGCAAAAGCAGTTTACAGAGTTCAAAAGGGAGGCGGGAAAGAGTGGGAGTATTGCATCAGGATCGACGGGAACGGGCACCACTCCGAACTTAGCATGGGGGATGGCAAAAGGATTGGGTAAAGGAGCTCAGGGCGCATGGAGTGCATCGAAGATTGAAATCAAAGGATGGGTTGTTCATTGGAAAGACCCCCCAATGCGTACGGCAGAAATGTTGACACCATACGATGCGGAGAAACTGATTGAGAATGTCATGGCCATTTTATCGGATGATTTGAGGCAGAGGATCGATCAGAAAGCCAGCTTGGAGATGATGGGAGCATATACCGATAATCAGGGCCGTCAAAACACTCGTTCACTTATTTCAAAAGTGAGTTTGATTGCAACGCGAGGTACTGATTCGAGTCAGTTGTGGGAGATCAAACGTAACATTGATCCTCATGTTCGAGTGTTGCCTGAAGGACCGCTCATCACGGGTATGACGTCAAAGCCAGATACTTTCACAGGAGGAAACGTCAGGTGTGTGATTGAGAGTGCACCGTGGAAACACCCACACATTGCCAAGATCGGTCAGTTCAAAGAGATCTGGAAACATCGTCAAATGTACCAGGATGCCGCCAATGTTGCCCAGAATGTTCCAGAGGTGAGGGGAAAAGCAGGGCCTCCAGTGACGGAGATTCTCACGATCGCACCCGACAGCCAGACTCGCCCAGTGTCGCTGGCGGAGTGGACGGAGACAGCAGGCTGGACGATTCACAATGATTCGATGATGACCCTGATGCCGACGTTCACAGCGGCAAAGTTCAAAGCAGACCTCGAGGCCCTAGCCTGACGGGGCCACTCCAGATGTGATCTGAAAGGAAGTTTGATGAGTTGGAACGTCTGGAGGGCAGGTAGAGACAAAACAACTCAAGTTTTACAACGAATTCAAATGCATGGGAGAAGTGTGGCTTTGGTAGGCCTCCAGGAGTGCCTGCACCTCACACGCAGTATCATTTCAAAGGAGGGATGGAGATTGTTGCGTAGTAAAGACAAGCTAGCGGGTTTCATGTTCCGAGCGAGTGTTCCTATTAGATACACAGACAACCAGTCAAATCGGGTTGTGCTCATCGTAGTCGGCAAAATCATCGTTCTCGGCCTACTTTCCACATGAGGGGAGAAGAAGGAATGCGGTGGCAGAGTTCAATGCCCTAGCCAACTTGGTGAGGTCCAAGATTCAGGCAGCACGTATGCAGCTTGAGCAAGAAGGGGGGAAAGACTTTGAGGTGGCCATCTTGACAGATGCGAATGTTGAGTTGCCTGCACATGTACGGGGTGAAGGAGGAAAGGAGGTCACTGGAGGAGGTGTACGTGCGGACTTGCAGGTGGGACAGGCGGTGGGAGGCTTCGAGACGGAGAGGACGAGGAGGAAAAGGAGGATGCGGGAAGCCCTAGTCGACCTTATTGTTGAGCTGGACCTTGTGGCGTCGAACACGTTTCGGGAAAGGCTTCCAACGCATTTTACTCGTGCACAAAAGGTACCGCAGGTGCCCGATTATTTTCTTGCTCCGGCGTGGTGGGGGGAAGCTCGAGTACAGTGGCAGGACGTCAGGGACACAGGTAATGAGACGTCGGACCATGCAGCGGTGTTGCTGGAGTTGCCCGCATCGATCCGCCCGGCCCCGAGAGTAAAAATGAGACGACCCGTGCACCCCAAATGGGAGCCAGAGACCGAGCCAGGCCGCAGATTGTTCTCAGCCCAGAACTACGACAGGTTAGTGACGGAGCGGGGGGAGGGAGACTACGTGCCACCAGGTAAGTTGTCCGAGGTGATGCTAGGCGCGGCGGAGGGGATCCCGACGAAGCAGATGATTCGAGAGGTCCCTCAGAAGTCAGAGAAACACAAAGCCCTGGAAAGAGCCAAAAGGTTGAAACAATGGGGGGACGAGGAGGAGAGGAAAGAAATAAACCGACAGTTGCGAAAGGAAAAGAATGTCCTAAAGTGTGCCATGCTTAAGTATGCCAGCAGATCAAAGAAGAAAACCAGGACCGAGATGGTCACTAAGTTAAACATCAATGGGAGGATGGGGGAGGATCAAACAAAATGGAGTTCGGCACTGTATGAGCATACCAAGGGGAAGTTTACGAATGAGCACATCAGGAGGGAGACGGAGGAGGTGATGGAGGAGCTCAGGGACCAGGCCCACACGGACACCGTCAGGTTGACTTTCGACTTTAGTGCGATGATGAATGCCAGATCCAGACTGTCGGTGGGCAAGCAGACGGGGGAGGACGGGATCACGGTTAGCATGCTGAAGACTCTAGGCTTCGGGAACCTTCAGGAGATATTCAAGACGTTTTCGGCCATATATGAGGGGCGGGAGCCGACGCCAGAGGACTGGCGCAAGATAATACTCACGCTCATTCCCAAGAGTGAGAAGATTACGAGTTTGGAGGATACCAGGTCGATTGCAGTCTCTTCATGCTTAACTAAGTGGTATTCGCTTTCCCTGGTTGTGGTCCTGGAGAGGTTCCTGGCCAAAAACTTGAATCCCGAGATGAATGTATATGGGTTTATGTCTGGGAGGAAAACGACGGAGGTCACTTCGATGATTAAACATATCGGTAAACATGCCTCGATTTGGGGGAAGGGACAGAGCTTTTGGCTCTGCAGTTGTGATATTCTGAAAGCGTACGATCACCTTCGACTTACGACATGTGTGAGAGCAATGAGAGTGCTGGGGGTTCCTTCTTCTTTTCAGTATGCTATCTTGGAGCCGATGCTGAGAAACACGGCGTCGGCAAATTTCCAGAGTACCCAGTGCGAGACAGTGCCGTGGGACACCTGTGTTAGGACGGGAGGAGTTGAGAGCCCCATCTTATTCATGCTTGTCACGATTGCGATGATTGCCCCGACGATACACTCGTGGAAAGAGAGAGGCCTCGGATACAACATCGAGAGACCGAGGGCGTATGCAGATTCGATCGAGGCTAAAGTTGGAGCCAGTTCTCGCACGATCGGAGGCTCCCAGGAGATGGAGGTCCATCAGAGTCTCAGTCATGCGATATGGGCGGATAACTTTTTCATCTTTGCCCAAGGTGATCGACAGGAGGGTAAGAAGATGATTTCCACGATGATGCAGGAACTTACGATATCGATACGAGAATGGGGCTTCGAGTGGAAGCCCAGTTCGATTGAGTTAGCGACGTTTGGAGTTGACTTTGAGGCAGAGGCATTGGAGATCCCAATCCCGACCAAATCTTTTGAGCAAGGACCGAAAAGACAGAGATCAGAGATCACATCTTTGGATCCAGCTGCGAGAGTAACCCCGTTGACAGGACATACACCGCTTCCTCATCCTTCTATGCCAGTGTCACAATCACTTCTTCATTCACAGTTGGCAGAGCCGCAATCACATCTTCATTCGACATATCCGACAGCTACGCTGAGCAACATATCCGACAGCTACGCTGAACAGACATATCAGACAGCTACGCTGAATAGAAATATACCCGGCCAAAAGGCTTCAAGCGCAGACTCCGTGACAGCCATCACGGTGCCCGATCTCTGCACTGAGACAGCACCAACGACGTTTTCTTATGCACATTTGCCAATGTCAGTGCCAGATGTTCACTCTCATGTGCCTTCGTCGTCGTTAATAAGAGTGCCTGTTGTTCTTTCGCAGTTGCCTGCAAAAACGGATTCTCTTCATTCTCGTGTGTCTTCGTCGTCGTGGATAAGAGTGCCTGTTGCCTCAGCTTGTAGTGTGCAGCCTGTTGCCTCAGCTTGCAGTGTGCACGAATTGTCTGAGCATGCGGGTGCTGGCGCGTCCACCGGCTTGGTGGAGACACTCTTCGTTCCGCGAGTGCAGGAGATTACTTTTCTGGGTGTGCGGCTGCACACTCGAATGAGGACGCACTTGGATGTGCAGTATCGGATCCAGAAAGCTCAGCATGCGTTCTTTCAAGACATGAGCTTGTATCGATGTCGGTCGGTCCCGTGGACGGTGAAATGGGAGAAGTATGTGAGCAAAGTACAGAGCACTTTCTTGTATAGCGTTGAAGGATCGAGTATCGACAAATCGGCATTGCAGGATATTCATAAGTTTGAGGGGCGTTGCTTGATAAAAATAGTTGGTGTACGAAAAAGGATTGATGAATCATGGTTCAGCTTCAATGTCAGAGCCTATAACTTTGCCAGGGAGAAATTTCGTGAAAAACATCCCAGCCTGGTAGAGTTGTACTTGCAAAAACAATGGGAGTGGAATAAGGATTGTTGCTCGTTCTTGAAGACGGCGGACATCGCGACAGATGCGGTTGGCAGTCAACAGAGTTGTGGAGCTTGGCGAGAATCATCAAGTGTGTGCCACAGTTTCATGACTGCGAGGTTGGCGATGTTCCATGGTATGAAACGTTGGACAGAGAGACGTGATTTGTACAATGAAGCGATCAGGGTGCTGAGTAAAAATTGGAAGAACCCAGAGGTGTCAGAAAAACGACGGAGGATTGATTGCCAGGCAATAGGCCAGACATCATGGCACGCTACATTTGAAAGTTTTCGGGGAGATGAGTATTGGAAACACTTGACACATGATGAGGAGACGCGGAAAGCATGGATTGAACATATCAAACAGAGGACGGGACTTGCATTCGATCGACATTTTAAGCAGGAGAAAGAAAAACGGGTGGGACCTAACACTTGGGAGGGGGAGGAGGCACCAACACGGGCGCAAAATACAAAGCAGGCCAAGAGACTCGCACATGTTTTCGCGACGATGACGGACTGGTGGGAGTACGAACAGGGGATTGCACGAGGGCTGCCAGTGGAGATCCAGGGAGATAACATGGCCACGATTAAGTGGTTAAACGGGGAGTGGAAGATCCACAACCGAACATATGCCAGACAGATTGCCGAAATACAAAATGAGTTTCACGAGTTGCATGAGGAGTTTAACGTTGTCGGAGCCACGGTCGGAGGAGACATAGGGAAGCATGTCTATCGGGAGGGAAATCTGAGGGCTGATGAATTAACTCACATTGCACGCATCAGAGATATAGAGTATGATAGGACTCACGAGCTACAGGAGTATGACCTCTACGCCCTGCGGGGCGCTTTCGACGGTGGAGTCGATAAGGATAAAGCAGGAGCAGGTTGGTGGCTGGAGGGATTGATCAAATCATCGGCATCTCATTCAATATATGGGAGCTTCGCCTTTCTGGATAGACCACAGTGGGTGCTGATCAAATCGAAGGCGTTTGGCCTTCCCCCTCAATATTCTGCCATGAACACTGAATTCGAAGCTTTATCGAGCCTCTGCGAGGCCATCTTTAGTGTAACCCGTAACTTCGCCCGTAGGGTTAGGCTGAAGAAACGAACTGTGGCTGCTTTTGGCAGCCGTTAGACAGATCGCAAAAGGCAAAAAAGAAAGAAAGGTTGACGGTTTACCGCCGGCGCCCAGTACCTCGTAGAGCTCTTCGGCATCGATGAGCTAGAGGAATTCGGGGGCGGGGCGGAGCTAGTTTGCCGACCCGGCCCAGGCGGACAATGTGGTAACCTGGGGTCAGTTTTTTGAAGATAGCGAGAGATTAACTCGTAGAGCTTCCCCTAGCAAGTTATTGCTGGAAGCTTGAGAGTAATTCCGGAGCGCTGGAGAGCTAGTTGGCAAGAACAATCTCGACGAACCTTTTGCTGACTTTTGGTCGGTTGAAAATTCTGTTCTCGAAATTCAACAATTCGTTTGCGCTCTAGTATTTTTTCCCGTCATATTCGATCTTATTCCCGCTCGCCATCTTGATCTCAGCTCGATCGGGTACATTTTACTGCCAAAAAGCGTCCCGGCGGGAACAGCCGTTTCGAGTCATCTTGATACGCGTTGTCGGTATTTTGATCTTAACTCGAGCTGTACGGCAGCTACAGAGCTGGTAAGCACGCCTATTGCATTCAGAATTATCAGGCGCGTTCGCCTGTTGAATCCAGAGGTCTGAACTCGGTCTGCTAGCCGAGCTAGGTCCGTAAACCTATTCGTATTATTCGAGTCGTCTTGACAGACGCTCTCGGTTTTCTGTACTTAACTCGAGCTGTAGGGCAGCTACAGAGCTGGTAAGCACATCTATCGCATTCAGAATTATCAGGCACGCTCGTCTGTTGAATTCAGAGGTCTGAACTCGGTCTGCTAGCCGAGCTAGGTCCGCAAACCTATTCGTGTTTTTCGAGTCGTCTTGACAGACGCTATCGGTTTTCTGTACTTAACTCGAGCTGTAGGGCAGCTACAGGGCTCATTGTCACAGACTTCGATGGGGAATCATCAGTCGCGTTCGTCTATTGCACCGAGAGCTCTGAACTCGGCCTGCTGCCCGAGCTAGGTTCGCGAAACTATTCGTATTGTCCGAATCATCTTGAGAAGTGCTCTCGGTTTTCTGCACTTAACTCGTGCTGGGGGAGGGCTACAGTGCTGCGGGTCACAGATATCGATTTCCACACATCAGGCGCGTCTGTTGGTCGATTCCAGAGCTCGGATCTCGGTCTGCTGCTCGAACTAGGTCCGCGAAACTATTCTATTATTCGAGTCGATACTGTCGGTTTTCTGCACTTAACTCGGGCTGTAGGGGAGCTGCAGGGCTGGGAATCACATGAGTGGATTCACAGACATCAGACGCGCCCGCCTGTCGCATTCAGAGGTCTGAACTCGGTTCGATACTCGAACTGGGTTGCGAAACTGTTTGTTTTTTGGTTAGAGTCATCTTGAGAGGTCTGAAAACGCTTGGGCTGAAAACTAGTCGTTCTTTGGAGTTTTTTTCCACAGTATATACTGTCAGGAAGCTCTACGAGTCCCCTCGGCGGTAAGAAAGGTTGACGGTTTACCGCCGGCGCCCAGTTTGAAATTCGTTTTCTGAATTTGAATTTTTATTCTATGCAGTGAATCATGGCGCTTTGGATGGTGAAATCCTTAGGGCTCTAGCTATATTATATCGATCAAAAGACTGCGGGGAACCAGTATTGTGTATAACCGAAAATATGATTCCTTTATTTTTGAAGCTGTTATTGATGAGCGTTTTTCTGATTTTATTTCGAATCTCACTTGTCTATTCAGAGCTCTACGAGGGTTCCGGCGGAAACCTGGTTGACGGTTTCCCGCCGGATCCCATTGGTCGACCCGGCCAGAAAGGACAAAGTGATAACTTTTGGGTGGTTTTGCAATTTTTTGGAAGATATTTGACAATTCATTTTGAGAAAGCAGATTTTTCGCACCTGTAAACGAGAATGAGGGCCTCTCTGTCTTAGTATGAGCTCTGTAGGCGCACTTTTATTATCAAAACACTTGGCGGAACCATCTTCATTTCGATGCGAAAAAATCAATTTTCCTTTTTTTCGAGAAATGCTCCCAGAAGCTCGCTCTTTCGACTCCGAGCACTCTTACGCGTGACATGAGCTCTACGAGGTTCCCGGCGGAGACCAGGTTGACGGTTCACCGCCGGCGCCAGTTATTGCTGGAAGCTAAGAGTAATTCCGGCGCGCCCCAGAGCTAGTTGGCTCGAAAAATTTCGACTGAACTTTTCACAACTTTTGGTCGGTTGAAAAATTTGTTCTCGAAATTTGACAATTCGTTTGAGCTCTAGTATTTTTTCCCGTGATATTCGATCTTATTCCCGCCCGTCATCTTAATCTCAGCTCGATCGGGTGAATATTACTATCGAAAAGCACTGTGACGGGATTGTCCGTTTCGCGTCATCTTGATACGCGCTGACGGTCCTCTGAACATAACTCGAGCTTTAGGACAGCTACAGAGCTGGTAAGCACAGCTTATGCATGCAGAATGATGAGGCGCGCTTGCCTGTTGAATTCAGAGGTCTGAACTCGGTCTGCTAGCCGAGCTAGGTCCGCAAACCTGTTCGTATTATTCGAGTCATCTTGACAGGAACTCTCGTTTTTTTGCACTTAACTCGAGCTGTAGGACAGCTACAGAGCTGATATTTGCAGAAATCGATTCAGAATGATCAGTTGCGCTTCTCTGTCGAATCCAGAGCTCTGAACTGGGTCTGCTGTCTGATCTAGAATCGCGAAACTATTCGTATTGGTCGAGTCGCTTGCGCGATGCTGTCGGTTATCTGGACTTAACTCGGGCTATGGGGGGGCTGTATCTGGTAATCACTGGAATCGATTTGCAGACAGCAGGCGCGTCCGCCTGTCGCATACAGAGCTCTGAACTCTGTCTGCTGCTCGAACTAGGTCCGCGAAACTATTCGTATTGTTCGAGTTATCCTGAGAGTTGCTGTCGGTTTTCTGCACTGAACTCGGACTGTAGGGGGGCTGCAGGGCTGGTAATGACAGGAGTCGATTCGCAGACATCAGACGCGCCCGTCTGTCGCATTCAGAGGTCAAAACTATTCAGTATAAGTCAGATTGTTGGTACGTGCTGTCTGTTTTCTCAACTTAAGTCGAGTTAGGAAGCTCTACGAGTCTCCCGGCGGTTAACACACAGAGCTAGGCACGGCATTTGTAGAACACGTTTTAGGCATGATTTCCTATCCCATGTTAAAGCTAACGCTATTCTGATCGACGCCATCCGGGGAAGCTTCGATGGTGGAAGATCCTATCTGGGCGTAGGCTGTGGCTGGCAGATTGATTTTCATTTGTGCTCCTCTTCTGTTGCTGAATATCCTGTCACTCTTCCGAGTGGCGTGTGGGAGCCCAACGTGGCCTCTTCCTCTTTCCTCCTTCCCCCCTCGAGCACTATCACTGCAGCTGAGTTAGAGTCTGCCCGACAACTCCTTTTGGGAGTGGAGGAATGCCTGCATTTGGCAGGATACTAGGCCTCCCTGTGTGGCTATCGCCTGGGCGGTGACCCGACCCTGCTGTGGCGGCACGCAATACGCAAAAAAACCAAGGTCGACGGTTTACCGCCGGCGCCCAGTATTGCGGCGCGCTGGAGAGGTAGTTGGCAAGAAAAATCTCGACGGAAGTTTGCTGACTTTCAGTCAGTTCAAATTTTTTATTCTCGGAATTTGAATATTCGTTAGAGCTCTAGTATTTTCCCTGAGTCATTTGATCTTATTCCCGCTCGTCCTCTTGATCTTAGATCGATCGGGTGAATATCATCATCGAAAAGCACGGTGGCAGGATCGGCCGTTTTGAGCCATCTTGATACGTGCTAACGGTTTTCTGCACATATCTCGAGCTTTAGGACAGCAGTCTGCTATCTGATCTAGAATCGCGAAATTATTCGTATTTATCGAGTAATCTTAAGAAGTGCCCTCGGTGTTCTTCACTCAACTCGCGCTGAGGCGAGCTACAGTGTTTTTTGTCACAGGAATTGATTTGAAGACATCAGGCGCGTCGCCTGTCGAATCTAGAGCTCGGAACTCGGTCTGCTGCCCGAATTAGGTCTGCGAGCCTATTGTATTGTTCGAGTCATCCTGAGAGGTGCTGTTGGTTTTCTCCTCAACTCGGGCTGTAGGGGGGCTACAGGGCTGGTAATGACAGGAATCGATCGTCTGAATCGGGAGCTCTGAACTCGGCCTGCTGCGCGAGCTAGGTTTGCGAAACTATTCATTGTTCGACTCATCTCGAGAAGTGTTCTCGGTTTTCTGTACTTAACTCGTGCTGGGGTAGGGCTACAGCGCTGCTGGTCACAGAAATCGATTCGGAGCCATCAGGCGCGTCCGTCTGTCGAACCAAGAGCTTGGAACTCGGTCTGCTCCTCGAACTAGATCCGCAAAATTTTTTCGTACTAGTCGAGTCATTCTGAGAGGTGCTGTCGGTTTTCTGCACTTAAGTCGGGCTGTAGGGGGGCTGCAGGGCTGGGCATCACAGAACTCGATTGGAAGACATCAGCTACGCCCGTCTGTCGCATTCAGAGATCTGAACTCGGTTTGATACTCGAGCTGGATTGCCAAACTGTTTGTTTTTTGTTAGAGTGATCTTGGAATGTCTGAAATCGCTTGGGCTGAAAAAACAATTCGTTCTCTGATTTTTTCTCCCACATTATATACTGTCGGGAAGCTCTACGAGTCTTCCGGCGGTGATAAAGGTTGACGGTTCACCGCCGGCGCCCATCACGAGAGCTTCTGTGGGCTCGCCAGGAAGGCTTTTCAGTGCGTGTCCTCTTTGCTCTCTGGGTTTTGGACGCTGCCAGGTGGACGCTGCCAAGTGGTCGGTTGAAAATAACTCGTAGAGCTCTCGTAGAGCTTCCCTTAGCTTGCTGCTGGAAGCTTCAGAGTACCTCGTAGAGCTCTTGGGCATCGATGAGCCAGAGGAATTCCGGCGCGGGGTGGAGCTAGTTGGCCCAGCCGGCCAAGGCGGACAATGTGGCAACTTTTGGGTGGTTTTGCGAATATTTGAAAGATATTTGACAATTCATTTTGAGAAAGCCGATTTTTGCGCGTCGCATTGGCATATAAACTCCTCTTCGACAGCAGCTCAGCTCTGCCGATGCATTTTCCTATGAGTTGACTTCCAGGAACTGAGCGAATATGAAAATCGAAAAAATCGAAAATGCAGATTTTCGAAAAATCTTTATTTCTTGATTCTACTCCGATTCTGAGCACTCTTGCCAGTGTCAGGAGCTCTACGAGGTGTCCGGGCGGTGACCAGGTTGACGGTTCACCGCCGGCGCCAGTAATCCCGGCGCGCTGGAGAGCTAGTTGGCAAGAAAAATCTCGACGGACCTTTTGCTGACTTTTGGTCGGTTGAAAATTTTGTTCTCGAAATTCAACAATTCGTTTGAGCTCTAGTATTTTTTCTGACCATACTCGATCTTATTCCCGCTCGCCATCTTAATCTCAGCTCGATCGGGTAAACATTTATGGAAAAAAGCATCGCGGCGGGATCGGCTGTTTCGAGTCATCTTGATACGCGTTGTCGGTATTTTGTACTTAACTCGAGCTGTAGGGCAGCTGCAGAGCTGATTCTCGCAGAAATCGATTGCAAATCGTCAGTCGCGTTTGTCTGCTGCATCTAGAGGTCCGAACTCGGTCTGCTGCCCGAGCTAGGTGTGCGAAACTATTCGTGTTGTTGGAGTCATCTTGAGAGCTGCTGACGGTTTTCCGCACTTAACTCAGGCTGTAGGGGGGGTACAGGGCTCGTACTCACAGGAATCGATTCAGAGACATCAGGCGCGTCCGCCTGCCGAATCCAGAGACCAGAACTCGGTGTGCTGCCCGAGCTAGGTTCGCAAAACTATTCGTAGTCGTTGAGTCATCTTGAGAGGTGCTGTCCGTTTTCTTAACTCGAGCTGTAAGGGGGCTGCAGGGCTGGTAATCACTGGAATCGATTCGGAGACATCAGTCGCGTCCACCTCTCACATTCAGAGCCCTGAACTCGGCCTGCTGCCCGAGCTAGGTCCGCGAAGCTATTCGTATTGTTCGAATCATCTTCAGAGGTGCTGTCGATTTTCTGAACTTAACTCGGGCTGTAAGGGGGCTGCAGGGCTGGTAATCACAGGAATCCATTCGGAGACATGATCCGCGTCCGCTTGTTGCATTCAGATGTCTGAACTCGAGTGATCTTGAGAGGTGCTGTCGATTTTCGCACGTAACTCGGGCTGTAGGAGAGCTACGGAGCTCGTGTGCACAGAAAACGATCGAGAAGCATCAGGGGCGTTTGGCTGTTGCATCGAGAGGTCTGAAATAATTTATGCTGAAAAACTATTCGTTCTCTGCAATTTTTTTCGACATCATATATGGTCAGGAAGCTCTACGAGTCCCCGGCGGTAACAAAGGTTGACGGTTTACCGCCGGCGCCCAGTTGCTGGAAGCTTAAGAGCAATTCCGGGGCGCTGGAGAGCTAGTTGGGAAGAAAAACCTCGACGGACCTTTTGGTGACTTTTGGTCGGTTGAAAATTTTGTTCTCGAAATTCAACAATTCGTTAGAGCTCTAGTATTCTTTCCCGTGATATTCGATCTTATTCCCGCTCGCCATCTTGATCTCAGCTCGATCGGGTACCTTTTACTGCCAAAAAGCACTCCGGCGGGATCGGCCGTTTCGAGTCATCTTGATACGTGGTGACTGTTTTCTCAAGATAACTCGAGCTTCAGGACAGCTACAGAGCTGGTAAGCACAGCTAATCGATTCAGAATGATCAGGCGCGTTCGCCTGTGGAACCCAGAGGTCTGAACTCGGTCTGCTAGCCGAGCTAGGTCCGCAAACCTATTCGTATTATTCGAGTCATCTTGACAGACGCTCTCGGTTTTCTCTACTTAACTCGAGCTACAGGACCGCTACAGAGCTGATACGTACAGAATTTGATTGAGAATCATCAGTGGCCGTTGTCTGTGGAATCCAGAGCTCTGAACTCGGTCTGCTGCCCGATCTAGAATCGCGAAACTATTCGTATTGTTCGAGTCATCTTGAGAGATGCTGTCGGTTCTCTGCACTTAATTCGGGCTCTGGGGGGGCTGCATGGCTGGTAATCACTGGAATCGATTCGAAGACATCAGGCGCGTCCGCCTTTCGAATCCAAAGCTCCGAACTCTGTCTGCTGCCAAACCAGGTCCCTGAAACTATTCGTATTGTTCGAGTTATCCTGAGAGGTGCTGTCGGTTTCCTGCAGTTAACTCGGGCTGTAGGGGGGGGGGGGCTGCAGGGCTGGTAATCACAGGAAACGATTCAAAGAGATCAGACGCGTTCGCCTGCATGCAGAGGTTTGAACTCGGTCTGATACTCGAGCTAGGTTTGCCAAACTATCCGTATGGTTCGAGTCATCTTGAGAGGTGCTGTCGATTTACGCACGTAACTCGGGCTGTAGGAGAGCTACAGAGCTCGTACAGAAGACAATCCAGAAGCATCGGGGGCGTTCGGATGTTGCATCCGAGAGGTCTGAAATTGCTTGGGCTGAACAATTATTTTTCTGTGTAATTTGTTTCGACATTATATGTTGTCCGGAAGCTCTACGAGTCCCCCGGCTCAAGAAAATCTCGGCTCAAGGCGCTTGACATTTGATCCCCTCTGCCTGGGTAACCTCCAGTGGGATCGAGTGCGCGTCAGGAAGTCACACGTTTGTCGCCTAGAGTGATATTGCACGGCCATTCATTTGACACGTTTGATCGCCTTGAGTGGTCTTCAATTGATTTGTTTCACACGTTTGTCGCCTAGAGTGATATTGCGCTGCCATTCATTTGACACGCTTGATCGCCTTGAGTTGTCTTCAATTGATTTGTTTTGCTGGGTGCTTCCGAGGCAGTCTCTGCAATCTTTCGTTATGCCACACGTACGGAGTGCAAGTGCTCGCATTATGCGTCGGGCGCTGGCTGTTCAAAACGGATACTGTGTGCATTTACCTATTCGTTTGCCTCTGGATGGTTTGGTGCCACCTACGTGTCTCCCACCACCAGGGCTGGAGCGGGCGACTGCCGATTTGGTTCTAGATCATCTCTTGTTGCGCGATCCACCTGTTGTCAAACGCAGTTTGGAGGAGGAGGAGGAGGCAAACATTAAGACTGTTTCGGATAATCTTTCTTGCCGTATGCAGGCTTCTGAATCGCTGGTTGATGTAGATATTGGAGTGCAGGCTTCTGAATCGCTGGTTGATGTTGGAGTGCAGACGGTTGATGTTGCGGACTTTCATTGTGAAGTCGGCTGTCAGACAGATAGTGTCGTTGGGATGGAGGGAGGAACTTCAGGAGTTCTTCTTGGGAAAGTGACTGTGGCGGCGGAGGAGGAGCTGGAGGCACCCTCGAGTGCGGAGTCTTCTCCGAACGTGCAGTCTGATTCTGATAGCCGCGCCTTGTCAGGAGCGTCCCAGGGGTGTCTGAATCGTCCCGTCGCGCTCAATGAGGTATCGAAGGAGTCGCGCCAGGGGACTCGAGGGAGAGATCGTGACAAGGTCAAGGGGACATCGACGTGCTCTCAGGCCACCATTGCCGATGTCAAAGCGTGGATTGACGCTGTTGCCAGCATCAACGAGTTGAATGCGATCCAGTATTTAAAGAACGGAATGGATTTGTTTGATAAGCTGGTGACAGAACGTGGGTTCCCTACAAAGAAGGCCCAAAAAGATTATGCTCGGAAACTGTATGAGATGCTCCAGAATGTGCAAGCGACGCTGGAGGATCTTCTAGGATTCTTCGAGGTGCACAGGTTCTTGACAGGACAAATGAACCGCGCCGAGATGGCCAAGTTTCTTGAGGTTTCCAAGTGCAGCGATTACCGAATAATATTCTTCGGACGCCCGAGGAGTTTCGACAAGTTGGGATGAAGCTATTCGTGCGCACTTGTATGCATCTTCCGGTTTAGAACAGCGAAGGCTGTAATGCTTGTATCTCACCTGTTCTTGTTTTCCTCACTTTATCTCTCTGTTTGACCTCTCGTTGGAGCCATGATGGCTCTACGGCCCGCTGTGGGCCCCACTAAGCGATTCAGGTGTGTAAAGGGCAGGGGCCCCTCATATTCTTCAGGTGACGTTCTTCCACGGGTTGTTTCCCCGTCTAATTCGTTGATTACTTCACATGTGACGTTGAGCATGCGCCTCTTGTCATACGGCGGGTTGAACATGCGTATTTCGGACTGGTTTGATGTGAATAAGAGTTTGTGCTCGCTCACGCCTTGCCTGTTTGGATACGTCCGCTCCTTGCTCCGACTAGGCTGGAAAGCCTGCACAGTCGACCGCAAAGTCCGCAAAAAAAACAAAGGTTGACGGTTTACCGCCGGCGCCCAGTTTTGTTTTCGAAATTCAACCATTCCTTAGAGCTCTAGTATTTTTTCCCGTGATATTCGATTTTATTCCCGCTCGCCATCTTGATCTCAGCTCGAACAAGTACCTTTTACTACCAAAAAGCGTCCAGGCGGGATCGACCGTTTCGAGTCATCTTGATACGCGCTGTCGGTATATTGGACTTAACTCGAGATACAGGACAGCTACAGAGCTGGTAAGCACACCTTATCGATTCAGAATGATCAGGCGCGTTCGTCCGTTGCATCCAGAGGTCTGAACTTGGTGTGCTAGCCGAGCTAGGTCCGCAAACCTATTCGTATTATTCGAGTCATCTTGACAGGCGCTTTCGGTTTTCTGTACTTAATTCGAGCTATATGACAGCTACAGAGCCGATGCTTACAGAAATTGATTCAGAGTCATCAGTCGCGTTTGTCTGTTGCATCCAGAGCTCTGAACTCGGTCTGCTGCCCGCTCTAGAATCGCGACACTATTCGTATTGTTCGAGTCATCTTGGGAGGTGGTTCTCTGTACTTAACTCGGGTTGTGGGGGGGGGGGCTACAGTGCTTGTAGTCACAGGAATCGATTTGTAGACATCAGGCGCGTCCGCCTGTCGAATCCAGAGCTCGGAACTCGGTCTGCTGCCCAAACTAGGTCGCGAAACTATTCGTATTGTTCGAGTCATCCTGAGAGGTGCTGTCGGTTTTCTGCACTTAACTCGGGCTGTGGGGGGGCTCCAGGGCTGGTAATCACAGGAGTCGATTTGGAGACATCAGACGTGTCCGCTTGTCGCATTGAGAGGCCTGAACTTGGTCTGATACTCGAGCTAGGTTTGCCAAACTATCGTATTCTTCGAGTGATCTTCAGGGTTGTTGTCGATTTACGCACGTAACTCGGGCTGTAGGAGAGCTACAGAGCTCGTATAGAAGACAATCGAGAAGCATCGGGGGCGTTCGGCTGTTGCATCGAGAGGTCTGAAATCGCTTTGGCTGAAAAACTATTCGTTCTCTGCATTTTTTTCGACATTCTATATTGTCAGGAAGCTCTACGAGTCCCCCGGCGGTAAGAAAGGTTGACGGTTTACCGCCGGCGCCAGTAATTACCTCGTAGAGCTCTTTGGCGTCGATGAGCTAGAGGAATTCCGGCGCGGGGTGGAGCTAGTTGGTCGACCCAGCCAGAAAGGACAAAGTGTTAACTTTTGGGTGGTTTCTACCGGAGAGTTCTCTGAGAGCTAGAGGGTTTTAGATTAGAAGCCGGACGGTCGTGGTGCCCGCCAGCCGCCCATCTCCGCCGCTCCACGATCCTCGCAGCAACTCGCCCGTCCCGGCAGGGGGTCCGGGAGAGCTTCCGGCAAGTGCGAACGCGTGCCTGCACACGTGCAGGCACGCGTGGATACGTTCCTGGCACCGCTTCAGAAGCGCTGCAGGGGGGCCCCCAGAGCCCCAGAAGAGCTCCCCCAGAACTTCTGTGGGCTTGCCAGGAAGGCTTCCTAGTGTTTGCCCTCTTTGCTCTCCGGGTTTTTCCCGGAGAGCTCGCTGAGAGCTAAAGGGTTTAAGATAAAGCCGGACGGTGGTGATGCCCGCCAGGAGCTCCTCAGGGCGCCTCCAGCGGCTGGGAAGCTTCCACGCGTGCGTGCAAGCACGCATAGAAGCGTTTCTGGCACCGCTTCAGCAGCGCCTCAGTCGAGCCCCCCAAGGCTCTCCAGAAAGGACTGGGCGCCGGCGGTAACCGTCAACCTCTCTTACCGCCTGGGGACTCGTAGAGCTTAACTCGTAGAGCATCCCTTAGCTACAGGAATTCAATCGGAGACATCACAGGAATTCACTCGGAGACATCAGACGCGTTCGCCTGTCGCATTCAGAGGCCTGAACTTGGTCTGATACTCAAGCTAGCTTTGCCCAGCTATCATATTGTTCGAGTGATCTTAGGGTTGCTGTCGATTTACGCACGTGACTCGGGCTGTAGGAGAGCTACAGAGCTCGTACAGAAGACTGGGCGCCGGCGCGGTAAACCGTCAACCTTGGTTACCGCCGGGTCGTAGAGCTTCCTAGCTCGACTTAAGTTGAGAAAGCCGACAGCACCTACCAACATTCCGACTCATAGTGAATATTCTTTGACCTCTGAATGCGACAGGCGGACGCGTCTGATGTCTGCGAATCGATTCCTGTCATTACCAGCCCTGCAGCCCCCCTACAGCCCGAGTTAAGTGCAGAAAACCGACAGCACCTCTCAGGATGACTCGAACAATACAGTAGTTTCGCAGACCTAACTCGGGCAGCAGACCGAGTTCCGAGCTCTGGATTCGCGCCTGATGTCTTCAAATCGATCCTGTGACCACCAGCACTGTAGCCCCCCTCAGCGCGAGTTGAGTGAAGAAAACCCAGAGCACTTCTCAAGATGACTCGACCAATACGATTAGTTTCGCGATTCTAGATCGGGCAGAAGACCGAGTTCAGAGCTCTGGATCCGACAGACAAACGCAACTGATGATTCTGGATCGGTTTCTGTAAATATCAGCTCTGTAGCTGTCCTACAGCTCGAGTTAAGTACAGAAAAGCGAGAGTTCCTGTCAAGATGACTCGAAACATACAAATAGGTTTGCGGACCTAGCTCGGCTGACAGACCGAATTCAGACCTCTGGATTCAACAGGCGAACGCGCCTAATCATTCTACATCGATTAGCTGTGCTTACCAGCTCTGTAGCTGTCCTGAAGCTCGAGTTATGCTCAGAAAACCGTCAGCGTGTATCAAGATGAAGCAAAACGGCCGATCCCGCCACTTTTCGATAGTAATATTCACCCGATCGAGCTGAGATCAAATGGCGAGCGGGAATAACATCGAATATCACGGGAAAAAATACTAGAGCTCTAACGAATGTTCAAATTTTGAGAACATAATTTTGAACTGAGCAAAAGTCATCAAAAGTTCCGTCGAGATTTTCGAGCCAACTAGCCCGCCAGTGCGTCCGAATTACTCTTCAGCTTCCAGCTGCTAGCTTAGGGAAGCTCTACGAGTCACAATCGAGAAGCATCGGGGCGTTCGGCTGTTGCATCGAGAGGTCTAAAATCGCTTGGGCTGAAAAACTACTCGTTCTCTGCATTTTTTTCGACATTATATACTGTCAGCACTGGGCGCCGGCGGTAAACCGTCAACCTTTCTTACCGCCGTGGGACTCGTAGAGCTTCCTGACAATATTGAATGTCGAAAAAATTGCAGAGAACGAATAATTTTTCAGCCTAAGCGATTTCAGACCTCTCGATGCAACAGCCAAACGCCCCTCATGCTTCTGGATCGTTTCCTGTGCGCACGAGCTCCGTAGCTCTCCTACAGCCCGAGTCACGTGCGAAAATCGACAGCACCTCTCAAGATCACTCGAACAATACGAATAGTTTGGCAAACCTAGCTCGAGTATCAGACCGAGTTCACACCTCTGAATGCAACAGGCGGACACGCCTGATGTCTCCGAATCGAGTCCTGTGATTACCAGCCCTGCAGGCCCCAAACAGCCCGAGTCAAGTGCAGAAAACCAAGAGCACCTCTGAAAACGACTCGAACAATACGAATAGTTTCGCAGACCTAGCTCAGGCAGCAGACCGAGTTCAGAGCTCCGAATGCGACAGGCGGACGCGACTGATGTCTCCGAATCGATTCCAGTGATTACCAACCCTGCAGCCCCCTTAGATCTCGAGCTAAGTGCAGAAAACGGACAGCACCTCTCAAGATGACTCGAAGAATACGAATAGTTCGCGGGCCTAGCTCGGTCAGCACACCGAGTTCTGAGCTCTCGATTTGGCAGGCGGACGCGCCTGATGTCTCCAAATTGATTCCTGTGAGTACGGGCCCTGTAGCCCCCCTACAGCCCGAGTTAAGTGCAGAGAACTAACAGCACCTGTCAAGATGACTCGAACAATACGAAAAGTTTCGCAAACCTGGCTCGGCCAGCAGACCGAGTTCAGACCTCTGGATGGAACAGACGAGCGCGTCTGATGATTTGCAATCGATTTCTGTGAGGATGAGCTCCTTAGCTACCCTACAGCTCGAGCTAAGTACAAAATACCGACAACGCGTATCAAGATGACTCGAAACAGCCGATCCCGTCGCGACGCTTTTTTGCAGAAATATTTACCCGATCGAGCTGAGATTAAGACGGCGAGCGGGAATAAGATCGAATATGGTCAGAAAAAATACTAGAGCTCCAACGAATGGTTGAATATCGAGAACAAAATTTCCAACCGACCAAAAGTCAGCAAAAGGTCCGTCGAGATTTTTCTTGCCAACTAGCTCTCCAGCGCCCCGGAATTACTCTTAAGCTTCCAGCTATAACTTGCTAAGGGAAGCTCTACGAGTTATTTCCCGTCCCCGAGGGTCTCTTCGCTCTCCGGGTTTTGGGCGCTACTAAGTGGACGCTACCAAGTTCCCGGAGAGCTCGCTGAGAGCTCAAGAGTTTAAGATGAGAAGCCGGACGGTGGTGGTGCCCGCCAGGAGCTCCTCCACGGCGCTCCACGTTCCCCGCAGCGCCCCCGGCGGCCCGGCAACGTGTCCGGGGGAGCTTCCGGCAAGCTTCCACGCGTGCCTGCATGCGTGCAGGCACGCATGGAAGCGTTTCTGGCACCGCTTCAGCAGCGCCCCAGAGGAGCCCCCCAAGGCTCTCCAGAAAAGATTTCCCGTGCCCGAGGGTCTCTTCGCTCTCCGGGTTTTGGACGCTACAAAGTAACTCGTAGAGCTTCCCTCAGCAAGTTATTGCTGGAAGCTTAAGAGTACCTCGTAGAGCTCTTCGTCATCGATGAGCTAGAGGAATTCCGGCGCGGGGTGGAGCTAGTTGGCCGACCCGGCCAGAAAGGACAAAGTGGTAACTTTTGGCTGGTTTCGCGAATATTTGAAAGATATTTGACAATTCATTTTGAGACAGTAGATTTTTCGCACCTGTAGTGGGTTATGCCTCGTCGGCCAGTAAAATATTCAGGTCCGTAGCTGCAGTATTACTATCAGAACACTTGGAGGAACCGACGTAGGATAAAAACAGAAAAACATGATTTTCGAGTTTCTCAGGTCTTGCTCTAGACGCTTTCTTTATGCTAACCGAGGAGCGTCGTGTGAGAAAAGAGCTCTACGAGGGCCCCGGCGGTAACCTGGTTGACGGTTTACCGCCGGTTCCCAGTAATTCCGGCGCGCTGGAGAGCTAGTTGGCAAGAAAAATCTCGACGGACCTTTTGCTGACTTTTGTTCGGTTGAGAATTTTGTTCTCGAAATTCCTCAATTCGTTTGAGCTCTAGTATTTTTTCCCGTGATATTCGATCTTATTTCCGCTCGCCATCTTGATCTCAGCCCGATCGGGTATCTTTTACTGCCAAAAAGCACACTGGCGGGATCGGCTGTTTGGAGTAATCTTCATTCGCGTTGTCGGTATTTTGTACTTAACTAGAGACATATGACAGCTACAGAGCTGGTAAGCACGCCTCATCGATGCAGAATAATCAGTCGCGCTCGTCTCTTGCATCTAGAGGTCTGAACTCGGCCTGCTAGCTGAGCTAGGTCCGCAAACCTGTTCGTATTATTCGAGTCATCTTCACAGGCGCGTTCGGTTATCTGTACTTAACTCGACCTATATAACAGCTACAGAGCTTATACTGAGAGAAACGGATTCAGAATTATCAGTCGCATTTGTCTGTTGATTCCAGAGCTCTGAACTCGGTCTGCTGGATCCAGAATCGCGAAACTATCGTATTGTTCGAGTCATCGTGAGAGGTGCCTGTCGGTTTCTGAACTTAACTCGGGCTGCATGGGGGATACAGCGCTGGTAGTCACAGGAATCGATTTGAAGACATCAGAGGCGTCCGCCTGTCGAATCCAGAGCTCGGAAGTCGGTCTGCTGCCTGAACTAGGTCCGCGAAACTATTCGTATTGTTCGAGTCATCCTGAGAGGTGCTGCCAATTTTCTGCACTCAACTCGGGCTGTAGAGGGGCTGCAGGTCTGGTAATCACAGGAATCGATTGAGAGACATCAGACGCGTCCGTCTGTCGCGTTCAGAGGTCTGAAATCGGTCTGATACTCGAGCTAGATTTGCCAGACTATTCGTATTGTTCGATTCATCTTGAGAGTTGCTGTCGATTTACGCATGTTATCTGGGCTGTATGAGGGCTACGGAGCTCGTACAGAAGACAATCCAGAAGCATCGGGGGCGTTCGGCTGTTGCATTGAGAGGTCTGAAATCGCTTGGGCTGAAAATTTATTCGTTCCCAACAATTTTGTTTTTTGACATTATATATTGTCAGGAAGCTCTACGAGTCCCCCGGCGGTAACAAAGGTTGACGGTTTACCGCCGGCGCCCAGTGCAAAACATTGAAAGATATTCGACCATTCATTTCGAGAAAGCAGATTTTGTGCATCTGTAGTGGGTTAAGACGCGGCTGCCAGTACAAATTTGAGGTCTTTAGCTGCAGTATTACTATCAAAACACTTGGGGGAACCGACGTTAGATAAAAACAGAAAAACGTCATTTTTCGAGTTTCCCAGGTCTTGCTCTAGACGCTTTCTTCATGCTTACCGAGGAGCGCCGTGTGAGAAAAGAGCTCTACGAGGGCTCCGGCGGCAACCTGGTCGACGGTTTACCGCCGGTTCCCATTCCGGCGCGGTGGAGTGGAGAGCTAGTTGGCAAGAAATCTCGACGGACCTTTTGGTAACTTTTGCTCGGTTGAAAATTTTCTTCTTGAAATTCAACCATTCGTTGAAGCTCTAGTATTTTTTACCATGATATTCGATGTTATTCCCGCTCGCCGTCTCGATCTTAGCTCGATCAGGCAGATATTACTGTCAAAAAGCATCCCGTTTCGAGTCATCTCGACATGCGTTGTCGGTTTTTTTTGTACTTAACTCGAGCTATAGGACAGCGACAGAGCTCATACTCTCAGAAGCCGATTCAGAATCATCGGGCACGTTTGTCTGTTGAATCCAGAGCTCTGAACTCGGTCCGCTGCTCGAGCTAGATTCGCGAAACTATTCGTATTGTTCGAGTCATCTTGAGAGGTGCTCTCAGTTTCTTAATTACCTCGGATTGTAGGGAGGGCTACAGGGCTGGTGATCAGAGCAATCGGTTAGGAGACATCAGGCGCGTCGCCTCTCTAATTTTGAGCTCGGAACTCGGTCTGGTGCCCGAGCTAGGTCCGCGAAATTATTCGTATTGTTCGAGTCATCTTCAGCGGTGATGTTGGTTTTCTGTGCTTAACAAGCTGTCGGAGAGACCAGACACGTCCGCCTGTTGCATTCAGAGGCTGAACTCGGTCTGATACTCGAGCTAGGTTTGCGAAACTATTCGTATTGTTTGAGTCATCTGGTGCTGTCGATTTTCGCACTTAACTCAGGCTGTAGGAGAGCTACAGAGAACGATCCAGAAGCATCAGAGGCGCTCCGCTGTTGTATCGAGAGGTATGAAATCGCTGGGGCTGAAAAACTATTGGTTCTCTGCAATTTTTCTTCGACGTTATATATGGTCAGGAATCTCTACGAGTCCCCCAGCGGTAAGAAGGTTGACGGTTCACCGCCGGCGCCCAGTAATTCCGGGGCGCTGGAAAGCTAGTTGGCAAGAAAAATCTCGACGGACCTTCGCTGACTTTTAGTCGGTTGAAAATGTTGTTGTCGAATTTCAACCACGTTCGAGCTCCAGTATTTTTTCCCGTGATATTCGATTTTATTCCCGCTTGTCATGCCCCGTAGAGCTCTCCGGCATCGATGAGCTAGAGGAATTCCGGCGCGGGGTGGAGCTAGTTCACCGACCCGATCAAAAGAGACACTGTGGTGACTTTAGGTCTGTTTTGCTAAGATATGAAGTATATTTGATAATTCATTTTGAGAAACCAGTTTTTTCGCACCTGTAGTGGGTTATGCCGTGTCTCATAGTCAAATTTTGAGGTCCGTAGATGCAGTATCACTATCAAAACACTTGACGGAACCAACGATGGATAAAAACAGAAAAACATGAATTTTCGAGTTTTTGGTTTCTCGCTCCAGAAGCTTTCTTCATGTGTTCCGACGATTGCTGTGCAAGAAAAGAGCTCTACGAGGTTCCCGGCTCAAGACATCTCGGCTCTAGGGCTCCTGGATCCCACAGGAGCTCAGGGGGTGTCGGCGCCGCGGGGGAGGCGGCGCGGCGGCCATCGCTGCCATCGACGAGTACGGCATCTTCCAGGCAAGCCAGGCCGCCTGCTTTGTGTGCTGTAATTTGTTGTTTTGTTGTCGTGTGTGCAAAGACGGACGGGTACGACTTTTCAGTGCTTGCGAGACGTTTCCAGCTGGAGGATATTTCCCCGACTGTACCATATTTGCAGCACTCACAGGATTACGGACAGAGACCAGATTCTGCTGTTGAGAGGGCATCTCGGAAAAGGCAAATTCAGGATACCGAGCAGATTGTACGTGACCTTCCATTGGACGGGAGATTGAATACTGCCGACTCCACTCCAGATAGTGATAGCCATTGTGTAGTCCCACCTTCATTCGTGAATATGAATACAGGACTCATGAATATGATGCAGACTCCTTCCAATGCAGCTGTGGCGGGAGCTACGACCGACGGAGGGCGTGCGGGAGGAGCTCCAGTGGGTCAGGTCAGTCCAGGAGGTCAAGGATCTGGAGGCGCTCCTGTTGTTCCTAGAGGCCCAGCTCCACAAGGTGCTCTAGGGGGACCCCCAGGTATGCCCACGGAGGCACAACAGGCGGCGGCCCAAGCGGCTGTTGTCCCTGAAGGTGCTGGGGAGCGTCAGGGTATGCAGGGTGTTAGCGACGACGCCCAACGAAATGTCAAACATCGTGTCAACGGTCCTCACGAGGCACTCTTGGGAGAACTCGAGGAGAAGCGAAAGAAACTCAATGTGGTCTCGGACGAGGCCCCATCCTGGTTCAAGGCCTTCGCGGAGCTCAACGTACTTGAGAGCAAAGTTAGGCAACAAGAAAACGTCGAAATCAGGGCCGATATTCAGAGCATCTCGAATCGTCAGGAGGCTTCCGACATCAGGATGAACAACTTGGAACGACAGTTGCAGGATATCAAGAAGAACCCCAGTGTGGTATCAGGTGCAGCCTCGACTACGGCACCTTCCTACGGAGGGGGCCCACCAGGACTCTCAGGACCCTCCAGTTTCAGTCCCAGCTATGTGGAGCTCACAGGCTGGACAGACTGGAATGGGACAGCGGTTACACGTTCGGCCAGTATGATGAGAGACACGGACGCTGCACACTTCATCACTAATTTGAAGACGGCCATCGCAGCAGAGGATGAAGCTAGGATCGATTACGAGGGCACATTACGTATGAATGGAAGTATAATGATGTTGAGTACGATCAAAATCAAATTCTTTGTAGGAACCGACTCTTCGACATTATACAACGTGAAGCGTGCTTTTGATGATGCTTTAACTCCGAATCCCCAAAGGAATGCGGCTCAGGTTTCGAGGTCACCTCCAGATTATGACAGCATGTTCCAGGGCATGTTACAACGACCCAGTCGGGTCCGCGTACGCATAGAGGCCCCACCTTGGAAACGTGATCATATCGGGGCTGTGGGGTGCTTCTATGGGACATACCGCGAGTGTACCAACAGTGAGGCTATGGAGATCAGGGGGGAGACAGGATCGGGACCCAACGGACGGAGCACAATGTGGACCAAGCCGCAGGACCCTCAGCATCGACCCGTGGAACGGGCATCCTTTCGTATCAATACGGGGTGGACAGTGGACCGCGAGATCTGGGAGGGTGTACTTATGCGAAGCGGTGTGACGACTACATACGACACATTTGTTACGAGTCTTGTCGGCAGGACGTGACGGTGCAGAGGTGCCAGTCGGGCTGGTGGCCCCGCAGCCCAGCATAGGCTAGGCACCCAGAATCTTATGAAACAAGGGGCTACAGCAGATCGGGGATTTGCTTGCATGAGGGCACTTCTTTCTCACGGCTGTGAAGTGTTCTGTTTACAGGAGTGTGAACACTTACCGTCCTATTCAATTCAACTGCTTGGCTGGCACCTACTTTATTCAAGTGACAGGAAGGCTTCCATAGCTTTGAGGGGGAAGTCTTGTCACAACATAGTTCGCTCTTGGAGTAATCATGCTCGTCTTGCTATTGCGTGCTTGCGTCATCCGTGTATCTTTCTTGTCTCTGCGTACTTTCCGAACAGATCGGAGAATCGTTCATTGGAGGTGGCTTTTGAGATGCTGAAAACAATCGAAACAACTTATTGGAGGTGGAAGGAGGAGTGCAGATACACATGTGGGCTTGTGATTGCAGGGGATTTTAATGTTGAGCTTGCGCCCGACATCACCTGTTCAGGAGGCACGGTGACTGGAGGTGCTGTGCAGATTCTCGACGGGAGGGGATATGGGAATGATACGGAGGATAGACGATGGGAGGAGGACATGTGGCGATCTCAGCTGCAGGAGTGGCTGTGTCGGATGCGCTTGCTGGCAGTCAATTCTCTTGGCTCGCCGTGCTCTCGACAGCCGGCTTTCGTGCATCGCGCGAATAATGCTCGACGCAAGTCTGGGACGAAGACTATTGCGCCAAAAGTGCTTGACTATCTCATGGTCCCACAATCCTGGGAGGGTGACTTGGTTGAATGCCGAGCGGATTGGATCCCAGAGACCCGGACTACCAACTTCTCGGATCATGCCTGTGTCTACGCCGAGTTCCATATGCAGAACCCTCAGGTCACGAAATATCAAGGCCCCCCTAGCCACCACACAAGCCACAAAGAGTGCCAATCGTATTGGGAGGAGGCCCAATTTCAGGTCCTGGCGGACGTCCAGATCCCGACGGTGCCCCCACAACGTCTTGCTGAAACGATTGCTGGACATGCGTTACCGCTCCTCACGGTGAGGGCCCCCAGGTACTATCGAGGGCTCCCGCCGAGTAGGACTCCCCAGCATGCCGACCTGGAGGTACAACTCAGAGAGGCACGTGCTAGGAAGGACAGAGCGTTGGCTCGGGACCTTCGGCGTCGCATCAGACCGCTTGCGCGGGAGTATCGCCGACGGAAGGTGGAGTGGGAGGCGCTGCCATCTAGGAAGGGGAGGAGGACACGTGTGACGGAGTTGAGGGTGACGGACACTGGGGGAGGGGATATGGGGCCTACGACTATGATGACGGAGGACAGGGAACTGTGGGCGGAGGAGGTGGAGCGATATGCTGTGCAGAGTATGACTTGTGATGACTCCAGAGCCCGCAATCGGGAGCTTGTGTCCACACTGCGTCGCCATGCATCTCAATCTACAGCCCCTTCGGACAACGCACTTACGACTACATACTCTACTATTCTGCAGGCGCGGAGCAGGCTCCGAACAGGACAGGCCTGTGGGCCCGACGGCATCTCGGTTGAACTTCTCAAGTCTCTTTCGTGGAGGTCAGTGCGTGCTATTGGTAAGGTTTTCTCTGATATATTCAACGGGCTTCGCCCGACGCCAAGGGGATGGCAGGAAGTATACCTAACACTTATGCCGAAAACGAGCAAACTAGAAACATTGCGACAAACAAGGAACCTGCTTGTCGGAAATACCTTGGCCAAGTGGTATCTTACGTGTGTGACGATTTTACTGGAACGATGTGTGGAACCCTTCATGAGTGATATGGCGATTTACGGTTTTACTAGCGGACGACGTTGCTGGGAGATTTCATCGGCCATGAAATGTATTGCACAACATGCTTCCACATGGGGGCGAGATCAAACGGCGTGGCTCCTCAGCTGTGACATCGAGCGGGCGTTCGATGCTGTGACATTGCCGACAGTCTCGAGAGCGATGACGGCCCTTGGGATCAGTGCACGGTTACAGTATGCGTTATTGGAGCCTCTCTCATCTACTTCATGCGCGGTGCTGTTTGAAGGAGTGACAATCCCCAATGTGCAGTGGGATAGGTCGCTCCGTACTGGGGGTACCGAATCACCTATCGCGTTCACTATTGTCACTATTGCTATGTGGCGGGATGTGATTGCTCGCCTGGATCAGCGCGGTGTCGGAGTCGAGATGCCATGCCATGATGATCATTGTCGGTATGCACGTTGGAATCATGCTCTCTGGGCTGACAATATTTTTCTGGCCGCCAAGTCAGCATCGGAGGCGCAGGTAGCGGCCGCTGCCTTCACTACTGCTCTCAGGGATTGGGGGATGGAGTGGAAGGAAGAGAGTCTAGAGATGATGGTGTGTGGTACTCAGTACACTGATACGGTCACGGTTCATATTGGCTCGCGGACTGTACCTTTCAAGCAGGTTGAGAGTTTGAATGTGCTGGGGTATCAGATTCCCAGAAGTTTCACTTCTATCCACACGGATGTGCAGGAGCGCGTCCAGCAGGCCCGAAGGGCATTCTTTGCGCAGGTGCAGTATTTTACGTGCAGGGCGCTGCCTCTGGTGAAGGAGTTTCGTCGATACCAATCGACTGTGCAGAGCCGTCTTTTATATGCAGCAGAGGCCATCGCGATTGACAGTGAGTGTGTCAGGGTTATCCACGCGTTCGAGGGTATGTGTCTTCTGAGAATGTCAGGGAGGAGGAAGCCAGGAGATGTGGGGTGGGAGGTATGGCGGCCAGCTGCACTGACACGAGTCAGGACAATCTTCTGCGATGGGGGTTTCCCGTCGGCTGTGCAGATGCTGTGTTGGAAGAGCTGGGGCATGGTGCGCTCCACGAGGCAATATTTACTATCTTTGGAGGAGGACAGGGCGGCAAGGACGGAGGTAGAGGTGGAGGGATCAACGACTCAACGTGCTAAACGTGTTCGCTTTGCGGATGGACGGGGGGAGGATGTACCTGCAGCAACTGTGATGGAGGTGGTGGGGGGGATTGCGGATATGGAGAGGCGGCTGGAGGATCTTTGCTCGCAGGTTGCCTGTTCCATTGCCCGCTCACAGCCGATGCCCTCTGGAGAGGGAGCTGCCCACACTCTCAGAGGCGAGCCGCTTGCCGTCTCAAAGGGGAGGAGGGCCTTTCGAGACTCCCGACGTGCGCTTATGGTGTGCAATGTTAGCTGGGTCACGGCTCGCGACACAATAACAGAGGTTCTACGACAACACGGCAACAGGGCCTTATCTAGTTCGGGCAAGCGGCTTCGTGGAGGCCCTGTGGCTGTGGGTGGTCGGTCTTGGCAGTTCCCCTACATTCAGTTCTTTGGGGAAAAGTGGTGGGGGTCTGTGCGGGGCGATTGGGTCCAGTTCTTGGAGGTGTGGAAGCAACTCCTTGCACAATGCAACAACATTAAGGTCTATGACTACTTTGTGGTGTCTTGGAAGGGCTCTCCGAATGGACCTCGAGGCTCCCCTGAGGCTCAAGAGAAGGCCGATACTGAGGCGGTCGACATCGCGACCAACCCTCTACACCCCAAGTACGACCCCAAAGAGTCCGCCAAGCTTGCAATACGTTATGCTATGATCCAGGAACGTGCGACTGTGTGGGATATATCATCAGAGGGATTTGCTGCTGAGTTCAAGGGTGACTCATTACTTATCTGCTCCTGGCTACAGGGGAAATGGAGATGTGAGAATCGTGGATACTGCAAGAGGACAGCTGCCATGATTGATTGTACCTTTGAGCTCGCTGCGTGTTTCAATCTGAGGCCTGCTGCCTTGGGACGTGAGATATGGAGACATGAATTCAGGGAGGACAATACACGAGCGGATGAATTGACGCATGAGGCCAGATGTGGCCGCACATTCTACAGAACTCATTGTTATCTATCTCCATTCGAAACTTATCTCTTACCGTTCGCTATCAGGGGAGGCTTTGATGGCGGGGTTGGCCAGCAAGGATCAGGATGTGGTTTCTGGCTTCAGATCGGCTTAATCAATACTCAGTGCAATCCCAGTGAGATAGGCATCGCTTCCGCGAGAACCGTGGGCTCCTTCCCTGCTGGGCATGAGTTTGCTGTTTCTAGTGCCGTGCCCCTCGTTTGGAGGGATGTGGCCGAGGCCGCGTGGCTCCTTGAAGGAGCTACAGTCACATAATGTGAATTGTCGGCAGCCGAAGCGCTGCTCAGCGCTGCCCGTGTGCTTCTGCGGGACCGGTCCTCGCCCAGCTGCACTCAGCTGGGAACGCGAGTCCAAACAAACAAACAAAACCAGGTTGACGGTTTACTGCAGGTTGCCAGTCTTGATCTCAGCTCGATCGGGTATCTTTTACTACCAAAAAGCGTCTGGGCGGGATCGGCCGTTTCGAGTCATCTTGATACGCGCTGTCGGTATATTGGACTTAACTCGAGACTCAGGACAGCTACAGAGCTGGTAAGCACACCTTATCGATTCAGAATGATTCGGCGCGTTCGTATATTGCATTCAGAGGTCTGAACTCGGTCTGCTAGCCGAGCTAGGTCCGCAAACCTATTCGTATTATTCGAGTCATCTTGATAGGCGCTCTCGGTTTTCTGCACTTAACTCGAGCTGTAGGACCGCTACAGAGGTGAGACTGGCAGAAACTGATTCAGAATCATCAGTCGCGTTTGTCTGTTGAATCCAGAGCTCTGAACTCGGTCTGCTGCCCGATCTAGAATCGCGAAACTATGGGTAATGTTCGAGTCATCTTGAGAGGTGCTGTCGGTTTTCTGCACTTCACTCGACCTGTAGGGGGGCTACTGTGCTGGTGGTCACAGAAATCGATTTCACGACATCAGGCGCGTCGGCCTGTGGAATTTAGAGCTCGGAACTCGGTCTGCTGCCCGAACTAGGTCCGCGAAACTATTCGTAGTGTTCGAGTCATCCTGAGAGGTGCTGTCAGTTTTCTGCACTTAACTCGGGCTGTAGGGGGGGCTGCGCTGGTAATCACAGGAATCGATTCGGAGACATCAGAGGCGTCTGCCTGTCTGATACTCGAGCTAGGTTTGCGAAACTATTCGTATTGTTCGAGTCATCTTCAGGGTTGCTCTCGATTTACGCACGTAACTCGGGCTGTAGCAGAGCTACAGAGCTCGTACAGAAGACAATCCAGAAGCATCGGGGGCGTTCGGCTGTTGCATCGAGACGTCTGAAATCGCTTGGGCTGAAAAATTATTTGTTCTCTGCAATCTTTTTCGACATTATATATTGTCAGGAAGCTTTACGAGTCCCCCGGCGGTGAGAAAGGTTGACGGTTTACCGCCGGCCCCCAGTGATAAGTTTGGGTGGGTTTTTCGAAGATTTGAAAGATGTTTGACAATTCTTCTTGAGGATCCAGATTTTTCGCACTCGTTATCGATGAGCTCGGAGGAATTCCGGCGCGGGGTGGAGCTAGTTGGTCGACCCGACCAGAAGAGACAAAGTGGTAATTTTGGGTGGTTTTGCGAATATTTCCAATTTGACCATTTATTTTGAGAAGGCAGATTGTTATGCGTAGCATTCGTATCTAAACTTTATTCTCAAAGCAGCTCAGCTCTCTGGAGAGAGTTTTGTTATCCGAAAATGAGCCGGAACCGACGTCGGAGTGATATCGAAAAATTGTAAGTTGATGTTTTTTCGAGAAAGGCCGCGAGAAGCTGTCTGCTTCGATTCTGAGCACTGTCGTGCCTGCAAGGAGCTCTACGAGGTTCCCGGCGGTGACCAGGTTGCTGCTGTCCCTCCTCGGGGATCTCAGCGGTGGCCTGGCCCGTCGGGGGCTTCCTCAAGCCTGTCTCCTCAGGCTGCCCCCTGGGCGGCCGTGTGCGCGCGGGCGGGCCGTGCAATAAATTCGGGTACTTCGTCGGCTGCGACGACCTTCTCTCATTGGGCCTACAGGTGATAGGTGCTGGAGGCCAGCTCTGTTTGGCATCAGAAGTGGGACTGAGTTCAACGCATAGGCCGCTGTCGTCGCTTTGTACTTGTTTGTGCTGCCTGCTTGCGCTTTCTCCATTATTGCTCTTGCACACGTGTGTACTCTTTGACATTGAGGTACTTTGACAGTTCTGTGACATTGGAGTATCTTGAGATTGAGGTTCTCTGCATTGTATCGGCGTGCCTGTTTTCATTCTTTCTTTCTTTGAATCGTATCGATCAGAATTCAAGATGCTTGAGTGCGTTATCAGACGCTCAGTTATGCAGGTGATTCAAGATACTGAGTGCGTTATCAGACATTCAGTTATCCGAGAGTTACTTCTTGAGTGCGTTATCAGACATTCAGTTATCACACATTTGACGTGAGCATACGACTCTTGTCTTACCGCGGGTTGTTACGAAATATTTCGGACCTTGTGTTTGCGTTGACTCTTGCCATGCTGTGTGTGTGTCGGACATGCGCGCATGTTGGTATAAGAGCTCCGCGTGATCTTCACTTTGTTCGGAATAAGAGTTTTGCATGTGCCCACTCCCGCTCAAAGAGTGGTGGGTGTCTTGCCTGACTCTGTGCACAGTCGACCGCAAATTCGGTGTGTTTCACGTGCATGGTCTTTCAGTGGTGCTGAGACGGTAATCGCTATATGTGGTTACTGCATGGTATCGCATTACTTTGAAGTGTACTCGTCATTTTAGTTGTTAGTTTTGTGTTTGTCTCAGTGGTGTTGAGACGGTAATCGCTGTATAAACCAGTGGTTACTGTATGGTCTCTCACTGCTTCTATTCTCAGTGGTGCTGAGACGGTAATCGCTATATGTGGTTACTGCATGGTCTCGCATTGCTTTTACTCCCTCTTTATATTTTAGTTGTATTCTCGTGTTGAGAATCCAGATTTTTCGCACTTGTAGACGACTGTCTGCGTCTTAATAAGAGCTCTGTAGGCGCCTTTTTACTATCAAAACAGTTGGCGCAACCAACTTTCTGTCTACATGAAAAAAATGAATGTTCATTTTTTTGAAATGCTTCCAGAAGCTCTCTCATTCGACTCTGAGCACTCTGACGCGTGGAAGGAGCTCTACGAGGTTCCCGGCGGTGACCAGGTTGACGGTTCACCGCCGGTGCCAGTTGGCAAGACAAATCTCGATGGACCTTTTGCTGACTTTTTGTCGGTTGAAAATTTTGTTCTCGAAATTCCTCAATTCGTTTGAGCTCTAGTATTTTTTCTCATGCTATTCGATCTGATTCCTGCTCGCTGTCTTGATCTCAGCTCGATCGGGTACCTTTTACTAGGCGGGATCAGCCGTTTCGAGTCATCTGGACATGCGCTGTCGGGTTTTTGTACTTAACTCGAGCTATAGGACAGCTACAGAGCTGATGCTCACAGAAGTCGATTCAGAGTGATGAGGCGCGTTTGTCTCTTGAATCCAAAGCTCTGAACTCGGTCTGCTGCCCGAGCTAGGTCTGCGAAGCTATTCGTACTGTCCGAGTCATCTTGAGAGGTGCTGTCGGTTTTCTGCACTTAACTCGGGCTGTAGGAGCGCTATAGGGCTTGTAATCACAGGAATCGATTTGAATACATCAGGCGCGTCCGCCTGTGGCATTCAGAGGTCTGAGCTCGGTCTGCTACTCGCGCTAGGTTCGCGAAACTATTCGTATGGTTCGAGTCATCTTGAGAGATGCTGTCGATTATCTCACGTAACTCGGGCTGTAGGAGCTACAGAGCTGATACGCACAGAAACTGATTCGATATCATCGTGCGGGTTTGTCTGTTGCATCCAGAGGTCTGAACTGGATGTGCTACTCGGGCTAGGTCCGCAAAACTGTTCGTATTCTTCAAGTCACCTTGGCAGGTGTTGTCCTTTCTGTATTGATCTCTGGCTGGGTAGCTACGAGCTGGTACGCGCAGCAAACGATCCAGAAGCATCAGGGGCGTTCGGCTGTTGTATCGAGAGGTCTGAAATCGCCCGGGCTGAAAAACTATTCGTTCTCTGCAATTTTTTTCGACATTATATGTGGTCAGGAAGCTCTACGAGTCCCCCAGCGATAAGAAAGGTTGACGGTTGACCGCCGGCGCCCAGTAGAGCTCTTCGTTATCGACGAGCTAGAGGAATTGGGGTGAGCTAGTTGCTCGACCCGACCAGAAAGGACAAAGTCGTGACTTTGTGTCGGTTTTGCTCAGATTTGAAAGATACTTGACAATTCATTTTTAGAAAGCAGATTTTCACGCCGAGCATTGGCATATAATCTTTGTTCCTGAGCAGCTCAGCTCTTCAGAGCCAGTTTTAGTATTAGTTGAACCCGGAACCGACTTCATCTCCACTCCGAAAATCTCAATTTGACGTTTTTCTAGAAAAGCTCCAAGAAGCTCTCCGCTTCGATCCTGAGCTTTCTTACGCTACGAGGTTCCCGGCGCAAGCCAAGTTGACGGTTTACCGCCGGCGCCAGTCGATGAGCTAGAGGAATTCCGGCTCGGGGTGGAGCTAGCTGGTCGATCCGGCCAGAAAGAAGATGTGTTAACTTTGGGTCGGTTTTGCTAAGATTTAAAAGATATTTGGCAATTCATTTTGGGAAACCAGTTTTTGCACCTGTAGACGATTGTGAGGGCCTCGGCGTCGAAATTCGAGCTCTGTAGGCGCACTTTTACTATCAAAACACTTGGAGGAACGAACTTTATGTCGACATGAAACAAATAATGTTCATTTTTTGAGAAATGCCCCCATAAGCTCGTGCCTTCAACTCTGAGCACTCTCGCGCATGAAAGGAGCTCTACGAGGTTCCCGGCGCAGACCAGGTTGACACCAGTTCTCTTTGCTCTCCGGGTTTTTGACGCTACCAAATGGACGCTACCAAATGGACGCCCCCAAGTGCCAAGATTTGAAAGATATTTGACCATTTATTTTGAGGAACCAGAATACCTCGTAGAGCTCTTCGTTATCGATGAGCCAGAGGAATTCTGGCGCGGGGTGGAGCTAGGTGGTGGACCCGACGTTAAGAGCCAATGTGATGACCTGGGGTCGGTTTTCTTAAGATTTCATATTCGATTATTTCCCAACCCTCCTGCGTTGGGTACTTGTTTTGAATCGAGCACTGCGGTCTCCACCTTCATTCCTTTCTTCATTCCTTCCTTCCATTCCGCCTCCCGCCCCCACCTTCCTTCCTTCCTTCCTTCCTTCCTTCCTTCCCGCCTCCCGCCCCCTCCCGCCTCCTCCTCTCTTCTCTGGGGGGCTGCGATCTGCGAAACTGTCGCCACTTTCGAGGGCTGCTGGGGTGGCCAGCGGAGTGACGCCCTACGGGGATTCAGATTAGACCTCGCCATCCCTGGGGGGCTGCGATCTGTGAAACTGTCGCCACTTTCGAGGCTGCTGGGGGGCCCAGCGGAGTGACGCCCTACGGGGATTCAGATTAGACCTCGCCATCCCTGGGGGGCTGCGATCTGTGAAACTGTCGCCACTTTCGAGGGCTGCTGGGGGGCCCAGCGGAGTGACGCCCTACGGGGATTCAGATTAGACCCCGCCGTCCCTGGGGGGCTGCGATCTGCGAAACTGTCGCCACTTTCGAGGGCTGCTGGGGTGGCCAGCGGAGTGACGCCCTACGGGGATTCAGATTAGACCTCGCCATCCCTGGGGGGCTGCGATCTGTGAAACTGTCGCCACTTTCGAGGCTGCTGGGGGGCCCAGCGGAGTGACGCCCTACGGGGATTCAGATTAGACCTCGCCATCCCTGGGGGGCTGCGATCTGTGAAACTGTCGCCACTTTCGAGGGCTGCTGGGGGGCCCAGCGGAGTGACGCCCTACGGGGATTCAGATTAGACCTCGCCATCCCTGGGGGGCTGCGATCTGTGAAACTGTCGCCACTTTCGAGGGCTGCTGGGGGGCCCAGCGGAGTGACGCCCTACGGGGATTCAGACTAGACCTCGCCATCCCTGGGGGGCTGCGATCTGTGAAACTGTCGCCACTTTCGAGGGCTGCTGGGGGGCCCAGCGGAGTGACGCCCTACGGGGATTCAGATTAGACTTCGCCATTCCTGGGGGGCTGCGATCAGTGAAACTGTCGCCACTTTCGAGGGCTGCTGGGGGGCCCAGCGGAGTGACGCCCTACGGGGATTCAGATTAGACCTCGCCATCCCTGGGTGGCTGCGATCTGTGAAGCTGTCGCCACTTTCGAAGGCTGCGTGGGGGGCCCAGCTGAGTGACGCCCTACGGGGACTCAGATTAGACCTCGCCATCCCTGGGGGGCTGTGATCCGTGAAACTGTCGCCACTTTCGAAGGCTGCTGGGGGGCCAGCGGAGTGACGTCCTACGGGGACTCAGATTAGACCTCGCATCCCTGGGGGGCTGCGATCTGTGAAACTGTCGCCACTTTCGAGGGCTTCTGGGGGGCCCAGCACAGTGGGCACCCACGGCGGATTCAAATGGGACCTCGCCATCCCTGGGGGGCTGCGATCTGTGAAACTGTCGCCACTTTCGAGGCCTGCTGGGGGGCCCAGCACAGTGGGCACCCACGGCGGATTCAAATGTGACCTCGCCATCCCTGGGGGGCTGCGATCTGTGAAACTGTCGCCACTTTCGAGGGCTGCTGGGGGGCCCAGCACAGTGGGTACTCACGGCGGATTCAAATAGGACCTCGCCATCCCTGGGGGGCTGCGATCTGTGAAACTGTCGCCACTTTCGAGGGCTTCTGGGGGGCCCAGCACAGTGGGTACTCACGGCGGATTCAAATGGGACCTCGCCATCCCTGGGGGGCTGCGATCTGTGAAACTGTCGCCACGTTCGAGGGCTGCTGGGGGGCCCAGCACAGTGGGTACTCACGGTTGATTCAAATTAGACCTCACCATCCCTGGGGGGCTGCGATTTGTGAAACTGCAGCCACTTTCGAGGCTTGCTGGGGGGGCCAGCACAGTGGGTACTCACGGCGGATTCAAAGGCTGCTGGGGGCTGCGATCTGTGAAACTGTCGCCACTTTCGAGGGCTGCTGAGGGCCCCAGCACAGTGGGTACTCGCTGCAGATTCAAATGGGACCTCGCCATCCCTGGGGGGCTGCGATCTGTGAAACTGTCGCCACTTTCGAGGGCTGCTGAGGGGCCCAACACAGTGGGTACTCACCGCAGACTCAAATGGGACCTCGCCATCCCTGGGGGCTGCGATCTGTGAAACTGTCGCCGCTTTCGAGAGCTGCTGAGGGGCCCAGCACAATGGGTACTCACCGCAGACTCAAATGGGACCTTGCCATCCCTGGGGGGCTGCGATCTGTGAAACTGTCGCCACTTTCGAGGGCTGCTGAGGGGCCCAGCACAGTGGGCTTCCCGCACGTCTTTCTCCTGCTCTTCGCTCCCGTCTCCCCATGTCCTCTTCGAGCCTGTAGCTGTTGCCCTTCTTTCTTGTGTGGTTCTCCTGCGCATCGTGCCATAGGCGCGTGTCCCAAGTAGCTTACATATCAAACAACGGATCCTGCAATTTGATTGTCCATGCAAGTTTCGGTCAACTCCTCGGTTCCCATGATACAAATGGGTTGGGTACGTCACAGGGTAATTATTTTGAGAAACGAGATTTTCCGCACCTGTTGTGGGTTATTCCGCGTTTGCCTGTCAAATTTTTAGGTCCGTAGGTGCATTATTACCATCAAAACCGGAGCAACCGACGTTGGATGAAAACAGAAAAACGTGATGTTTCGAGTTCTTTTGTTTCTCGCTCCAGACGCTTTCTTCATGTGTTACGACGATCGCCGTGCAAAGACAAGAGCTCTACGAGGTTCCCGGCGGTAACCTGGTTGACGGTTTACCGCCGTTTCCAAGTTGGTCGACCCGACTAGAAGAGACAATGTGACAACTTTAAGTCGGTTTTGCTCATATTACCTCGTAGAGCTCTTCGGCAAGATGAGCTAAGAGGTTCAATTCTCAGGTTCCTATCAGAACACTTGGAGCAACCGACTTTTCGTAATAACTGAAAAACGTATTTTTTCAAGTTTTTGAGCTCATGCGTAGGGACTTCCCCATTGTTCGGAGCAGCAAGGTGCGAGAAAAGAGCTCTACGAGGCTCCCCGCGGTAACCTGGTTGACGGTTTACCGCCGGCTCCCAGTTTTCGCACCTGTTATGGGTTATGACGCGTGCGCCTGTACAATTTTTAGGTCCGTAGGTACAGTACTACTACCAAAACACTTGGAGCAACCGACATTAGATAAAAATCGAAAAGCGTATTTTTTCGAGTTTCTCGGATCTCGCTCCAGAAGCTTCCTTGATGTGTCGAGGAGCGCGGAAAGAGCTCTACGAGGATTCCGGCGGTAACCTGGTGCCGGTTCCCAGTCCCAGATCCGTGCCAGAGGGTCTCTCCGCTCTCCGGGTTGTGGACGGTACCAATGGTCGGTTGAAAATTCTGTCTTCAAAATTCAACCATTCGTTAGAGCTCTAGTATTACTTCTTACCATATTCGATCTTGTTCACGCTCGCCGTCTTGATCTCAGCTCGATCGGGTAACTTTTACTGCCAAAAAGCGTCCAGGCGGGATCGGCCGTTTTGAGTCATCTGGACAGGCGTTGTCGGTTTTTTGTATTTAACTCGAGCTATGGATAGCTACAGAGCTGATACCTACAGAAACCGATCCAGGATCATCAGGCGCGTTTGTCTGTTGAATCGAGAGCTCTGAATTTGGTCTGCTGCTCGAGCTACGTTCGCGAATCTAATCTATTGTTCGAGTCATCTTGAGAGGTGTTGTCAGTTTTCTGTACTTAACTCGGGTTGTAGGGGGGATAGAGGGCTGGTAATCACAGGAATCGATTGGGAACATCAGGAGCGTCCGCCTGTCCAATCTAGAGATCGGAACTCGGTCTTCTGCCCGAGCTAGGTTCGCGAAGCTATTCGTATTGTTCGAGTGATCTTGAGAGGTGCTGTCGGTTTTCTGCACTTAACTCGGGCTGTAGGGGGGCTTCAGGGCTGGTAATCACAGGAATCGATTTGAAGACATCAGGCGCGTCCGCCTGTCGCATCCAGAGGTCTGAATTCGGTCTGATACTCGAGCCAGGTTCGCGAAACTAGTCGTATTGTTCGAGTCATCTTGAGAGGTGTTGTCAGTTTTCTGTACTTAACTCGGGTTGTAGGAGGGCTACAGGGCTGGTAATCACAGGAATCGATTTGGAGACATCAGGAGCGTCCGGCTGTCGAATCCAGAGCTCCGAACTCGGTCTGCTGCTCGAGCAACTTTCGCGAAGCTGTTCGTATTGTTCGAGTCATCTTGAGAGGTGCTGTTGGGTTTTGCACTTAACTCGGGCTGTAGGGGGGCTACAGGGCTAGTAATGACAGGAATTGATTTGGAGACATCAGGCGCGTCCGCCTGTCGCATTCAGAGGTCTGAATTCGGTCTGATACTCGAGCTAGGTTCGAGAAACTATTAGTATTGTTCGAGTCATCTTGAGAGGTGCTGTCGATTTTCGCACGTAACTCCTGTAGGAGAGCTACAGAGCTCGTGCGCACAGAAAACGATCCAGAAGCATCAGAGGCGTTTGTGGCATCAAGAGGTCTGAAATGGCTCGGGCTGAAAAACTATTCGTTCGTTGCAATTGTTTTTCGACATTATATATGGTCAGGAAGCTCTACGAGTCCCCCGGCGGTAAGAAAGGTTGACAGTGCGCCCAGTGATGACTTTCGGTCGGTTTTGCTGAGATTTGAAAGATATTTGACCATTCATTTTAAGAAAGCAGATTTTTACGCCGAGCATTGGCATATAAACTTCTCTCTGACAGCAGCTGAGCTCTCCCGATGTATTTTATTAGAGTTGACTTCCCGGAACCGAGCCAATATGAACATCGAAAAATCCGAAAATCAAGATTTTCGGAAAAGCTTTATTTTATGACTCTACTTCGATTCTGAGCACTCTGACTAGTGTGAGGAGCTCTACGAGGTTCCCGGCGGTGACGAGGTTCCTGTGCACACACGTATCGTACTCCACTGTACATCTCGTGTACGGGCCGTCCCATATCTTCGGGTACTTCGTCGGCTGCGACGACCTCCTCTCCGTGGGCCTACAGACGATTGGTGCCAGGCTCTCTGTTGTGTCAAGTGAGACAGCTCCTATTGGAGCAGGTGCATAGGCCGCTTGCTTTGATCGTACTCGTTGCATTTGTTATCTTGTACTTCCAGGCCGCTTGTTTTGTACTTGTTGCATTGTCTGCTTGTACTTCCAGGCCGCTTGTGATTGTGCTTGCCGCATTTGTTTTCTAGTACGAGTTGCTCTCAGCACGTATCCAGTTTTGACTCTAGTTGCAGTTCGAGTTTCTTCAGTACTTTGACAGTTTTGTGACATCGGAGTATCTTGATATTGAGGTCTTTGGGCATCCGATTTCATATTTCGCCTCGAGTGAAGTTCAGAATTCATTGTACTTGATATTGAGGTCTTTGACATTGAGGTCATACGTCGCCTCGAGTGAAGGTCAGAAATCATTGCACTTGATTTCCACATACTTCGAGTTAGAACTATTGTGATTTGTCATTGCGTTGTCTTTATTCATGCCTGTGTGTGTTGTCGTGCATGCGCGTGTGTTGAATAAGAGCTTCGCCTGATCTTCACTTTGTTCGGATAAGAGCCCGCATTCGCTCTAAGTAGTGGTGGGTGTCTTGGCTCACTCTGTATGTTGCGCGTTTGATTCGTTATCTAGTCCACATTTCGACGTTGTGTTTCACGTGCATGGTCTTCCAGTGGTGCTGAGACGGTAATCGCTATATGTGGTTACTGCATGGTCTCGCATTGCTTTGAAGCGCACTCGCTATTTTAGTTCTCTTAGTTTCGTGTTTGTCTCAGTGGTGTTGAGACGGTAATCGCTGTATAAACCAGTGGTTACTGTATGGTCTCTCACGGCTTCTAGCTTTGCTTCCATATCTATGGCCTGCATTGCTTCACTCATTATATTGTTACTTGGTTTCTCGTGTACTTGCAGTCTTGTGCATTTCTGTACAGCTTCGTTTTTTTTGCATCTCTGCTTTCATCTTTGCAGCTTCGCTGTTTAGGTTCTCTGTGTCCTGGCCTGCTCCCTTGGGAGCTCGAATCGGCCAACGCAGACACCGCAGACGAGGTTGACGGTTCACCGCCGGCGCCAGTCTTACCTCGTAGAGCTCTTCGGCATCGATGAGCTAGAGGAATTCCGGCGCGGGGTGGAGCTGGTTGGCCGACCCGACCTTAAGAGACAATGTGGTAACTTGGGGTCGCCTTTCCAATCTTTTTATAAAATTTGAAAATTCGTTTTGAGAAGTGTATTTTTCCCACCTGGAGCTAGTTGGTCGACCCGGCCAGAAAAGAATATGTAATAACTTTGGGTTGGTTTTCCTAAGAATTGAAAGATATTTGACAATTCATTTTAAGAAACCAGATTTTTCGCACCTGTAGTGGGTTATGCCGCGTGTGCCAGTCAAATTCTCAGGTCCGTAGGTGCAGTATTACAATCAAAACATTTGGCGGAACCGACGTTGGATAGAAACAGAAAAACGTGATTTTTCGAGTTTTTCGTTTCTCCCTCTAGAAGCTTTCTTCATGTGTTCCGACGACCGCCGTGCAAGAAAAGAGCTCTACGAGAACCTGTGGGCTGTGTCGGTTGGACAAGATAAGGATGCACCGTATTGCAGGGTGGTGCTTCGGACATTGGCGAGCAGCTCTCTTATTTACATAAGATGCTCGTGCACCGTATTGCACGAAGCTATGTTCATACCTCTCTTATTGTATTTGCGAGTACAACAAAAACTAGACGGCCTCCGTGGATTCTTCGACGGAGGGCGCTCTGTGGAGGGATGTGCCTCCATTGACGGCTCTGTATGGCCGTGGAACACGTTTTGGGTAGCCTCTTTCTTCTCTAACCTGTTCCTACACCTTTGCAATTTCACATGTCGTGCTGCATCCTTTTCCTTGTTCCTGCATCCTATTCCGATGCCTATGCCTCAGTGGCTCGGCAGTGTGATGATAAGAGATGCCTTCTCTAGCTACCCTGTGCTCCGTTTGGGAGTCTTAGGGCTCAGCTGTCACAGCTGTCCGCGCCATGACTCAAACTCAAAAAACCAGGTTGACGGTTTACCGCTGGTTCCCATTTGAAAATTCGTTTTGGGAACCGGTATTTTTCCCACCTGTAGTGGGTTATGCCGCGTCTGCCAGTTAAATTCTCAGGTCCGTAGCTGCAGTATTACTATTCGAGTCGTCGGCCGTTTCGAGTCGTCGGCCGTCGGCCGTTTCGAGTCGTCTCGACACGCGTTGACGGTTTCCTGTACTTAGCTCGAGATTTAGGACAGCTACAGAGCTGATATTTACAGAAACCGATTGAGAATCATCAGGCGCAGTCGTCTGTTCCATCGAGATGTCTGAATCGGTCTGCTACTCGAGCTAGATCCGCGAAATTATCCTGGCGAAGGACCCAACCATATGCAATTGTGAATACTGCAATTGTGAATATCTTCTCGGCGGAGCCCCCTACGGGGCCACGAAACGTACGAGGGGTGTGCCGAAATGGGTGTGCGGGACGCATGCGGGCACACCCATTGGGGCCTTCGGCGGAGCTCCCTATGGAGCCACGAAGCGTGTGAGGGGTGTGCCGAAATGGGTGTGCGGGACGCATGCGGGCGGCAGCACTGGGGCCTTCGGCGGAGCTTCTACCATGGGGCCACGAAACGTGTGAGGGGTGTGCCGAATTGTGTGTGGGTGACGCATGCAGGCGGCAGCACTGGGGCCTTCGGCGGAGCTCCTATGGGGCCATGAAGCGTGTGAGTGGTGTGCCGAATTGGATGTGGGTGGCGCATGCGGGCGGCAGCACTGGGGCCTTCGGTGGAGTTCCCTATGGAGCCACGAAGCGTGTGAGGGGTGTGCCGAAATGGGTGTGGGTGACGCATGCGGGCGCGGGCACTGGGGCCTTCGGTGGAGCTCCCTATGGAGCCACGAAGCGTGTGAGGGGTGTGCCGAAATGTGTGTGGGTGACGCATGCGGGCGCGGGCACTGGGGCCTTCGGCGGAGCTCCCCATGGAGTCGCGAAACGTGTGAGGGGTGTGCCGAAATGGGTGTGGGTGACGCATGCGGGCGCGGGCACTGGGGCCTTCGGTGGAGCTCCCTATGGAGCCACGAAACGTGTAAGGGGTGTGCCGAAATGGGTGTTGGTGACGCATGCGGGCGCGGGCACTGGGGCCTTCGGCGGAGCTCCCTATGGAGCCGCGAAACGTGTGAGGGGTGTGCCGAAATGGGTGTGGTGACGCATGCGGGCGCGGGCACTGGGGCCTTCGGTGGAGCTCCCTATGGAGCCACGAAACGTGTGAGGGGTGTGCCGAAATGGGTGTGGGTGACGCATGCGGGCGCGGGCACTGGGGCCTTCGGTGGAGCTCCCTATGGAGCCACGAAACGTGTGAAGGGGTGTGCCGAATTGGGTGTGGGTGACGCATGCGGGCGCGGGCACTGGGGCCTTCGGTGGAGCTCCCTCTGGGGCCACGAAACGGTGTACTGGGTGGGTGAAGAGGAGAGGAGGAGAGGAGAGGAGAGGAGAGAAGAGGAGAGGAGAGGAGAGGAATGATGCTGATAATGATGATGATGATGATGATGCTGATGATGATGATGTTGATGACGATGATGATGATGATGATGACGATGAGGATGAAAGGAGGGGAGAGGAGGCGGAGGAGGAGAGGAGGAGGAAGGAGACGCGGGGCACCGTCTCTTCCAAACGAGGACCCAACACCACAGGATGGTTGGGAACTATTCGTATCATACGAGTGATTTTCACAGGTGCTGTCGTTTTCCCCTAACTGAAGATTTAGGAGAGATACAGAGCTGGTGCGTATATAAGCCGATCCAGTATCATCCGGCGCGTTCTATTCTCGCATCGAGAGGTCCAAAATCGGTCTTGCACTCGAGCTAGGTCCGCGAAGCAAAGATGCACAATGAAAACAACATTTTTTTGAGCTTTTTCTTCACGCTTGAGAAAGCTTTTTTCCCAACCATCCTGTGGTTTTGGGTCCTCGTTTTGAAGAGACGGTGCCCCGCGTCTCCTCCTCCTCTCCTCCTCCGCCTCCTCTCTCCTCCTATCATCCTCATCATCATCATCATCATCATCATCATCATCATCATCATCATCATCATCGTCATCATCATCATCATCATCATCATCATCATCATCATCATCATCATCATCATCATTGTCATCGTCGTCATCGTCATCGTCAGCACCCACTTCGGCACACCCCTCACACGTTTCGTGGCCCCATAGGGAGCTCCACCGAAGGCCCCAGTGCTGCCGTCCGCATGCGTCCCGCACACCCATTTCGGCACACCCCTCACACGTTTCGTGGCCCCATAGGGAGCTCCACCGAAGGCCCCATGGCTGCCGTCCGCATGCGTCCCGCACACCCATTTCGGCACACCCCTCACACGTTTCGTGGCCCCACAGGGAGCTCCACCGAAGGCCCCAGTGCTGCCGTCCGCATGCGTCCCGCACACCCATTTCGGCACACCCCTCACACGTTTCGTGGCCCCACAGGGAGCTCCACCGAAGGCCCCATGGCTGCCGTCCGCATGCGTCCCGCACACCCATTTCGGCACACCCCTCACACGTTTCGTGGCCCCACAGGGAGCTCCACCGAAGGCCCCAGTGCTGCCGTCCGCATGCGTCCCGCACACCCATTTCGGCACACCCCTCACACGTTTCGTGGCCCCATAGGGAGCTCCACCGAAGGCCCCATGGCTGCCGTCCGCATGCGTCCCGCACACCCATTTCGGCACACCCCTCACACGTTTCGTGGCCCCACAGGGAGCTCCACCGAAGGCCCCAGTGCTGGCGTCCGCATGCGTCCCGCACACCCATTTCGGCACACCCCTCACACGTTTCGTGGCCCCATAGGGAGGGACCACCGAAGGCCCAGTGCTGCCGTCCGCATGCGTCCCGCACACCCATTTCGGCACACCCCTCACACGTTTCGTGGCCCCACAGGGAGCTCCACCGAAGGCCCCAGTGCTGCCGTCCGCATGCGTCCCGCACACCCATTTCGGCACACCCCTCACACGTTTCGTGGCCCCATAGGGAGCTCCACCGAAGGCCCCATGGCTGCCGTCCGCATGCGTCCCGCACACCCATTTCGGCACACCCCTCACACGTTTCGTGGCCCCATAGGGAGCTCCACCGAAGGCCCCAGGGCTGCCGTCCGCATGCGTCCCGCACACCCATTTCGGCACACCCCTCACACGTTTCGTGGCCCCACAGGGAGCTCCACCGAAGGCCCCAGTGCTGCCGTCCGCATGCGTCCCGCACACCCATTTCGGCACACCCCTCACACGTTTCGTGGCCCCACAGGGAGCTCCACCGAAGGCCCCATGGCTGCCGTCCGCATGCGTCCCGCACACCCATTTCGGCACACCCCTCACACGTTTCGTGGCCCCACAGGGAGCTCCACCGAAGGCCCCAGTGCTGCCGTCCGCATGCGTCCCGCACACCCATTTCGGCACACCCCTCACACGTTTCGTGGCCCCATAGGGAGCTCCACCGAAGGCCCCATGGCTGCCGTCCGCATGCGTCCCGCACACCCATTTCGGCACACCCCTCACACGTTTCGTGGCCCCACAGGGAGCTCCACCGAAGGCCCCAGTGCTGCCGTCCGCATGCGTCCCGCACACCCATTTCGGCACACCCCTCACACGTTTCGTGGCCCCATAGGGAGCTCCACCGAAGGCCCCATGGCTGCCGTCCGCATGCGTCCCGCACACCCATTTCGGCACACCCCTCACACGTTTCGTGGCCCCACAGGGAGCTCCACCGAAGGCCCCAGTGCTGCCGTCCGCATGCGTCCCGCACACCAGGTGTGTGGCGTGCCGACATGGGCGTCGCGGCGCGCGGGCGCTGCCGTCGGGGTTCCCAGGGAAGCCCCCTGCAGAGGCGACGCTCAGAGTCACGAGTACCGAGAGTCACGCAGACCCAAACTGTTCACAGTCGTATACATACATTTACACTGGGCGTATCCATGCACGCATTCATGCGAATAGAATCAATCGCGCGCAGATTCATTCATAATCAGACTCGCTCGCGATCCGACTCGCACGCGCTCAAGCTTTCATATTCGGACCTATCGTCTTCGTTCGTGTTGTGTACACTGCCACGCATTTCGGCACACCCCACATACGGCTCGTGGCCCCATAGGGAGCGCCACCGAAGAAGATATTCACAATTGCGGTACTCTCAACTGCATATGGTTGGGTCCTTCGCCAGGCTAATTCGTGTGCTCCGAGCAGCGCCGCGCAAGAACAGAGCTCTACGTGGCTTCGGCGGTTGCCTGGTTGACGGTTTGCCGCCGGATCCCAGTTTCCTTTCCTGCTCTCTGGTCTTTGCTCTCGGGTTTTGGACGCTACCAAGTGGGAACTTATCTCGTAGAGCTCGTCGTCATCGACGAGCTAGAGGAATTCCGCCGCGGGGTGGAGCTAGTTGGCACCCGACCAGAACGGACAAAGTCGTGACTTTTGGCCGGTTTTGTCAAGATTTGAAAGATATCTGACCATTTATTTTAGAAAAGGAGATTCATGCGCGTCGCATTGGCATATAAACTTCGTTTTTAGAGCAGCTCAGCTCTCTGCATGCAGTTTTACTATCGGGAACCAACCGCATATAAATACCAAAAATTTCAAAAATAGGAATTCCTACAAAATCTTCTATGGAGCTCTCTGCTTCGATGCTGAACAGCCTGAGGCGTGCAAGGAGCTCTACGAGGTTCCCGGCGGTGACCAGGTCGACAGTTTACCGCTGGCGCCAGTTGGGTCAGTTCTGCTATTATTTAACAGATATTTGACCATTTATTTTGAGAAAGCAGGTTTTTACGCCGAACATTGGAATATAACATTTGTTTATAGAGCAGCTCAGCTCTATAGAGCCAGTTCTACTATCGAAAAATTAGGAGCAACTGACACGAAGTTGACAACACAAAAATGCAAATTCGACGTTTTTCTAGAAATGCTCCAATATGCTGTCTGCTTTGAATCTAAGCATTCTTACGTGTGTAAAGAGCTCTACGAGGTTCCCGGCGGCCAGTCTTTGTGCAACAATTGAAAATTCGTTTTAAGAGCTCGTATTTTTCCCACCTGGAGTGGGTTATGCCGCGTCTGCCCGTTAAATTCTCCGATCCGTAGCTGCAATATTACTATCAAAAGACTTCAGAGAACCGTCGGCCGTTTCGAGTCATCTTGACAAGCGTTGACGGTTTTCTGTACTTAACTCGAGATTTAGAACAGCTACAGAGCTGATGCTTACGGAAATCGATTCAGAATCGTTAGGCGCGTTCGTCTGTTCCATCGAGAGGTCTAAAATCGGTCTGTTACTCGAGCTAGATTCGCGAAACTATTTGTATTATACGCGTGATCTTGACAGGTGCTCTCGGTTTCCATTAACTGAAGATTTAGAAGAGCTACAGAGCTGGTGCGCATATAAACTGATCCAGTATCACCCGGCGCGTTCTTTTCTCGCATCGAAAGGTCTGATCTCGGTCTGGCACTCGAGCTAGGTCCACGAAACGAAGATGCACAATGAAAAAACGTATTTTTTCGAGGTTTTCTTCACGCTTGAGAAAGCTTTCTTTATGTGCTCCGAGCAGCGCCGCGCGAGAACAGAGCTCCACGAGGCTCCCGGCGGTTACCTGGTTGACGGTTTACCGCCGGATCCCAGTTAGACCACCCGGCCCGTGCGGACAAAGTGGTAACTTACCTCGTAGACCTCTGCGGCATCGATGAGCTAGAGTCGCAGCCCGTCCGGGGGCGCTTCTGGCATGCGTCCACGTGTGCCTGCACGTGTGCAGGCAAGCATAGAAGGGCGCCTGGCAGCGCTTCAGAAGCGCTGCAGGAGAGCCCCCAGAGCTTTCGAGGAAAGATTTTGCGTTCCGAGAGTCTCTTCGCTTTCCGGGCTTTGGACGCTATCAAGTGAAATATATACCTCGTAGAGCTCTTCGCCAAAATGAGCTAAGAGGAATTCGGGCGGAGGGTGGAGCTAGTTGGACGACCCGACCTTGAGGATAATACCTCGTAGAGCTCTTCGGCGTCGATGAGAGGAATTCCGGCGCGGGGTGTAGCAAGTTGGCCCACCCGCCCCGGGCGGGCAATGTGACAACCTGGCGTCGGTTTTTCGAAGATTATGAGAGATTTAAAAATTTGTTTTGGGAACCATTTTTTCCCAACCATCCTGTGGTGTTGGGTCCTCGTTTTGAAGAGACAGCGCCCCGCGTCCCACCTCCTTCTCCTCCTCCTCCTCTCCTCCTCCCTCCTGCCGTTTGCATGCGTCCCGCACACCCATTTCGGCACACCCCTCACACGTTTCGTGGCCCCACAGGGAGCTCCACCGAAGGCCCCATGGCTGCCGTCCGCATGCGTCCCGCACACCCATTTCGGCACACCCCTCACACGTTTCGTGGCCCCATAGGGAGCTCCACCGAAGGCCCCATGGCTGCCGTCCGCATGCGTCCCGCACACCCATTTCGGCACACCCCTCACACGTTTCGTGGCCCCACAGGGAGCTCCACCGAAGGCCCCAGTGCTGCCGTCCGCATGCGTCCCGCACACCCATTTCGGCACACCCCTCACACGTTTCGTGGCCCCATAGGGAGCTCCACCGAAGGCCCCATGGCTGCCGTCCGCATGCGTCCCGCACACCCATTTCGGCACACCCCTCACACGTTTCGTGGCCCCATAGGGAGCTCCACCGAAGGCCCCAGTGCTGCCGTCCGCATGCGTCCCGCACACCCATTTCGGCACACCCCTCACACGTTTCGTGGCCCCACAGGGAGCTCCACCGCCCCACAGGGCAGACCGCCGCCCCGTGGCTGTGCGTCCCGCACACCCATTCGTCGCACACCCATGCGCCGCACGCACACCCCTCACACGTTTCGGCCCCATAGGGAGCTCCACCGAAGGCCCCATGGCTGCCGTCCGCATGCGTCCCGGCACACCCATTTCCGCATGCATTTCGGCACACCCCTCACACGTTTCGTGGCCCCACAGGGAGCTCCACCGAAGGCCCCAGTGCTGCCGTCCGCATGCGTCCCGCACACCCATTTCGGCACACCCCTCACACGTTTCGTGGCCCCATAGGGAGCTCCACCGAAGGCCCCATGCTGCCGTCCGCATGCGTCCCGCACACCCATTTCGGCACACCCCTCACACGTTTCGTGGCCCCACAGGGAGCTCCACCGAAGGCCCCAGTGCTGCCGTCCGCATGCGTCCCGCACACCCATTTCGGCACACCCCTCACACGTTTCGTGGCCCCATAGGGAGCTCCACCGAAGGCCCCATGGCTGCCGTCCGCATGCGTCCCGCACACCCATTTCGGCACACCCCTCACACGTTTCGTGGCCCCACAGGGAGCTCCACCGAAGGCCCCAGTGCTGCCGTCCGCATGCGTCCCGCACACCAGGTGTGTGGCGTGCCGACATGGGCGTCGCGGCGCGCGGGCGCTGCCGTCGGGGTTCCCAGGGAAGCCCCCTGCAGAGGCGACGCTCAGAGTCACGAGTACCGAGAGTCACGCAGACCCAAACTGTTCACAGTCGTATACATACATTTACACTGGGCGTATCCATGCACGCATTCATGCGAATAGAATCAATCGCGCGCAGATTCATTCATAATCAGACTCGCTCGCGATCCGACTCGCACGCGCTCAAGCTTTCATATTCGGACCTATCGTCTTCGTTCGTGTTGTGTACACTGCCACGCATGTCGGCACACCCCTCATACGGCTCGTGGCCCCATAGGGAGCGCCACCGAAGAAGATATTCACAATTGCGGTACTCTCAACTGCATATGGTTGGGTCCTTCGCCAGGCTAATTTTGGATACATTATTCCAGTATTTCTCTGCACATGTTGTAGGTTATAACGCGCTGTTCAATATCGAGATCTCGAGTTTTAATGTAAACGCAAAACTAAATGGAAATCCTTATACTACACTGAAATATTATTTTGAATTATTGTGAGGCTACTGTTCACTTGAGCATTATGATCGATATCTGAGCACTATTACGTGACTCGAGAGCTTTACGAGGGTCCCGGCGGTAACCTGGTTGACGGTTAACCGCCGGCTCCCAGTGTGAACTTTGGGTCGGTTGGGCGAACTTTCTGGGTGATTTGAACATTCGTTTCGAGAACTGGTATTTTTCGCACCTGTAGTGGGTTATGCCGCGCCAACCAGTGAAATTTTCAGGTCCGTAGCTGCAGTATTATTATCAAAGCACTTGAAGCAACCGTCTTTGGATAAAAATTATCTTGGCGAAGGACCCAACCATATGCAGTTGTGAGTATCGCAATTGTGAGTATCTTCTTCGGTGGCGCTCCCTATGGGGCCACGAACCGCATGAGGGGTGTGCCGAAATGTGGCGGGGTACACAAAGCAAAGGAATACGATAGATCTGATTACGAGAGAAAGAACGCGGGTGAGTCAGAGCGCGAGGGAATCTGAGTATGAATGGGTCTGCGCGCGAGTGAGTATATTTCCACGAATGCGATCATGGAGCCGCCTAGTGTAAGTGTCGAGCATGCCTGTCCGAACACACGTGACACTGGGCGTGGCCGCCGCAGGCAGTTTCCGCGGGAACCCCGACGGCAGCGTCCGCACGTCGCGACGCCCATGTCGGCACGCCTCTTGCGAGGATCGCGCCCGCTTTCGGCTCTTCTTTTCCTTCCTCTTTGCCCGCGCACTCCAAAATCCAAGGCTGCGGGCGCAGCGCAGCGCGGAGTCCCCGCGACGCGCGCTGGTCGCCCCGGGCGGGGTCCCAGCGACGCGCGCGGGTCGTCCGCTGCGCGAAGCAGAGAGAGCTGACTAGCTAACTGGCTGGCTGATAGCGGGCAAGTCTCTGACCGCTGGGCAGAGCGACGACGGGCGAACGAGGCGCCGGGCCCCCCGCAGCACGGAGTTCCCGCGACGCGCGCTGGTCGCCCCGAGAGGGTCCCAGCGACGCGCGCGGGTCGTCCGCGGCGCGAGGCCAAACAATTAGTCGGGCAGTCGAGAGAAGGCGCGGCTTGGGGGAGACGCTCCTCAGGTCAGGCCTCGCGGATGAACTCGGTGAAGCCGAGCTCCCTGGCGAGGGCCGTCGCTTCCCTCCTGCGCCGCTTCGTGCGCGCCGCAAACTGCTCCAGCTGCTTCCGCAAGCCCTGCGGCGGCCCTGCCAGGAAGAACTCGATGCGCGGCGCCCGCATGAGCAGGAGGTCCTCGTGGCGCGTGGCGCGCGAGAGCAGCACGTAGAGCTCCAGCCACCAGTCGTCGTCCTCCTTCTTGCCGTTCCCTACCTCGTGGCGGCCGCAATCCAGGATCACGCCTGGGCGACGTCGACCGAGGGAGCAGCGCGCCGGGCAGCCGACGGCCCAGGGCGAGAGTCCACAGGACCGAGAGATGGTCTGGCCGCGGACTGCTCGCGCCCCGGAGGTCTGGCCGCCCCCGGAGCGCCGTTCCCCCGCCCCGTCGCCTTCGCGCATGGTGCGCCCCTGGCACGCCACCGTGGTGATGACCCTGCCGTGCGAGAAATGCGGGGGGTGTGCCGAAATGGGTGGGGGTGACGCATGCGGGCGGCGGCCGAACGTGTGAGGGGTGTGCCGAAATGGGTGTGGGTGACGCATGCGGCCGCGGGCACTGGGGCCTTCGGTGGAGCTCCCTATGGAGCCACGAAACGTGTGAGGGGTGTGCCGAAATGGGTGTGGGGACGCATGCGGCCGCGGGCACTGGGGCCTTCGGTGGAGCTCCCTATGGAGCCACGAAACGTGTGAGGGGTGTGCCGAAATGGGTGTGGGGGACGCATGCGGCCGCGGGCACTGGGGCCTTCGGTGGAGCTCCCTATGGAGCCACGAAACGTGTGAGGGGTGTGCCGAAATGGGTGTGGGGGACGCATGCGGCCGCGGGCACTGGGGCCTTCGGTGGAGCTCCCTATGGAGCCACGAAACGTGTGAGGGGTGTGCCGAAATGGGTGTGGGGGACGCATGCGGCCGCGGGCACTGGGGCCTTCGGTGGAGCTCCCTATGGAGCCACGAAACGTGTGAGGGGTGTGCCGAAATGGGTGTGGGGGACGCATGCGGCCGCGGGCACTGGGGCCTTCGGTGGAGCTCCCTATGGAGCCACGAAACGTGTGAGGGGTGTGCCGAAATGGGTGTGGGGGACGCATGCGGCCGCGGGCACTGGGGCCTTCGGTGGAGCTCCCTATGGAGCCACGAAACGTGTGAGGGGTGTGCCGAAATGGGTGTGGGGACGCATGCGGCCGCGGGCACTGGGGCCTTCGGTGGAGCTCCCTATGGAGCCACGAAACGTGTGAGGGGTGTGCCGAAATGGGTGTGGGGGACGCATGCGGCCGCGGGCACTGGGGCCTTCGGTGGAGCTCCCTATGGAGCCACGAAACGTGTGAGGGGTGTGCCGAAATGGGTGTGGGGGACGCATGCGGCCGCGGGCACTGGGGCCTTCGGTGGAGCTCCCTATGGAGCCACGAAACGTGTGAGGGGTGTGCCGAAATGGGTGTGGGGGACGCATGCGGCCGCGGGCACTGGGGCCTTCGGTGGAGCTCCCTATGGAGCCACGAAACGTGTGAGGGGTGTGCCGAAATGGGTGTGGGGGACGCATGCGGCCGCGGGCGCTGGGGCCTTCGGTGGAGCTCCCTATGGAGCCACGAAACGTGTGAGGGGTGTGCCGAAATGGGTGTTGATGATGATGATGATGATGGGAGGGGGGGGGAGGCAGCGGGAGGAAGGAAGGAAGGAAGGAAGGAAGGAAGGAGAACGCGGGGCACCGTCTCTTCAAAACGAGGACCCAACACCACAGGATGGTTGGGAACTAAAAGCGTTTTTTTTCGAGTTTTGAGCTCACGTGTCAGGAAGGCCCCCCCCCACGTGTTATGAGCAGCGCTGTGCGAGGAAAGAGCTCTACGAGGCTCCCGTCGGTAACCTCGTTGGCGGTGTACCGCCGGCTCCCAGTGTGACGACTTGGGATCGGTTTTTCTATCTTTCTGCAAAATTTGAAAATTCGTTTTGAGAACCGGTATTTTTTCCCACCTGTGCTGGATTATGCCGCGTCTGCCAGTCAAATTCTCAGGTCCGTATCTGCAATATTACTATCAAAACACTTGCTGGAACCGTCGGCCGTTTCGAGTCATCTTGACACGCGTTGACGGTTTTCTGTACTTCATCCGACATCTAGGCCAGCTACAGAGCTGATACTTGCAGAAACCGAATCAGAATCAGAAGGAGCGTTTGTTTGTGTCATCGAGAGGTCTGAACTCGGTCTGCTACTCGAGCTAGAGCCGCGACACTATTCGTACTGTAGGAGTGATCTTGACAGGTGCTGTCGGTTTCCCTTAACTGAAGATTTAGAGAGGCCGCTGGAGATGATGAAGCTGAACTACTGCACAAGCGCGACACTAGGTGTGCGCGGGCTTTGAGACCTGAGCTGCACATATCAGCTCAGGCGGGAAACGTCGGGCTTCTTCGGCCTTCGCCCCCTGGCACCCACCGTCGAGCGGTAAAACTTTTCTTTTGGGGGTTCGCTCTGGTGGTTGTACATGTGTACAGGCCAGGTGGGTCGGGGGGCGGGGCGGCTCTACGGATCCCGCCGCGGGGGGAGTCAATGCGCCCCTCCGCGCCACCAGGTTCCTGCCCGTCTCACTTGCTTTGCCTGCGCCTGCACTGTCTGCTGCTCTTTCTTCTTGACTTGCGTTTCCGCAGCTATGTGCCTGGTTCTGAGGAAGCGAAAAAGGAGCGAGCCTGCGGCGCGCGCGCGTGCGTCGGCCGGCGGGCCCGCTTCCCCCTTTCAGTGTTACCTTAGTGCATGCTTGACGGCATTATCCCTTCTTGCCCATGTCATCTGCGGAACCCGCTGACTATGAGACTTCATCCGGACATATAGCAGGGATTACGAATATCCAGGCAACATGCTATCTTGTGTGCAACGTGTATTGGCTGGCGTGTGAGCCCTTGGCAAGGATGTTGCAGATACTTGTTTTGATTCAGATTGTGTGGATATCTGGATTGTCTTGAAGCGGCTTTGATGCGGCGGAGGCTGAAACCTCCCTCGCAATCTGCTGTCTCTGGGGCCGGTGTGCGCAATCCCTTTGTCCGCTTCATCTTGGAATCAGATGTGTACAGTCCCTGTTGGTACGTCTGCCGGTTCGCAAATTGCTCTTCCTGGCTGGCGACGTGACTTCCGTCGGGAGTGCTGGTGGTTTTTATTATTGATGCTATTGTGTTGGAGCGACCTTGCAATCCCTGCGTTGCCTCACCATCCCAGAGTCGGATGAATACTGTCTCAGCTGGTACGTCCGCTGGTACGCATGCTGCTCCTCCGGCCGTCGAAGTGCATTCCGTCGGGAGGACATCGTTGTTTGCGAATGCTGGTGGGCTGATTGCTGAAGCTGTTTCGGGCGGTCTTGGAAGCGTTCTCGAGTGATGCGCTATGATACAGCGGGCTCGGTGTCGAGAGCTTGGATGGATGCTCGGCGCTTGCTCATGACTTGTTGAGTGTGAGAGGAGTTGTTCTGTGCACAGTGAACATCATAGACAGCAACGGGAGTGGGTCAACGCTGGCAAGGCTAAGAGGAGGAGACATGGGGGAGAGGTGGCAGGAGAGCATCCGTGGTGGTTTGCACTCTATTCGATTTTCGGAGCCCCGTGGTGGAAGGCTTGTGAGATTTTTCGTATTCTTCTTTCCTGGATTCCTTGGCCCGCAAGCTGAGGTTGCGCGGGCACGAGAAGGCCTTTGAGTACTTCATCGTTCGGGGCCAGAGCCACGTGGGGGGAGGTCATGAGGAGAAGGAAGGGGTGGAGGCGATGTTTTCACAGCCTGTATCGGGTCCCGCGGCCGAGAAAGTGGACAGCCGTGTGCCCTTGGAATTTTGAGTGCCAGATTACGTGGGATATGCTCTCCAAGGGTCGGACTTGAACTCGTGGGAAATTCGATGCTGGCCGCGCAGTGGGTTAATGGATGCTGGAGGGTGTGCGATCGTATTTATGAGTCTCGAGCCGATAGATTGGTTATCACTTTTGATCGTTTGTTTTCCACTCGTGGTTTTCGCCCCCCATTCACGGGGCAGGAATTTTGCAGGCAAATTTGCAAAGAAGGTAACTGAACTCACGCATGATGCTCGGGAAAGGGCGAGCAATTCACCATCCTTCCTTCTCGTCAAAATCTGAAAGGCCGATGTAAACTTATCCGTAAGGGCTTCGCCCCCTGCTGCCGGCCCCTTCTCTCGGAGCATGGGCCATGGAAAAGCGAAGTCATGAGGCTTTGGTTTCGCCGTGAAGCAGTGTCGGGACCTGTTTGTTTTTCAAACACCTGACCCTACGGATCTGCGTGAAGGGTGCCGTCAGACTTCAGAAATGTGGCACATCCCTTGTGTTTTTGGACCCTGACCCTGCGGATCTGCGTGAGGGTGCCGCCGGTTTTCAGAAATGTAGCAAATCCGTTGTTTTTGGGCCCTGACCCTGCCGATCTGCGTGAGGGGTGCCGCCGGATTTCGGAAATGTGGCGAATCCTCTATGTTTTTTTTACCCTGGCCCCGCCGATCTGCGTAAAGAGTGTCGCCGAATGTGTTTTTGGGCCCTGGCCCCGCTGATCTGCGTGGGGGGTGTCAGGAAATTTAGCAATGTGGCAAATCCCATGTGTTTTTGGACTCTGACCCCGCCGATCTGCGTGAGGGGTGGCAAGACATTTTAGAAATGTGGCAAATCCACACACACACACACACACACTATATATATATTATATATATATTATATATATATATATATATATATATATATATATATATATATACAAGACTGCAGTGGCGCTTCGCGCCATGCACTTTGGTCCTTGAAGTTTGGTATGCAGGCGGAATAGCAGGAAGGTCGAGCCGACAATTTAGCGATATCTCCTGGTTGCCTTTTCTGGCATCGCCGCTATAATAATGTTATTCGTTATCCTTCCTCCATGCTTCTTTTTCCCTTTTTTCGCCATGCCCTGCGCATTCTCCCCATCCTCCTCAGCTCTTTTTTGCGGAGGCACCTCCTTGGACAGCCTCTAGGGGCCTCACAAAAGTTGTTTCAGGCTTTCTTGCGGCTTCTGGAGACTTCCTGGGCGTATTCTGGGGGCCTCCAGGGGTTCCTCGTGTGAAAATTGTATTTGCAAGGATGTGAGTTATAGGATGATGTTTAGAATTATTTATATTGCTGCTCTCGCTCGCTCATGCTTGCATTCTCTTGTTCACTATTGCCATTTGTGGCTTGGACCCGCCCAGCTGTGGCGGGAGGGTGGACGCATTCTACGATTGTCTAGCTTGACATCGGAATTTACTTCTTGCATCAAGAGGTTGTGGGTGGAGGGATCAGGATCAATATTTACACTGGTAGCGTGAGCTGAATCAGTCCACGGTGCGAGGATTACATACAGAGTGGCGTTGCAGACATATATGCTGGCGCTCAATTGCATCCTCGCGGTGCTTAACCACTGCGCTCATCAACAGATCACGGTGATCGACAAAACGCTCAACATCATTACCTACAACAGCTTGGACGGATATCGATATGTCAACAACATCCCGGGCGAGCAGCATACCTACAGCAACGATAGAGACAGCTACTACATCGGTAACAAGCTCAGTAGCATCACAGTCATCAAGATGACGTCCAGGCAGCAGCAGCAGTTCAATGGCGGCCCCCTCTTCGTGGACAAAGAGGGCGTGGTACACTACAACGGCGACCCATCCTACGGAGAGGAGTTCGAGGAGCGTGCGATACTCGGCTACCACGCGAACGAGGAGAATAGCAAGAAGCTCTATGCGGTCAGGCTCAAGAATTCGCTAAATGGACGAGCGTGGACACGTGCGCGAAAGAAGGCTGAGATCAGGTCGCAGGCAGTCTTGGACGAAGCAGGTAATGACCCACTTGCTGCAGCCAAACTGGTGGCACCTACAGTGCGACAGGCGTGCGAGAGAATCGCACCACTACAGAAGCAGCAAGCGTTCGAGGAGTATTTCTTCCGAGGTTTTCGCAATCGAACGGAGTCTGTGCAGGACTACATATCGAGACGAGAGACGGAGTACGAGCGGCTCAAGTCATTATCAACGAACACGACAGTCAGCGAGGACCTACGGACATACTTTCTAGCTGGCGAACATCAGCATGCAAGAACACAAGGCAATCTTTGGCCAATGCAACAACGAATGCATATGGGACGACGTGACGGCGGCCATGCTGATACAGCTGGACAGCACAGGCCGAGACGATCGTGAACATGGACGATGCGGAGCCTACCCGGTGGACTACGACGACGAAGAGGAAGAAGCTCTACTCGGAGATGAACGTGCACCGTGCGATGAAGACGTTTTCCCGAGTGATGAGGACTACGACGCACTTGCAGCGGACATCGACGAGTTCGAGGGAGTGATTGATGGCACCCTGGCGACGGAGGCTCAACGTCTTGGCTGGAAAGCTGGACGGCGCAACCACAAGCCCAACTACAAACAGGCCCGGGAGCGGCTTGCTCAGAGCAAGTCGAATAGAGGCTGGAAGGCCAACATCAACAAGCAGGGCTCCATCAAGATGGACAGCAAAGAGGCTGAGGATAAGCTGAAGCAGATCAAGGCACGCACGAAGTGCAACGCGTGCCACAAGAAGGGTCACTGGAAGGGTGACCCCGAGTGCGAAAAGACGAGGTCACCAGCAAAATGATCCAGTACGCTACAGCGTGGAGGACGAGGAGGCGGACGTGGAGGGCGAGGCTTTCACGGGCGACCTGGAGGTTTTCTACGACGAGCTGGATTCGCAATGGCGACCGCGGTCAAGCTGCTGATGGCGGACAGCTCGATGGATATGACCGCCGTTCAGATTGTCAGCGACCAGCTGGCAAGCATAGACGTGGCGATGGAAGAGATCACGAGTCTGACGGAGGTGAGAATGGACACCGAGGAGCAGATAGTGAACACCTACGCTGTATCAGCAGCAGGAGACCAGCCGAACTTCCAAGAGAGGATCTACCAGGCACACGAACCATACCCAGTACCTGGAGAGCATCAAGCACAAGAATCTGACGAACCCCTGAGCACTCCAGTGAGCTCAACGAGCAGACCTACACCAGGGACGTGGTCGAGGACGGATCCCAGCAGACCAAGTACAGACTACCTAGAAGATGACAACACAGAGACCGACCTACAACATATACGAGAACGTGCAGAGCAGATCGCAGCATTGTGGGTAAGCTGCGAGAACATGGAAGCGGCCTACAGGGACTATATGGATTTCTGTCTGGACTTGGCCCTACATCGTTTCCAGCAGCTCATGCACATCACCATGACGGTCTCAGGCATCTGGCCTACGATCTATGCCAAGCAGCCTGGGACAGGACCTCGCAGCTTCGTGACATCGTAAGGAGTACTTGCGAGCGCCCACCGATTGGAGTGCGACGGACATGGTTGTGGACGCCACGTCGAGCTAGAACCAACTACGCTCCAGAGGGAATGTGGTGGCAGCAACATTGCGAGGAGCTGTGGGAGATTGAAGCCTACGCAGTACGCAAAGGACCTGTTCCTCATGGACATGCTGTACTGGACACTGCGTGCCGACGTGGATGTGGAGGTTCAATATCACTGGGCGGCTACGCAGAGGACGGCAGAGTCACCACGGTGACGAGAGGATCATCCATGCGCTTCCGAGGCTTGAATGATAGCGCCCCGGTCATGGCAGAAGGAGAACAAGAGGTGACGGCTGGACTTGCTGGATCTGACGTGAACCTACGCTTCCAGAGGTTCCCGAAATCAAAGCCGCCAATGCTGCTGAGCATCCACCAGCTGGAGGAGCTCGACACAGTGATGTACATCAAGGATCAGAAGGCGGACTTCAAGGCGATCAACAGGTACGGAGTGCCTCTTAACAGGACGGAGAAGGGACACCTGACGATCTCGCTCAAGGAGTGGCCGAAGAAGGAGACGACGAAGATCGAGCCATCAGTCACGTCCGACGAGATAGACATCTGGAATGCGGAGGTCCAGGAGATCGATAAGGGCATCCTACGGCGGAAGCAGAGGAAGCAGATCGAGACGGGGGAGAAGGAGATTCAGGACAAGCTGGACCAGTGCCAGCAGATCGTGGACGCGCTGAAGGCGGACCCGGAGGAGAAGCGGCCCATCATCTGCGAGCTCTACGCAGGTGGCATGGCAGCCACATCAGGAGCTCAGCAGCGGCGGCATCCAGTGACGAGGCCGGGTGACATCGTGATCGGGGACGACCTGCTGGGCGCGAAGTCGCAGAAGACCGTCCTGAAGCAGCTGAACGAGGATGGCCCCTACGTGACCATTGCGGGTTTCCTCTGCGACCCGTTCACGAACATATCCCACATGTTCCCGATGGACACGAAGATGCGCAAGTTAGCGATCGGCATGAAGCACATGCAGCTTGTCAAGAAGATCTGGCTCAACTGCAAGCGCCGAGGAGCTCATATGCTACTGGAGAACCCATTGGCGTGAAGAGCCTGGCAGCTTATGCCATGGCTGGGCTCGGAGTTCGTAAGCGCGATGATGCACCAGTGCGCCGAGGGCAGCAACCTGGTGGACTTCATGGGCGATCCGGTCAAGAAGCCGACGAGGTTCCTGACGACGGCCATCATGCTCGGCAAGAAGCTCAACAACATCATGTGTGACGAGCAGCACGTGCACACGAGCGTGATCAACAGGCCGAAGGGAACAGCCTCAAGCCTGGGGAACTGGACCAAGGAGCTGGCCAAGACGATCTTGGACGGCATCGAGGATCAGCGAGACCTCGAGAAGCAGCATGGTGGCTACGCCCGGTACGCCAACAACTTCGACGACATCGGCTGTGACGAGTTCGAGGCCAACCCTGCGGAGACGGAGGTGCCGATGCACGCTAGCGCGGCGGCGATCTTCAGCAAGCATGGCGAGAACGTCGAGATGGCGGAATGTACGGCGGTGCCAGCACTCATGCGAGCAGCTATTATGAAGATACACGAGAGCCATTCACATGGACCCTACAAGGAGTCACTAGTACGGTATCTACAGCATGGTGGAGCTAGCCGACGAGCGGTACAAGCAGCACGTCTCTTCAGATGCACGACATGTGAAGAGCAGGCTCGGACGGCAGCGAGACCTACGGCAGCTCAGCCCAAGGTTAAGGACTTTAACGAAGCCATCAGCATGGACTTCATGATCATACCCGACCTGGACAAGAGCATGCACGAGGTGCTTGTTATCGTGGACGTGGCCTCTGACTTCACCGTGGCGATCTACGCGTGTCCCGGATCGAGACCTACGGCAGAGTTAGCAAAGAAGGCGTTCGAACTCGGATGGCTTGCCTGGGCGGGGCCAACACGCGTCGTGTAGCAGGACCAGGACTCTACCTTTATGGGCGAGTTTGAGACGCTATGCAACGACCTGGGCACTGTGATCAACAGTGCGGCTCCAGTGGCTCACTGGCAGATGGGCAAAGTAGAAGGGAAGATGCGATACCTGAAGGAGATGGCGACGAGTGTCTTCCACGCTGGGGGCGTTCGTGGTCAAGATTCGGTTGCAGCAGCAGTGCGTGGTATGGCCAACGCGTGCAATCAACTTGTCAGCGCGGCAGGCTTTTCACCGCAGCAATGGGTCCTTGGAGCTGGACACCGACTGCCTGCAAGTTTGGCGAATCCCGACAACGACCCAGCAGTGGTTTCACGAGTGGCCGAGAATACATCATTCTGGAATCGACTACACCTTCAACAGATCTGTTCGGAATCCTATTTCAAGGCAGCAAACTCATCAGCATTGAGACGGACAGTTCTGGCGAGGACGAGGCCCCAGCCAGGGCCATTCCAGCAAGGTGATTTACTGATGTTTTGGCGATCTGATAACCTAAAGCGCAACCTTCATGCACGATGGCATGGACCTGTCCGGTGCCTGGGCAAGGATGAGCACGGTTACTGGCTGATCCATAACAGGACCCCGATCCTAAGTTCACCCAGTCTCCTTCGAAGGGCGACTGAGCACGAGGTGAGCACCATGCAGTTTACCGACCTGTTTTCAGATGGCGGACCTGCGCGTGAACGAGCTGGTCAGCGTGATTTTCTGGACCTTCGAGGTCAACAGTATATCCCAGCACGAGATGATCAACAGCCAGACCAGCAGCCCGATCAGCAGCCAGATCAGCAGCCATATCAACACCAAGATCACCGAGATCCAGGACATCAGCAGCATCCTGGACAGGGCGATGTTCCACCACAGTCAGTGGGAGGACAAGGTGATGCACCCTCGAGTGCACCGACGACGGCACCAGCAGCACCTGCCCAAGGCAACGTGGAGCTGACGAAGCCAGCGGACAGCAGGAAGCGACGATCGGAAGTGGTACACGATAACGACGTGATGCCAATGCGTCAGAGGCTGGACGACGAGTACGAGAAAGTACCAGCTGATCACGATCAAGCGGAGGAAGATCTACGAGCACGACTTGTTCGAGCGTACCAAGCTTGGGGCACCATCTTGGGAGCAGTGGCGGCCAGCAGCCAGGGCAAGACCGACCTGGGGCAGCTGGATAACGTCAGGAACGCCCCTCTTCGACCTGATCCAACACCTGGGTACAAGATCGAGAGGCGGCGGCTTTTCAACTTGGACACGCGCGACCTGGTTCAAGATATCTCGAGAGTGGACTGGATAGCCAATCCTCAGATCATCGACGATGTGGTATCACAAGGCCCCATCACGATCATCGAGGAGATCACTCTGGGAAAGGAAGAGGAAGCTGGAGATGGACCAGGAGGTGGCCAACAGCCTGCAGCAGCCCCGCAGGAACCTACCAACGCGGACGAGATCATGGAGGAACCTAAGGAGGTGAAGCGCGGAGGCAAGAAGCACACCAAGAAGGACCTGAAGCTCAAGCAGACCAAGCGGGGCGACGCTCAGGACGATCGAGCTTAGCTTCGAGTACCTGCCAGGATCCAGAGGCACATGGAGGAACGCCAGGAGGCGGAGGAAACGGTAGCAGCACCCGCAGAGGTACCGCAAGATCAGCCGGCTACATCATCGTCAAGTACGCGACAGCCTGCACAGGGCAAGCGCCAGGAACACCCAGTCACGATCAAGGAGTTCTTGCTGGACGACGTGCCGATCAGCATCAAACGAGCCCGGGCACAAACTGGGCCAGTCAAGCAGCGGGCAGATACACCGCTGCTCGTCGAGGCGTTCGTGGCCGAGCGGAGGCTTAGCCAACCGACGAGAGCCAACAAGCATCATGAGATCAATTTGAAGACGCTGGGTGACGACAAGCTCAAGTGGAAGAAGATGCAGCAGGCGGTGGAGAAGGAATGGGACACTTGGTGCAAGTACGATGCAGCAACCCACATATCAGGAGCAGCAGTCGACAAGGTCGACCCGGACAAGATCCTGAGCTCCAAGGTGGTCTTGGACCGATAAGGACCCCGCGACCTTCGAGCCGAAAGCCAGGATCTGTGGGAGAGGCTACGAGGAGGAGTTTGACGACAAACCACGACGGGACTCACCTACAGTCTCAGCACAGATGACGTTACTCTTGTGCAGCATCGTATCATGCCTCAACTTAGACCTAGTCATCGCGGATGTGAAGGGAGCCTTTCTGCAAGGCAAAGCCATCACACGCGAGCTCTACTTTCGTATCCCGACGAACCTCGGGAAGTGCAACATCCTGGGAGTGAAGGCAGGCGACCTGCTGAAGTTAAACAAGAGCATCTACGGGACCAACGGCGCAGCTCGTGCGTGGTATGCGGCACTACGCGAGACGCTCGTGAAGCTTGGATGGGAAGGCCTGAGCTTCGAGCCCGCGACCTTCATCAAGCGCAATTCGAAGGGCACGATCATCGGGATCATGTGCCTGCACGTGGATGACTTCCTCATGGGCATCAAGCAGGACGACCCGGAGGGCGCCAAGATCATGAAGGACCTGCAGAAGGAGATCGACTTTGGCGAGGTCAAGTACGCGAGGAAAGAGCAGGCGATGTTCTGTGGCCGGGGCTACAAGCAGGACAAGGACGGCACCATCAACGTCACCATGGAGGCCTACGTGAAGTCGATGCAGACTGTGCGTGTCTCCAGAGAGCGCAGCAAGGCACCATATAGCGCCTTGACCCATGCAGAGCATCGTGGACTACGAATGGTAGTTGGACAATTGCAATGGGCTGCGAGGATGATATGCTTCGAAGAGGCCTTCGAGACATCCCGACTGGCATCTACGCTGGGAGCTCCGACGGTGAAGGACCTACAGGACGGCAACGTGGCCATCAGGCGGATGCAGAAGCGGGGCGACTTGCTGATCAGTTTCTCAGCAGGTCTGAACCTGTGGGAGACCATGGTGATCAATGTCGCCGACAGTGCTTTCGACAATCTGTCGAAGCACAGATCACAACGCGGACACTTCATCATGCTGGGCGACTAGAAAATCAACGAGAACCGCAGTAACAAGTACAAGGTACACTGCATTGGGTGGCAGTCTTCCAAGATTCAACGAGTGGTGCGATCTACTCTATCGGCGGAGGCCTACTCATGTGCGGATTCTGTGGACATGTTAATATGGACAGGGTCGACCCTGGCGGAGATCCTGTACCCGGAGATGGACATGACCGAGATTGTGCACGACACCTGCCCGGTGATATGCATTTCGGCGACCGACTGCAAGAGCCTATGCGACGCGATCACAAAGGAGAATATTTCTATGACGGACAGGAGGCTTTCTTTGGAAGCGGCTATATTGCGGCAGTCGCTCAAAGAGGTCAGTATCAAATGGGTCAAGAGCGAGCAGATGCTAGCGGACTGTTTGACGAAGGTACTTCCAGGAGGCTACGCGAGGAAGATAGTTACATCAAACCTGTGGGCTCTTGGGCCTGATGACAGGGCGCCATCAATGCGCGGACGAAAGCTTGTTGGACCAGAAATGGTGGCAGCCAACAAGGAGGTAGAGGAGCTGAACGCGAAGAGGGCCAAGTGCGTCAAGCAGGAGCTGTACAACGACACCGGGAAGGACGACGAGGAGATCTCTACGTGGCCGGTGGGGACGTGCAACTACGTGGACGAGTGCTTCTACGACGACAAGGACGAGGTTCAAGACGAGGACTACGTCGAGGCTTTCTACACAGAAGAGCTCACGGACAACTACCTGGTGGAGAGGTGGCGCGCAGAGAACCATCCAGCTACCTGACCAAGCTGTAGTTCTGTTTCAACTTTGTGCACTTGCGGTGTATGGAGTTTGTCTTTCGATGTCTCGTGCGGTGGTGACAGTAGTCTTTATGATCGCGGGTATCCTCATATTTGTTTACGTAATGAAGCCTAAGCAGAACGACGACGAGGACATGTTTGATCCGATGGAGGTGGATAGTTCAAGCAGCGACAACCTGTTCAAGCCGGAGTTGCCCGAGAAGCAGGTCAAGGTCAAGTCCAGGACGGCGAAGGCTACGCCGAAAACTACAACGACAACGCTCGCAGTACGAGCCGATCCAGCGACCTATGACGATGATATCATGGGAGATGGACCAATCATGCCGGGAGATAGTGCTCTACTGAGACAGTGGCTGGAGACCATGGGACCGACGCTAATCAGGAGTGGCAAGTACGAGGGCGACAGCTATGAGACGATCTATACGAAGGACAGGCACTAGGCAAATTGCCTAGGACGGTGTCTCAAGCTGGACGCAGACGAGAGCAGGAGTTAAAATCTCGACCCGAGCTTCAAGGTGTACATTGCATACAGCATCATCAAGTCAGCAGTACGTGTGCGCTGAGGATGATGAGTGATTTGAGTTATCATGTTCAGATGATGAGTGTTTTGGGTTACCGTTTCAGATGATGAGTGATGTTTGGTCACCATCTGCAGATGAGGAGTGAAGGCGCCCCCCTCAAGAGCTCAGGTAAATATTTCATATCTTAATATATGTTGCGTGGTGCGCATACCTCATGTAAAGATCTTACCTGTTGATCAGTGCGTGGATTTCTTCTATCTTCGTATATGTCGCTCGGTGCTTTGATTTTTTATTTTGATATCTGTTGCTTGATACACGGACGGTAGTTTGACCGTTCGAGCAGAGAATATTCGATTTCTTTTATTTGATATCTGTTGCTTGGTGAACGGGCGATGGGTTGATCTTTCGAGCCAATAATATTACTCAATATTCTGGAGGCTTGCTGCAGAATTGGCCAAGGCTCTTTGGCAACGTTTCCTTATCCCTTGTGAAGGTTGTACTAGCAATGATGTTAGTTATATGATGATGTTTAGAATTATCTATGTTGCTGCTCTTGCTCGCTCATGCTCGCATTCTCTTGTTCACTATTGCCATTTGTGGCCTGGGCCCGCCCAGCTGTGGCGGGGGGGTGGGCGCATTCTACGACTGTCTAGCTTGACATCGGAATAAGATCCGATCACACTCTATCTATTTCTTCTTGCATCAAGAGGTTGTGGGTGGAGAGATCAGGGTCAATATTTACACTCGGGCCACCCTGCCTCCAACCGTGGTCTCCCTGAACGACCGAATCGCGATTTGGAATTCTTCGGAGGGTGTCTTTGGGTCATCTTGGGCCGCCATGGGGCTCTCTGAGGGCCATCTTGGACCCGTGTTGTGCCGTTTTGGGGCTCTCTTGGACTGCCTGGAAGCCCTTTCGGATGGTTGTGGGGCGATTTGGGGGCCTCCCAGGCGGCTTCGGACGCCCAGATGACCGCCGTCTCGGAGCCTCTGGAAGCCGAAAAAAGGAGAACCCTAAACTTAACCAAAACCCGCAGAACATATCGGGTTTTTGCCTCGGGGGGCCTTCTTGGGAGTGCTCTTGGAGGCTTATTTGGGGCGTCCTGGAGGCCTCTTGGGCCATCTTGAGGTCACGACCGTCACTCTTGGAGCGCTCTTGTGCTGTCTTGGGGGTCTCTGGGACGTGTCCGATGACCCCCCTGATCGCCCTAGGTGTGCTGGGAAGGCTTGGCAAAACGCCATGTGAGGCCCGGTGGCCGCTTCGAGGCCCGTCTGGAGGGCCCCAAAGCCCCAGATCCGGGGAGTCAGTTTTTTTCTCGGGGGGGGGATGGGTTCCCTTTCCCCGGGGCTTATGTAAATGTAGGAAGAGGAATATGTGTATATATATATATATGTATGTATTTAAAAATGCAAATCCCTAGTGTTTTTGGACCCTGGCCCCGCCGATCTACGTGAGGGGTGGCAGGAAATTTCAGAAATCGTGCAGCTCCCTTGTGTCTTTGGACCCTGGCCCCGCCGATCTGCGTGAGGGGTGCTAATTTTTACTAACCCCAGCAATTCAGACAATGCGATTTTGGCGTGGTGAAAATGCGCGTTTTGCCCCTCCCCCCCCCCCCCCCCCCCCCCCCCCCCCCCCCCCCCTCCTTGGCGCCGGTCCATCAGCAAGAAACAGTGAGCAGCAAGAAACATAACTGTGACAAGAAACAGTGAGCAGCAAGAAGCATAACTGTAACCGTGGAAACCGGAAGCTGCACCTGGCACAGGAAACTGCGAACCTCCGGCCTACAGCCTGGTGGCCCCGCAAGTGGGCCGGCGCACCTCCCTTCGTGGTCACGATGACGGCGGGGTGGGCGCGACAGGAGCAGGTATCGGATATGGGCTGGAGGCGGGGTTTCCTCCTTTTGATTTTCATGTCGTTCATCGTTCGAGTAAGAGGCTTCGCTCCTCCTCCTGCTCCTACTTTGTAACATGGACATGGGGGTCCTCTCGTTTCGAGAGACGTGGTCATCGTTTCCCGCGCCTTGCCCCCTGGCAGCACAGTAACCGAAGCCGAGCTTCCTGCGCTAGAAAGCTTCCTAGAGGCAGCCGAATCGCTGCTGCGTAGCTTGGACAACTGGCCTCGCTTGGGCCCGGACGGGGTTCCCTGGGCCCCTCATTGTCTGCGAAAACAAATTTTGGTTGACGGTTTACCGCCGGTGTTGAATATTTTCGAGTTCACAAGCGATTTCGGCTCCCTGCAGCTGATTTCATTCATCATTCTGCTAAAGCAGAGATCAGCTTGAGCTCTGGCGATGGCTTCGGGCGATGGCGACATCGCGATGTCGTCATCCGGATGGATTTTTACGTATATGGATAAGATTCGGGAGCGTTTGCAGTTCCTGCGGCTTCTTGCTTGATTTCATCATTTCGCTTCGCCAAGAGGAGGGCTTGAGCCGATGGCTTGAGGATCAGTTCGTCGTTTGCCACTATACGCGACATCATCCATATCATTCTTAACATCTGTACATCACGAACTGTTTCGGCTCCCTGATACAGCTGTCTGAGTCTTGCATCATTATGTTGTGACTTACATCATTTTAAGTGTGGTGGTGGTACGTGGTTCACGTTATCTTCTGCTTACCAGCGTGGCGTCAGACACATCAGTCATATAATGAATGACATGTACGATGTTTCTGGAGACCCAGACCAACGCTGGCTCTCTCGATCCTGCAGCCGGATGTATTCGATGTTCTGATATCGACAAATGTGCATGCTGCCTCAGCATATGGTCTATGTCTCTCGCTATCTTCGCAAAACCGTCATCAGCGAAGAAATGGACAATTCACAAGATAGTTTCGCCAGGTCTTTCAAGTAATCTTGCTCTGACCGAGGTGAACATTTTACGGGGAGAAGCGTCGCGAATCAATTTATGTAGAGAAAATGCGGGTTCTCCAAACGAATTGACAAATCTTTCGAATTCTCGACAAACCGGCCCCATGTCACCACTTTGTCTCTTCTAAGTCAGTCCGCCAACTGGCTCTAGCCTGCCGCGGAATGTCTCTAGCTCTGGTCGAGCCGAGAGCTCTGCGAGGTATCGCTGGGCGCCGGCGGTAAGCCGTCAACCTAGTCACCGCCGGGGCCCTCGTAGAGCTCCGCGCTTGCCGGAGAGGGCGAAAGGGCAGCCGACAGACTCTCGGGGAACAAGGCACACGGCGGAACCATCCTGATTCTCACAGCGGCGGCCGGACGAATCTGCGCTCCCTGATGCGCGTAGTTTGTTTTACTTGTGCTTCTTCGACGGAAGTGATTTTCGACGCTGGCGATTGCCCGCAGCTCGCGCTAGCCGCCGCTAACCTACTCCAAAATAATAACATGTCTCATAGCATCTAGTTCTTATTTCTAGGATTGCGTGCGATAGTTTTCAGGATGTGCGTGGAAGCCCACGCTTGCGAATCAGATTGAGGGGGCGGCGAGGGCGTCGTCAGTCGGCGAGGCTCTGCAGAGGCCCGCCGCAGGCGCTTAACTTTTGCTGCAAATTGCGCAGTGGGCTTGCCGCGGGCGCCGATTTTTTGGTTCAAGCAATGTGAGTGCATAGCGGGGTGGGTCGCGGGTGCGTCGCGGCCAGGTCGCGGGTGGGTCGCGGGCGGGGTCGTGCGTGGGTCGCGCGCGCAGCCGGCCATTCGCAAAACGTCGCGTCATTTGAAGGAGGGGCCCACGCGTGAACCAACTGTGCACGGCGAGCAAGGGGGGCCCGAGGTTCCTCCCAGAAGCGCGCCCGTCCGTCGCGAAACCGCGCGGGGTCCGTCGAAGAACTCTCCGCAAGGCCGCCTTCCGCAGGGGGCGACGCCGGGGGGCGCCCTTCCCCCCCGTGGAAACCAGCTGGCCCTTCGCAAAACATCGCGTCATGGCCCAGAGGGGCCCGCGCAAAACCACCTTTGCCGTCGGGCAGCGTGGCTCCAGGGTTCCTCCTAGAAGCAACCCGGCCCCTCGCGAGACCGCGCGGACCTCGAGGAACAACTCTCCGCGCGCGCGCAGCCTCCGTCCAGAAGGGCCCTAGTTCTTCCTGGGAACAAGCCAGCCCATCGCATAACATCACGTCATTGCAAAGAAGGGCCCGCGCAAAACCAACTTTTTACAGCGAGCGACGTGGGCCTAGGGTTCCTCCTGGGAGCAAGCAAGCCAGTTCTTCGCAAAACCGCAGGGGCTCCGACCAAGAACTTTCCGCGGATCCGCCCTTCAATCGGAGCGACGTCGGGGGGCGTCCGTTTTCCTCGCGGAGAGAACCCAGCCTCGCGCGAAAATGTGCGCATGGGGGCGGGGGCGTCCACGCGCGGGGGGCGACGTAAACCCCGGGTTGTTCCTGGGAATGACCCAGCCCTTTGCGAAACCGCGCAGAATGCCAGGAATGACTTTCCGCGAAGCCGCCCTCCAAAGGGGGCGACGTCGGGGGGCGCCCTGGCCCCCCGTGGAAACCAGCCGACCCTTCGCAAAACCTCGCGTCATTGTGCAGGGGGGCCCACGCAAAACCATTTGTACACAGCGCGGAACGTGAACCCAAGGTTCCTCTTAGAAACGCATCCGCCCTTCGCGAAACCTCGCGGACTCCGTCGAAGAACTCGCCGCGAAGCCGCCCTCCGCGGGGTGCAACGTCGGGGTGCGGCCTGGATCTCCATGGGATCCAGCCAGCCCTTCGCAAAACATCGCGTCATTTGAAGAAGGGCGCGCGCGCGGCCGCCCTTGCGCGACAAGCAACGTGGCCCCAGGGTTCCTCGTAGAGACAACCCGGCCCATCGCGAAACTGCAAGGATTCTGAAATAACTATTTGCGAAGCCGCCCTCCAAGGGGTGCGACGTCGGGGCGCGGCCTGGATCTCCTTGGGATCCAGCCAGCCCTTCGCAAAACATCGCGTCATTGGAAGAAGGGCGCACGCGCGGCCGCCCTTGCGCGACGAGCAACGTGGCCCCAGGGCCCCAGGGTTCCTCGTAGAGACAACCCGGCCCATCGCGAAACCGCAAGGATTCTGAAATAACTATCTGCGAAGCCGGCCTCCAAGGGGGGCGGCGTCGGGGGGCGCCCTGCTTCTTTTCATGGGCAAGCCAGTTCTTCGCAAAACGTAACGTCAGTGCAAAGAGGGGTCCGCGCAAAATCAATTTGGCACAGCGAGCAACGCAAGCCGGATGGTTTCTAGAAACAATCCAGCCCTTCGCGAAACCGCAGGGGCTCCGACGAAGAACTCTCCGCGAAACCGCCCTCCAAAGGGAGCGAGGTCGAGGGGCGCCCTTGTTCCTCTTAAAAGCAAACCAGCCCTTCGCGAAACCGCTCAGAATGCGAGGCAGACCTCCGCGCAAATCCGAGCAAGACACGTGTGCGAATTCGCCCTTCGAGGGGGCCTCGGGCGCCGGCCGGGGCCGCTGTGGGCGCGCTCAGGGCCTCTGTGGGCTGTCTGGGGCCTTTGTGGGCGGCGTGGTGGGGCCTCTGCGGGCGCGTGCTGAGGCTCAGTGGGCGCGCTTGGGGCTTCTGTGGGCTGTCTGGGGCCTCTGGGCAACGTATTGGGGCCTCTGTGGGCGCTTTCTGGGGTCTTTCCTGGCGCGCTGCTTGGGGCCTCTGTGGGCTGCCTGGGGCCTCCACGGGCAGCGTGTTGGGGTCTCTGTGGGCAGCGTGGTGGGGCGTCCGGAGCGAATGCTCGGCGTGATCAACAGCTCGACAAGCGTGACCGTCGTGGCCAGCGCGACCAGCGCGATTGGCGCCTGGCGCGGCCAGCGCGACCGGCGCGACTGGCGCGACTGGCGTGACCAGCATGGCCAGCGCGACTGGCGCAGGCGGCTCGACCGGCGCGACCGGCGACACCAGCGCGACCAGCGCGACTGGCGCGACGGGCGCGACTGGCGCGAACGGCGCGACCGGCGCGACTGGCGCAATAGGCGCGACTGGCGCGACTTGGCGCGACGGGCGCGACCGGCGCCGGCTCCAGATCCCCTCCTTCTCCAGAGGCCTCTTCGATGTTCGTTGGGATCTTTTCAGAAGCCTTTCGGGGGCCTGCCCGAGGCAGTTTGGAGGCCTCGGGGGGGGCTTTTTTGGGGCCTCTTGGGGCTTCCTTTGGGCCTCTTGGGGGTCTCTTGGGGGTCTCTTGGGGCCCCTTGGGGGCCTCTTGGGGCCTCCCAGGGTCGTCCTGGGGTGGAAAGGTGGGAAGCTGGAGTTTTCGGTTCGCGGTCCCCTTCTTGGCTCCCTCTTGGAGCCTTCCTGTGCTGTCTTGAGGCCCTCTTGGGCCGTCTTGGGGCCCTCTTGGGTCGGCTTGGGGTCTTCTTGGGGGCCTCTTGGGCCGTCTTGTGGGGGTCTTTGGGGCCTTTTGGGCTGTCTTCGAGCGTTGGGCGCTCGACATGGCGAGAAAGCCAGACACCTTCACACGCGCGCACACACGCGCGCGCACACACGCGCGCGCACGCGCCAGACACCTTCACACGCGCGCACACACGCGCGCGCACACACGCGCGCGCACGCGCACGCGCGCACGCACACGCACACGCACACGCACACGCACACGCACACGCACACGCACGCGCACACGCACACGCACACGCACACGCACACGCACGCGCACACGCACACGCACGCGCACACGCA